>BPUM01000121.1:0-67500 GCA_020521455.1 Prunus kanzakura
ACGAAAATTAACCAATACAAATCTTAATTTTCATCAGATTCAGCTAACTACAAACAACCCCATAATCAAAACTTAAAAATCAAACCAAGAAATAGTAAATTGAACCCATCAAATATCACCAAGGTGAGAGACAAAATAGAAGAAGAGTGGAAAGAGAGAAAGAAAGTTGAATAACTAACCTTGAGTGAGTGAGAGCAGAGCATAACATAAGAGGAAAACAAAGCAAAGCTGAAGAGGAGAGCCAGAGCAACGTTGAAGAGAAAGAGAGCAACGTCGAAGAGGATAATGGCAGACTCGATAGCGACTTCGTTATTTAGCGGCACCTCTTCAGAGCTCGCTATTTTGTGCCAACGAGCGAAGCCTTTTTTCAAGGCCTGGATTATCTAATCTCATTTAATTTAACGAAGGGCTGTACCAAACATGGGTTAAGGGTGTTATTTTAGCTAGTCCAATCCAAGCCAATCCAAGGAGGTGTACCAAACAGCCCCCCATAGTAGTAACGGTTCTTCGGTTTAAATAGAACCAATATAGATATAGCTGGAAAAACCAGAACCCCTTTTGATTTCCTCCATGGCCACAAACCATTTTCCAACCTCAGAAACACCCTCTTGCAAAGCACACTGACTTACACTCTGCAAACCCTAATGGCTTCTCTTCAACCTTCATGGCTCTCTTCCCTCAACACCATCTCTTCCACAACAAAACCCACTCTTTTCCCCTCCACAAACTTTAACAAGCCCCACCCTTTAAAACCATTCAAACTCTCCTTCTCTCTGAACCCACCCAATGCTGAATCTTCACAACCCAACTCACCAAATTCGCCCGAAACAACGCCGGAAGCCGAGCCTGGGCCAACGGACCCTGTCAAGCTCGCACTGGAGAATGCCAAGGCGTATAAGAAGTCAGTGCAAATGAACAAGAAATTGAAAATTGAGAAAAACCCAGTTAAGAATGGTGATGGGATTGCTGGAAATGGTGAGTCGGGCCCGGATGGAGCTGGCGGTGGGAAGAAGGAAGTGCCTGCTGCGGTTAAGATTGCAATGGAGAAAGCTAAAGAGTATAAGAAGAGTAAAGGCATTGTGGGTGGTGACATTAATGCTGGGGAGAGTGACAAAATTTCAGGTAATTTTGAAAAAAAAAGAAGATTTGAAATTAGAGTTGAAGAGTGACAGTTTCCATGTTCTATTGAAGTGAAACAGGGACTTGTGTTAGACTTACATAAATTTAGGTGTTCGTTTATTTGCTTCTTCATCAATGGTAGAAGGTTTAATAATCTATAAGTTCTGTTTTGATTTTTGTTTTTCTGCGTTTGCTTTTCCATTATTTTTTCTGAGCAATGCACTGGAGTTTTCTAAGGTGATAGCAAACACAAAATACCATTGGAGGTTCTGCTCAAGGATGAATTATGTAATTTAAAATGTGGGGTAAAATTTGTAGTTCAATTGTCTTATAGGTTTGGAGGAAAGTACTGGGGGAAACTTGGGGAATGAGATAGTAGACAAGAAGGGAAAATTGTCAGTTTCAAGTATTGATTTTGTGGGACTTGGCTTTGCGGATAAGAAGGAGGGTAGAGGACTGCCAGCTGGGTTGGTTCCAATAGCAGACTATTTTCCAGAAGGGAACTCACCTGACGTTGAGATTATAGTCGGGGACGCTAGAAATTTTGATGCAGTGGCACGGAAGCCAGAGCAGACTCAAGGAGACAACTCAGATCTTTACAAGCCAAAAGTTTCTTCATGGGGTGTATTTCCTAGACCGAACGACATTTCAAAAACGGTATGACAGTTGATGTCACAGTTAGTGTTACATTAGCGTGTTTGATACATACATATAACATTATGCATGAATAGGGGCATTCATTTTTAAACGGATATTTGAAGAAGTGCCCAGGAACCATATGCAATCAATCCTAAGAATGAAATAGATGGGTTGCGTTTTGCAGCTATAGGTTATTTTTAAATGCCTTCAGATATTGTAAATCTTCATTGAAGAGTTTGGCTCCCTCACAGACTGCTCTATCAAATTAAATTGAAAAGATGGAAACAAGAGCTTAATTTCATCTTATGTGAATTCCTCAGTTGACTCTGGAAGTAGCTGATGCGTTGTTCTTAGTACATATCATGTAGGGAAGATGTTCACTTATATTTTGTTTGATCATGTTTCAAGTTTCCACTGGTAGTATGTATTCTAGTTACTCTTTGGTGTTTAAAACTATTGAAGAAATAGGTGCAAAAATCTTTTATGAACTAATTTGACCATAGATTGATGTTATTTATCTGACTTGATGGCAACAAGACAATTGGTTTATATCCTTAAACTTCACACTGGTAAATGTTAACACTGTAAATGGATTCACAACTTTGTACTGTGAGATGACCATTTATAGAGTGAAGTTTTTGAATTGGGAATATTACTGTGATAGTGAAACAGCTGCTGTATTTCTGTATTAGGGGAAGGGATTGAAAATGTGATTGATCTAACTGAGTTTCTTTATTTGCTCAGTTTGGTGGTGGAAGAGTTATACACCCTGGGGAAGTGCTGGAAACAGCTGAAGAAAAAGCTGCTAAAGAAGCACGCACAAGACAATTAGTTGCTGATTACAAGAGTAAAATGGGCATGAACATTGATCCAAAGCTAAGATCTGAATGTGAGAAGGTTTGCTTCTATTGAAATTTTTCGTTGTCTGCTTGTATGTCAAAATATTTTCTTCCCCTGAAAACCCTTTTCCCTTGCTTCCTTTTGTCATTTCTTAATTTACTCTATTCATTTGTTTGTTTCATAGAAGTCGAATTTCAGATAATGTCATTGCAGAATATGTTTCCTTCTCTATTTGCAATTAACAGGAATAGGCTACTTGGTTTATTCATATCTGAACTTATTGTTTTTTTTTATTTTTATATAATGCTCAGACAGCATTCCCATATAGGAATTTGAAATGTTTCTAAAATTCTTTTGTTATTTGCAGGTTTTGAGATGTTTTACTGGTAGGGATCATGATGAATAATAATATTGTGATAGGTCAATCAAATTCTTCTGGGTACTGGAAATGGATTTAAAATTAGGTTAAAAGTTTAAAGTCAAATTCTAGTGGCGTCAGGTTGGTGTTTTGGGTGGTGCCACTGGTCTTGATCTTAACTAAACTAGATGTTGTTGGAGTTATCCATGAATGCAATAAATTTGTTAAAAAAAGAACAAAACCAAATTATATGATCCCTTATAAATCCTAAACTAAAATTTGCTAGCTCTCTATAAAAGGAAAATAGATTTTGGGTTTCCATTCTAAATACTTCCAGATTTCGACTATGGTTGACTGATGTAAGACTGGAAGAAAAATATATAGCAATGTTACTGATTGTGTAACTTGCGTGTGATTGATGTTTTCTGTAGAGAAGTGAAGAACATAGCATCACACTAGTAGGATTCTTGGAATCCCCTAGAGACCTTGGGCATCACACTTGGCTGTGCGCATCATAGAATCCTAAAGAGAAGCATATGCTACTGAGACAATTCTGTGAATTATTTCATATGCCAAAATAAATTAATACAGCCTGTATATAGAGTCTTGTAGTGACCTTACGCTTCTGTGATTTTCAGACACGGTATTATACAAAATTGGAAACTGAAACTCTTGAACGTGTAAATCTTATAACAAAATCTTGAGTATTATGGTTTTGTAATCTTGCCCTTCACCATCATCTCATCTTAAAGAATCCAATAAAATTATACAGCATTAGCATTTCTAAAATTAATAATTTTATATGCAGGCACTAAAGGATGGTGACACATTGATGGATGTTGGAGAGCTTAAGGAAGCATTAATCTACTATGAGCAGGTTATGGATAAGTTACCATTTAAGGTAATGTTGCTGAACTGCTTGCTCATATAAAACAATAAATAAATTTTGCTACGAACATATTTGGACAATGGGTATTTTTTACTATGACGAAATCATACTCTCTGATTTGCCGCAATTTCAATAATTTACATGCCAATTAGTGTTCCTTGTAGGAGTATTGTTGTAAATTGTAAGACTCGATAAGATTGTAAGTTGACTGATATCGTTTATGTTGTCAGCTTATACCATCGCAAACAAGTATTTTATTGGGAGAAGTATTGAGGACTTGTCATGCGTTGGTCCTTACTAACCCTGGTTAAGCAAAATGATTTACCATGTCTTCATAATCTTTCACAGGCACAATCTTTGGTTCAAAATATCTGAATCCAAAATTTTCATTTCCTGATATCTAATATTAGTGACAGTGACATAGCAATTACTGTCGATCATACCCCGTTAATACGTGACTGGATTTAGAAATTCAGTGCAACTGATATACATTGATTGAATCTATTAGTTGAATCCAGATCCGTTAATTGATGGGGTGCTCTCTTGTAAATTGTAAATGGCTGTGATAGCATTTCAATTTACAGAGAACTAGGGGAAGCTCAAAATAGGTTTGTGGGAGGGAAGCATTTATGACCTGTGAAAGTACTCTGACTTAATCAGGTGATTGGTTGTCTTATAAGGTCCAATTAACAACAGATTCTGGAGAGAGGGAAAATCATCTGAGAAGCAAAAATGCATCTTATTGGAGAAGCTCATTTTGAGAGTTTCTCCAGAAAGACTCTTCAAGAGAACCTCTCTGTGAACTTTATTTTTTTATTTTAGTTTTTGGACAAGTTCTGCCAAATGGGCCCTAAGCTAATAGCCTAATACAGGTAATCAAGCATTATGATTTTTCTGCAGTTGTGTGCTTTATTTAAATCTGTTACTTTTGTTCACTCTCTCTATTATATCACTGGGCTACTAAGTACTGACTTTGCTTCTGACCTTTTCATGATATCCATAGTACAGCTATCTGTCTAAAAAAATCACTGGGCTACTAAATAAGACTCTTTTGGGAACTACTCCACTCAATTAATAGAGGACTGCTCCATTTTTATGTCATTGTTTCTATTAAGCCAAGCCCTCTATTAATTGAGCAGCTTGCTATTTTCCCAGCATATTTGGAAACTTGAAATAGTGAAATGGCAAATATTCAAAATTCATGTTCATGTACGATGGCCATTTTTCCTGCACAATCTTCCTCTTTTTGGGCTGAGAAATGACTTTGTAAAAAATTGAAATACTATGATCTAATGATCCGGTTTATAGAAACCATGATCCTTAACTTTTCAAAAACCAAAAACCATGATCCTAAATATACTATTGAACATCTTTTAGTTTTAGCTAGTGATGTGATGCAGTTGATATTTGAGAGATGAATTTTTCATGAATCAGTTTTCAGCACTTCTTTCTTTTTTCTTTTTTTTTGGGTTTCTGGGTAAAAGGGTAACATCTGATTTTTCTTTACATCCGTACATTTTCAAATTTGTTTCATGTGAAAATTGTTTTGACAGAGTGAGCTTCATGGGTTGGCTGCTTTACAATGGTCTATTTGTCAAGACTCCCTCAGTAGGTATATATCTTAATTTTGAGAATTTATTTGCTCTGTCTAATCATCTCATGAGACTTTGTTACTTATGTTTCACATGGAATTTGAAATAAGCCGGTTGCCTTTCGTGTGATGATAAATACATCAATCCAAGCAAAACTCTCTAGTTTTGTTTCGAAGTTCGGCAACATCCCATTTCAATGTGACGACATGACTGTGCACAATTACCTGCCAAAATTTCATGTGAATGTAAAAAAACAATAACAATTTTTGTCATCCCGTATAAAGTTTTAAGGCATTTGTGGATCAAAATGATTAGCCTGCATCTTAAGCCATGTTCAGGAAAGAAGAAAAGGCATATTTTTTGTCATCCCGTATAAAAGATGCAGCTATTTCGGGTGGGCACATGACTTCTTCTCTATCATTCTATCTGAAGCCATGTTCTCTGTCCTATTATTGATATAACGGAGACCATGTTTTGTGTTGTGATTATATGTTTTTGGGTTTGAATGTGGCACATCCTCAATAGAGATGGGCTGTTTCTGACTATTGTTATCTTTTCTGGTCTACAATACCTTCAGATTTTAAATTTAAGTGATGGTTGATAGGTCGCAGGAAGCTCAAGTCATGTACGAGAAGCTTCAATCCCACCCAACTGCTAAAGTAAGCAAGAAGGCGAGGCAATTTGTGTTCAGCTTTCAGGTAACTACTAGTTGGATCTATATGTAAACTAGCATCTGTATGCAAGAGACAAGGCACCAAGGCGCTCTATATTCAAATGTAGGGTGCAATCCTAAAAGCAAAACAAACAGTGACTCTGAATTGACACCGGAAATGATACTTATATCATAGGCGTGTTTGTAACGATTGTATTTCATGTCCTAAGATCCAAATACCAATTGGAAATAGTAGGCTATATGTTATGGGGCTTACTACAGAATGTTTTTCACATTTCAAAGTGGATATATATATATATATATATATATATATATATATATATATATATATATTTCAAGTGCATGTTTTCGGGCAGTTTCTTTCATTTCCATCTTAAATTATATGGAACTTATGCATCTGGCAGGCCATGGAAATGATGAAGCTTACAAGGAGCCCACCTTGGAAGAACACTGGCTTCCAGAATTATTTTGAAGCTTTCATTGAAAATAAATCCGACTATGTGCTAAAAGAGGCTGAAGGTGAAGTAGGTACACTGAGTCAAACTCTTCCATATATTATTTTTCTCGTTTCTCCCATTTTCATAGTGCTACTTATTGCTTTACAAAAGAGAATATAAAGTGAGTATAGCGAGACAAAATCAAACAATTTTGTCATTCTTACTGTATATAACCAATATATTATTTGAACATTTGACATCACAGTTATATGTATAATGAGAAGAAAAAATTTCTATGAACGTTGGCTTCTTGGATTGTGTTTTAGTTTCTATGTACATATATATTTATATATAATGAGAGGAAGAAAAAAAAATAGTTTGTGGACAATGTATTGTGAAAGGTCTAATACAAAGTGCACTGTGAATACAATTGGGTCATTTACTTTGTAACCTGGAATAGTAACTAGAGCTGGGTGACATGACTCGAGTTTTTCATAAAATAACCTATTTACATGGGACTCATGAAAAACAAATAATTTTTTCTAACTTTTTTTTACTGAAATAACTGAAAATAGTGTTTATGTGACTCAAGTGAACCGAGATATATGTTTTTTTTTTTACCAATATTGTAAACTAGTCTAATATACTTTGGTTATTAAAAAACTACTCTAATATACAGAAAAAGGAATCAAACTCGAACGTAAGGAAGCTGAGATATAGGTTGAGATATTTGATTATGACATGTTTATTTTTGAAGTATTGTAGCGGTGGCGGGCCAATACCCCAAACCAAACAAAACTTGCATTAAAATAAAAAAATGCATTAAAATAAAAATATAAGCTTCATGTGGAGAAGAATTGGGGGTGGGCGCGGTCCGGTTTTCACCTCAAACCGGAATCAAAACTGATACTATTTAACCGGTCCGGTTTGGTCTGGTTTAGGCAAAAAAAATTTCAAAAACTGACTGGTTCGGTTTTGATCGGTTTCGGTCCGGTTCTGACCAGTTCTGATTTTGAACCGGATTATTAATTTTTTATTATTTTTATTATTTTTCAAAAAAAAAAAAATTATTTTTTTAATTAAATAATTATAATAAATAACTTATTTTTTTGGCTTAAAAATTAGGGAAATAGCCTTTAATGTCACTGTTTTTATAATTTTAAGTGGAAATATCAGCCCTCCCAAATTTTTTTCCAAATACCACCTATAAATACAAACTTAGTGTCCATTTATTGGCCACATAACACTTTATCTGAAATTTTCTCTAACTCTAAGCTCTCGGTTCGTTCTCTCTCTCTCTCTCTCTCTCTTTTTCTCTGTCTCTTTCTCTGAGCTCTGTAATCTCTCCCTCTCTCTCTCTCTCTCTCTCTCTCTCTCTCTCTACCCAGCTCTCCTTTTCTTTTCGTGCAGAAGTATCCATCACCCAGCTCCTCTCACGCAGCTCTTTGTCGCTACCATCTGCAAACCCCTCATCGACCCCATCTTCTAGGTATGTCTTCTAAACAACGTCAGGTCGCTGGTAGTTGCAACTTTGAAGCTTTACTCCATTGCTGACCTCTAATACGAGGTCTTGATGGTGATTTTCTTAGTAGCTGCGGGATTGTATGAAATGGGTGTTAATTTGATAGCTTAGGTTGCTGTGAAATTGGTTTTATTTTAATTGCTTTGGGTAATGTTTTTGAATCATGATGTTCATTCGTCTGGGTTTTTACCAAAAGCATTTAGATTGCTCAGGATATGTGAATCTTGAAACTTGGGATTTTCCATTTGATGTATTAGATTTGTATATTCTAATTGTGATGATACATTATTCAGTGCTGTGTTAATGGTGTTTTATTGCTCTTATGTTGCTAATATATTGTTGTTGTATTGCTGTAAGAATGGCACTATATTGCTATTGTATTGCCTTGTTATTGTGGTTGTATTGCAGTGATTTGGTCGTGGCTTCAAATTTATTAATGAAATGTTGTTTTGTCATTGTCAGAAATGGAGACAATTATTATTCTGGTTTGCTACAATGGAAAATGGGTAACCTCAAAGAAGATGTGCAAATACGAAGGGGGTGACTCAAAAGGCTTAATAGTACCACGGACCATCACATTTGCTGAACTGTTGGATCGTGTGCATCAGATTGGTAATACAAACATGGAAGACAAGGTTTGCTTAAAGTTCTCAGTTTTGATGTCCTCGAATGAGTGGAAGCACATAAAGATTGAGGACGATGATGATGTGAAATTTTTTATGAAGTACAATTGTGAGGTAACACCTTCAAAACTAGCCCCCTTACTCGTGAGTATAGACGATAAAGAACTGACAAATGATGTAGTTGATAGTATGCATATGACGACAAATAGTAGTCGGATGGGTCAGTCTTCAGTTGCCATTGTTGAAAGCAATGAAGTAATTCGGAATAATACAAATGTCGCTGGTGTGGGTGGTGATGTTGGGACAGATTTTATGGACATGATTGATTTTAGCGAGGTGGAGGAGATGCATGGTCGTGATAATGGTACTGAAACAAATGAAGTCTCAGTGTACTCTGCCCTTCCTATTTTGGGCCGCTTCGACACATCAGTCCAGTTGCCAATAACCCGTTTAGGAGGAGAATCTGAACCCACTCGTGAACATCATTTGAGTGAAAGGAGTGAACAGAACCAGTACAGTGTGGCTGGTGTAAATGATGGAGAAGCATATTTGGACATAGACTATTTGCGAAGTGATTGGAATCGGAAAATCAAAGTTGGCCAAATTTTCTCTAGTAAGGGAGCCTTGTTGACCAACTTACGGTTGAGGGCATTGAGGGGCCACTTTCAATTTAAGGTGCAATTCTCTTGCACAAAAAGGTTGCTTGTGGTTTGTTGTCAACGTCCATGCCCATGGCGGGTCCGAGCATCAAGAATTGGAGAATACAACTTCATGATTGTGAGGTGTACAACTGTACATGAATGTGATTTGAGGTTCGTAAATGACAACCATCGTCAAGCAACCGCTTCACTTGTAGCCACTTCATTAAAAAGGAAGTTGAAGGATTGTCGGACAATATACAGACCAAGTGACATAATGAGAGATGTGAAACACAACTTTGGTTTGACCATTCATTATTCGAAAGCTTGGAAAGCGAGGGAGTTAGCTCTAATGTCCATTAGAGGATCAGCCAAGGAGGCATATTATATCCTTCCAGCCTATTGCTATGAATTGGAGTGTATGAATCCCGGCACAAAGACACACATCCATACTGATGAGAACAATCATTTTTTGTATTTTTTTATGGCAGTTGGTGCATGTATTAGAGGGTTTCGTTCTTCCATGCGCCCAGTGATAGCCGTGGATGCGACTCATTTAAAATCCAAGTACAAGGGTGTTATGTTTGTAGCAAATGCATTCGATGGTAATCGAAATATATACCCTCTTGCTTTTGGGATCGGGGATTTGGAGACGGATGCATCATGGCATTGGTTTTTCACTAAACTTCATGAAGCCATTGGTGAGTGTCCTAATCTTGTTATCATTTCTGATCGCAATGTTAGCATAGAGAATGTGTGGAACAAAGTTTTTCCAACAGCGCAACATGGCATATGCTTTTATCATATGAAGGGGAACATGAAACGCACTTGCAAGTTGAAAAAACGTGATGAAATACTGATGCACTTTGAGCAGGCTACGAAATCTTATTCCATTGCTGAATTTGATTGTCATTTTCGCAAGATCAAGAGGAAGGAACACATTGCTGAATATCTTCAACAGGCAGGGTTACATAAGTGGTCTAGAGCTCACATGGATGGACGCCGCTACAATGTAATGACGACAAATATTGCGGAGTCAATAAACTCAGTCCTTAGGTTTGCAAGGATGCTGCCAGTAGTTCATTTGATAGGGGAAATTATTAATCTTCTAGTGAAATGGTTCACCGAACGTCGTGAGTTGGCTTTGAAATGATGCAATCTGCCCAAGCCAGTCCCAAAGCTGCACTCACTCGTCTGCCTGATGTATGCATCGACTCCAAGTTTCCCAACCTCACCCCCATTGATTCCATGATGTGGCCCGATAAAATCCACCACTTGGTTGGTGACAACCACCGCCACCCTAAACTTATTAGCTAAAGCCTTCAATGTCCCTGATATCTTGAAAAACCTTTCACATCGCCGTTTCAAATCTGCCGGTGTTGCCTCATATTGTGATCGGAACAATGCAGCAATGGAATCAATAATAATGAGCTTGACAGGTAACCGGGTGTGATCAATGGCAATAAGTGCGTGTATGCCTTCAAGGACATGGATGAGTTGTTCAGCATCATGAACGCCATGAACATATATGTCTTCCAATGCCTCCAACCGTATGAAGTTGGGGTATGATGCATGATAAAGTTCGGCTAGTTGTTGCAATTGACAAAATGAGAAGCTGAATTCTGTGAATATGTAGAGGGAGGAGCCTCCTTGTCCGCCATGTCAGGGTGGGAGCTGAGCTCTTACTGTTAGTTGGAGACAAAGTTGCGTCTTCCTAGAACCGCTCTCCCCTACCAATTCTGTTATGGAGTTGCAGGGTATCCCACCGGCCAAGCAGCCATCAAGTATTGGGCATCCGATGGATAATTTAGGGGTTGAAAGAGGAAGTAGCATGAGGTTTTGTGGTGTCATGTTTCTATAATTGAGGGGGGATGTGATGGTGATGCTGGTGGAAGCCATGAATTGTATATATAGAGTCCATATTGAAGGTGTGTAATGTAGGGTAGGCCATGTGTCCTTTCAGGGATGTATACTTCATCCAGTCCACCTGAAATATTTGTATTTTTTTATTTATTAAATTTGTGTTTTGTTTTAATTTTTGTTGTGTTTGTGGACCAAAAAATAAAAATTAAAGTGTGATGACGACCTAGTGCAATATTATCCTATTGTAACTCTATTGTCCTCTGATTGAACTCTATTGTACTCGTATTGATATTATATTGCCATTATCCGTATGTGTATTGCCCGTTTATTGTCACTATAATCGTTTGCACTGGACAGGGCTATATACGCACAAATACATAAAGAGAGATCATATTTCCATCGCATCCAAGTCCAAAACATACATAATACAACAACAGCCCACCTCATAGTTACATAATACAAAAAGAGGGCACCTCATAGTTCCATTGTACAGGGTGTTTCCACAACATTTTACAGTGTCCAAAGTCATACGAAAGTACCAAAAGTTTCATGCTCACACATTGGCAGTTGCATCATCTTCACTTGCGGCGACCGCCGCCCATGAAATTCATGACCCCGCCCACAGTGATGTTGTCCCAGTTTCGTTCTGGATCCACTACTTTTGCAAACTTGCGAAATAGTTCGAATCCAGTTTCCACTTTTTTTTGTTTCAACTCGGCCATTTCATTACCTTCCTTGAATAACATAACTGCAGTGACAGGGGCAATTTTAATTTTTTCTTTCATACCCTTTATATGTAGGAGATGCATACGGGCATGATAACGATACCGAATTGTGCGGTTTTTGATGACACCCCACCTAGCTTGCCCCTCCACAATTTTTGAAACTATGTCTGCATGGAGATTTTTCCAAAACATGGTGTTGCCTCGACATTGCTGCAATCCATGGACCAAGTCTGCAGTCAGTGAATTTGCTGACTTGGTTGGTGTTTCAGTCTCCCTTGCTTCAGTAATTGAAAGCGTTGAGTTTGGTGTCAGGTTAGGGTCCATGGTTTTCGATATTTATTGTGGGGTGGTGGACGACTTAAGTAGACAGATAGCCAAAACAGCTGTCTTTGAACCTTTGTAAATTTCGCGGGCTGAATCTCTCCGTAATTGTACTTATCGTACTCTTCGTATGGGAAAGGGTCAACGCCTTTCCCTGGAATTTATCATCCTCCTGAATCATCAACTTGGCTTTGACAACCATATTTCCCTGCACACCACCATTATTTTCAAAATTTTAGGTCGTTCAAATATACACAATATAAAGCAATAAACATACAATACATACGCAAATGAAGGCAATATGCACTAGATATATCGGTGCTAAAAGTACAATACAGGGACAATATAACCTTATATGCATTGCATGTATGTTCACCAATGTCCCATGACAGAAAAAATTACAAATTCATTGTACCTTCGAGTCTTACATTTTCTCTCCACAGGTCTTCCTCTTATATTTTCCCATTTCGTTATGTTATATTTTCTGTATAATGTAATGGAACATCGTATGAATTAATGGCAACCACAATAATGACTCCAATATGCCCTCCTTTCAAATGTAAGCAAATGAATGATTCTAGTGCTTGTATGTGAGATTGTATTCTTCTAAGTAGAAATTCACTAACATGTTGAGACACTAGAAAATCACGTCATTATTCTCATATTTAGTGTCAATCCTTGCGTTGACAAGAGGACAAAAGCTGTCCAAGAATTTTAGGAAGAGGGAAGTTTGCCCCTGCCATAGTAAATCTTGTGCAGTATGTCATTCTTGAACAGCTTTTCTTCTCTTCTCAATGCAAGGGTTGATGCTAATCATGAGTTAAGGTTCAGGTTTAGCCCCAACAACCCTTTCCCACCTCACTCCATATCCATGGATTAAACTAAATGATTTTTATCTTAAATTGAAGTTCAATTTCAACATAGCAAGGGTGACTACTTCAATTACAGTCACTCTTCAATGGCCAAAAATTACATCCAAATATGCAGCAAAATGCAATTACCATCTTAAAACATAGTAAAACATACCACTGAAATATACCTCTTCAACACAAAATTAAGAAAAACTAAGCACCAGTTCTAACATCCATCACAGCAGAAACCCATAAACCCTAAACCAATTTCAGACTAACCCCTAACCCAATTTCACATAAACCCCTAAATTGTAAACCAATTTCAGATAATTGCCTGAACCCTAAACTAATTTCTAAGAAACACCTAAATCAATTTCGAAGAAACACCTAAACCAATTTCATACAAACACATAAACCCTAAACCAACTTCAGACTAAGCGAAATGACGATGAACAGTACCTGTCACGGTGAATGATGGAGCTGAGCAGAGGGAGGAAGAGACTGCGTCTGAGAGAGAGAGAGAGAGAGATAGCTACACGCGAGAGAGAGATAAGAGAGAGAGAGAGAGAGAGAGAGAGAGATAGCTACACGCGAGAGAGAGATAAGAGAGAGCGACCGGAGCGAAGAGAGATGAGAGAGAAGTCAATTTCAGAAATAAGTGATATTTGGCCAATAACCGGACACTAAGTTTGTATTTATAGGTGGTATTTGGAAAAAATTTTGGGAGGGCTGATATTTCCACTTAAAATTATAAAACCGGTGGCATTAAAGGCTATTTCCCTAAAAATTAACAAATAATCCAATTCATACATTTAGAAATTTTTTGAAGTTGAACTTGGAAAAATAGTGATTATAACATTTAAAATATGGCATTAGATTTTAAAATTTTGTAAAAATAAAAAAATATATATATGACCGGTCCGGTCCGATGTGGTGTGGTGTAAAATCGAAACCGGAATCGGTTCCAACCGGTTCCGGTCCGATTTGTTGACTTTTTTGGTCAACCAGTTTTTTTTCCGATTTTTTTTCACCGGTTCAGTTCGGTGTTCCGGTTTTTCAGTCCCGATGCCCACCCCTAAGAAGAATTATAGAATAGTACGATATCATTACGTCAGCTGGTGATACTTCTACTCAAAATATGTCATGTGTCATACTTTTAAACAACTCACATTTTTTACAGTTGGAATTGGAACCTAATTTTTACCATTTAAAATAAAATTAAGAAAAAAAAAAAAGAAAAAAGAAAAAACAAGAGATGAGCAATTGCCCACCCCAACCCAGTCGCCTACTCCCGTGTCGCTTGGCCTGGTCGCCTCTCTCTCTCTCTCTCTCTCTCTTCAACTGCTAAATCATAGCTAGATTTGCTTCTCAACCTTTCGGTGGCTATGCCAAGATCCATCTATATTTTCTCATTAATGAAGGTCTCATTGGTTTGTTGCCTTCTAAACTACATATTTCCATTAGATGTGAAGAAGGTTATAATGGGAGGTGGGTGTATCACATACAAGTTACAAATTGACCAACAAGAAATTGATATTTAAAAGGTTGATTGGGTTGGGTATTATGCTGGTTCTCAAATGTGGAACTAATAAGCCTCATCGGATATTAAGATTATATAATTTTTTTTATTCATTGACAATGATGATGAAGTTTCCTGGTTGCAACAATTTATTGGGCTATGGGGATTTGGCTTACTTGTGACTAATGATTATTGGGTTGGATTGCTGGGACATTTTTTTTTGGGAAATTTGCATAAATACCACCAGAACTTTCAGGCATGTGCGTCATTACCATATGAACTTTTAATTTTTATTTTTAACCACCTAAACTTTGTAAAGTGTTGCAATCCACCACCTACGTCTAACTCCGTTAAAATTTCCTTTGAACAAATAGTGCAAGCCATGAAATGAATGCAAGAAGGCTTTGGCAAAAAAAGAAGAAGGGAAATACATGAAGGCAACAAAATCAATGGAAGCCATGAAATGAATGCAAGAAGGCTTTGGCAAAAAAAGAAGAAGGGAAATACATGAAGGCAACAAAATCAATGGACCATTGCAATCTGATATAATATTTGGTGGAATAAAGACGATGGAGTAGAGAGAAGAGAGAGAGAGATATGGAGGTTAGCTTTATTTTTTTGTATTTTTAATTCTGTTTTTTTAATATAATTATTCTTTGTTATAGTTAATTGACAAAAATACCCTTAAACTTAACGGAAATTTTAACGGAGTTAGACGTAGGTGGTGGATTGCAACACTTTACAGAGTTCAGGTGGTTAAAAATAAAAATTAAAAGTTCAGGTGGTAATGACGCACATGCCTGAAAGTTCAGGTGGGATTTATGCAAATTTCCCTTTTTTTTTCTTTTCTAATTTTATTTCAGTGGATATAGATAAAGTCGAGCTGTAAAAAGAATAATTATTTTCTTTCTAAAATGACACATAATATTTTTTGAGTGAAAGTATCACCAGCTGATATGGTGATATCGTACTACTCTATAATTTCTCCATGTGGAAAGCTAGTAATGTATTAAACAAATGAGAAAAAAAAAAAACCCAAAAAGGAAAAGGAGTAGAAGGGTGGGGGTAACTGCCACATCGAGTACATGGGTTTTGTGTTTTTTGTTTTGATTTAAATTTTGTTTATTTTAAATTATAAGTCTCTTACCATTTTAATCCCATGATAATTATGGTCTCTAGCACTTCATAGTTTATCAAAAATATTTTCTGAATGTTTAAATGTTTCACCATTTGACGCATTGTAATAAGGAAAAACAAAAAGCAGAGAATGGGGGAGAGAGAAAGAGAAGCGACATACAAAGGAAAGGACAAAAAATTGATTTTTTTTTTCAAAATAGTATAGCCGCACGGCTATACTTATTCTGGCACATGGCACTTAGGCGCTGTACGGCAGCTCTGCTTTTTTTAAATAATTTAAATAAAAAGAAACTAGTATAGCCAAGCGGCTTTACGGGGTTTTTCTTTTGTTTTAATTTCCTTTAATAAATAGTATAGCCGTGCTGCTATACTATATATGTGTATACTGGGATCCTTTCTTTCTTTTAAACTTTTCCCCGATTTTCATTTATCAATAAGAGTAGTTTATACCATTATCTATTATTATTAGGCCATTACCCGAGTCTCTATTGTCCCCGTTTAATTTTTTACTTTTCCGTAGTTATTACCTGTATAAACAATTTAGTACTTTCACATTTAATACTCTATAATACACACACGTATGTATTTTTTAATAATACATATGTATTCTGTACACGTCTTAGGGACTTGGTTAAATTCACGTTTAAAAAAAAAAAAAGTAAACGTACAATACTCGTATTGCACATCTACGTACATAATTCTCATGTTTAATACATGTATTTTTTACAAAATTTTCAATATGACACACAAAATTCAGGTATTATACAAATAATTCTCACATATTATTGAATAAAAATAATACATGTTAAAATATTATACAATGGGAGATCAATATCTACTTTGGATATGTTCAAAATTAGCAAATTAATATCTCTAAAGTCTAAACTAATACAACAAGGAGGGTGCTTTTTGCTTATTTTTTTATTGATTAAATAATATCGCCGCACAGCTGTACTACTATTTTTTTTTGGCTTAAATGTCGAAATGGTCCTTGTGTTTTACCTCATCGGCCAATTTTATCCCCATGTTATCAATTTGGCCAGTTTAGTCCTTGTGTTTGTATATGTTAGCAAATATGATCATTTCCATCAAAATTTTGTTAAAACGGGAAGAAAAAAATTTAAAATTAATTTAAAAAACTGTAATTAATTATTAAATATCCGAATTCAATCTAAAAATTGAAAAAAAAATTATAATTAATTTTAAAAACTATAATTAATTTTTTTTTCTTCAGTTTCAACTGAATTTTGGCGAAAAGGACCACATTTGCTAAAATATACAAATACATGGACTAAATTGGCCAAATTAATAAAACGGGGACTAAATTGGCTGATGAGGTAAAACATAGGGACCATTTCAACATTTAAGCCTTTTTTTTAAATAAAAAAAGAAGACCCTCTATTGGTTAGGCACCACGTGTCAAAAAGAGCATAGCCGACCGGCTATACAATTTAAATACATTATACTCAAACGGTATAGCCGAACGGCTATACTATTTAATAAAAAATAAATAATTTAATATAATTTTTATAACATATATTATTCTTATTCAATAATATGTGAGAATTATTTGTATAATACGTGAATTTTGTGTGTCTTACTGAAACTTTTGTAAAAAATGTGTATAAAACATTATAAATATGTACATACATGTACAATACCACTATTGTATGTTTGTTTTTAAAAAAAACGTGAGACGTGTATAGAACAGGAATGTATTATTGAAAAACACGTACGTACCTATATATGTATACATATGTAAAAGACTATAGCCTCTCATCTATAATATTTATTCAAGACAATTTAAAAAAAAAAACTAGCAAACCTGCTGGGCTATACTATTTTTTAAAAAAATAAGAAAAAAAATTCGAGTCTCGCCGCACGGCTATACTATTTGCTACAGAGCAGGCACACAAGCGCCTAGGCGCCCACGTGTAAAATAGTATAGCCGTGCGGCTATACTATTTTATCCAAAATTAAAAAACCGGACGGCTATACTATTTTATCCAAAATTAAAAAACCGGGTATAGCCGAGCAGCTATACGTTTTTCAATTATAAAAACAGAGGACCCCCATCGATTAGGCGCCACGTGTCAACAAATGTCTGTTTAAAAAAATTAAAAACACGGAGTATAGCCGTGCGGCTGTACGATTATTATTTAATAAAAAAAAGGCCCTCTATTGATTAGGCGCCACATGTCAAAATAAGTATAGCTGGCGATACTATTTTTTTTTTAAAAAAAAAATCATATTATAGCTGCCGGCTATACTATTAAAAACAATTTTGAAAAAAAAAACTGTAAAGCCGATCGGCTATACTATTTTTTAAAAAAAAAACAAAAATGGAATATAGCCGAACGGCTATACTATTTGCTACAGAGCAGGCACACAGGCGCCTAGGCGCCCTCGTGTAAAATAGTATAGACGTTCGGCTATACTGTTTGATCCATAATTAAAAAACCGAGTTTAGCCGAGCGGCTATACGTTTTTTTAATTATAAAAACAGAGGACCCCCCGGCGCCATGTGTCAACAAATGTCTATTTAAAAAAATAAAAAACACGGAGTATAGCCGTCCGGCTGTATTATTATTATTTTAATAAAAAAGAAGACTATATTGATTAGGCGACACGTGTCAAAAACAGTATAGCCGCTCGGCGATACTATTTAAATACATTTTAGTCATATATTATTCTTATTCAATAATATGTGAGAATTATTTGTATAATACGTGAATTTTGTGTGTCTTACTGAAAATTTTGTAAAAAATACGTACCTACCTATATAGAACATGAATGTATTATTGAAAAATACGTACGTACCTATATATGTATACATATGTAAAAGACTATAGCCGCTCGTCTATACTATTTATTCAAGACAATTTCTTTTTAAAAAAAAAAAACCAGCAAAGCTGCTAGGCTATACTATATATTTTTTTTTAAAAAGAAAAAAAATCGACTATAGCCGATGGGCTATACTATTTGCCTAGGCGCCCACGTGTAAAATAGTATAGCCGTCCGGCTATACGGTTTGATCCAAAATTAAAAAATCGAGTATAGCCGATCAGCTATACGTTTTTTAATTATAAAAACAGAAGAGCATCCACCGATTAGGCGCCACGTGTCAACAAATGTCTATTTAAAAAAATTAAAAACACAGAGTATAGCCTTCCAGCAGTATTATTATTATTTTAATAAAAAAGAAGACCCTATATTGATTAGGCGCCACGTGTCAAAAGAGTATTCCCGCACGGCTATACTATTTGAATACATTATACTTAAACGGTATCGCCGCACATCTATACTATTTAATAAAAAAAATAACAATAAAAAAAAGGACCCTCCTTGTTGCATTAGTTTGTACCTGATAATAAAAAAAATCGTAGTATAGCTGCCGGCTATACTATTAAAAACAATTTTGAAAAAAAAAGGGTAAAGCCGATCTGCTATACTATTTATTAAAAAAAAAAAAACAAAAATCGAGTATAGCCGCCCGGCTATACTATTTGATTTTTTATAAAAAAAACAGCCGCACAGCGCCTAGGCGACCACGTGTAAAACAGTATAGCCCTATACTGTTTTATAAAAAATTAAAAAACCGAGTATCGCCACACGGCTATACTATTTTTTAATATAAAAAAAGAGAACCCCGCACCGATTAGGCGCCACGTTTCAACACGTCTATTTAAAAAAAATTAAAAGCACTAAGTATAGCCGTGCGGCTGTACGTTTTGTTTTTCAAAAAAGAAGAACCTCTATTGATTAGGCGCCATGCTATTTTTTTTAATAAAAAAATTGTACTATAGCTGCCCAGCTATACTATTTAAATACATTATATTTAAAAGGTATAGCCGCATTTAATAAAAATAAATAGATAAGAAACAAGGACCCTCCAAGTTGCATTAGTTTGTACCTTATGTGTATTAATTTGCTAGTTTCAACATATCCAAAGGTATACCTCATGCGGTGATCCACACCCCACATGTTGAAACTGTGTACCAATATGGTTTGCTCGGTTCAAAAAATATGTCGATATTGAAATGTTGAGAGACAAAGGAATCAAACTCCTAACCTCCAATTTTGAAATTGAAATACCACTGCATCATGTACGACACTTTTGGATGAGGGAAATAAACTTGGGATTTCGACAAAAGTCAAAAATTTTAAATTGACATAAACCAATTCCCTATTTTGATAAAAAAAAATATAAGGGTATACTAGTGATTTACCCCCTGAATTAGTACCTCGCTTTCGATTGACCCCCTATCCTTTTTTTTTAGAAAATTAAGGATATGAACCTTTTTTTTTCCGCCAATTTCCCCCTTGCCGTCTAAATCCGTAACATTTCATCCAATTTGCCATTAAATATGAGGATAAAATAGTCATTTTGTATGTTAAAAATAAATAAATAATGAAAAATAAAATAAATAATAGAAAATTGAAATAATAGCCATAAAATAAAAACTGAAAACCATAAAATAAAAACTGAAAAACTGAAAATTCTCTCTCTCTCTCTCTCTCTCTCTCTCTCTCTCTCTCTCTCTCTCAGAGGTGGGTTGGGGGCTGTGGGGGTGGTTTGTTGCTACCGCCGGAGAGGAGGGGAGGAATAGTCTGGGTTTGGGGGTGGATCTCACACCGCAAGGGCTGGGGCATTGGATGGGTCTACGCTTGGGGGATGGGATGGGTTTGGGTCTTGGGGGCAAGGGCTGGGATGGGTTTTGGCTGGGGTTCTGTCCTTGGCTTGGGCCATGGCTCAGCTTGGATGGATTGCTGGTCCTATTGTGATGGTCTTGTTCTCCTTCATCACCTACTACACTTCAACTCTTCTATTATATTTGATTTGATTTTGATCTTTTTGGCAAATCCAAGTGTTTAAGATTGATTTTTTTGATGTTTTGGTTGATGGGTTTTGTGTGAATTTGGAAAAAGCTTGAGATGGGAGGCTTACAGAGAGAGACAGAGAGAGAGAGAGAGAGAAGGGGGGGGGGGGGGGGGGGGGGGGGGGGGGGGGGGTGGGAACGGGGGGGACGACGGAAAGGGAGGAAGGTCTGTTGGGGGATGGTGGTGATGAGTATGTGGGTGAAAGAACATAAATGGAGAGGAGGAGGGAGGGGTCTATGGGTGTGGGCTTTTGGTCTGGTAGTAAAGGATGGTGGTCATGGAGGAAGGGAGGAGATGGAAGGGGTTGGCATTAGGTTTACTGTTTTTCTTCAATTTTTTCCAAAAAAATAATTTTTAAAAATGATTTAACTGAAAATTGGATGATGTTGAGAATTTAGACGGTAAGGGGGAAATTGACGAAAAAAAAGAGTTCATATCCTTAATTTTCTAAAAAGAAAAGATAGGGGGTCAATTGAAAATTAGGTACAAGTTCAGGGGGCAAATCACTAGTATACCCAAAAAAATAAAGAAATCCAGAAATTCCACGTGCGGAAAAACATGGAATTTGGAGGTTCCAAATCCAAGATGATAAACATTAAATTCCAAGTTTAAATATGTTAGGAAAAAAAAAAACTTTATAAATTATAGCACATTAATTTCCGTCATTTTAAATTTTATAATTACTATTTTAAAAAATTGCAAAACCACATAAGCCCCACGTAGCCACCTCCCCTTCCCTGACCACCAACCCTCATGGCACACTAGAGGTGGACATTTGAACTAAACTAATGAAACGAATTGAGTTGAAACAAACCGGAAAAAAAAAAAAACGCGTTGACAAGTAAATTCAACATATGCTCAAAACCCGGATATGACCGTTTTGGATTGGTTCTTGTTCGAGTTCTTAGTATGGAAAAACCGGTCCAAACCAAAATGGACGATTAAATTAACCCCATTGGGAGTCGCATGTTCAGCCCAAAAACATATGGAAACCCTCTAAATGCATTCTATAACAAAATTGCTAGGTTAACCATGTTTCAATTTAAGCTTGCAGAAAACTTGAAGTATTTCTTTCTTTTGAGGGAGAGGACTTTGATAAGTAGCTTTTTCGAAAAGGAAAAAAATATATATATATTTTAAAGGGGAAACAAGGATACAATCTCCACCCCTGAAGATAAATATATAAAAATTGTTTGAAATCCTTCCAAAAAGAAAAAAGTGTGAAAATTTGTAGGGGAGCGGATGTGCTGTTCCCAATTTGGTGTTCCCTCTCTAATTATTCGACGTGTCATATGACTTAACATATGGTTAACTCAATACTGTCCCCTCTATAATAGCAAAAAGCTCTCCACAACCAAGATATTCATGTCCATGTAGACATGGCCAAATGCATCACAACCTTTGCGCTCATGGGAATTGACTTTGGCCATTGAAGGCAATGGCGTTGAGGGTTTTGAGAAGACTCATGATTGTCGAATTCAGGAAATAAAAGAAGTTATTGGGGACTCGCACGCACCCTTTGGCATTTTGGGTTTCTTTTTTAATGCCAAATAAAAAAGTTAACAGAGTTAATCCTTTGCGTGTCGAATAATTAGAGAGGTGACACCAAATTAAGGACAACAGATCCGCTCCCAATACATGATATTAAATATTTTGGTACATTAATTAAAGAATTATAGGCAATAAATTTAATATAGTGCCAAATACTATAATGTGCAAGTTGGTTATTTTGTTGCCATTTTATCATTTTTATTGCCTTTTATATCTTGAAAAAAGCAACAAATTTTGTTAAACTTGGAGAAATGATAAGTTATTACTATAACTGTAGCAAACTGCATCACTCACGTTATTGTAGCAAACTATAATTTTTAAAAGCTTATAAATACACCGATATTAAATGCAGAAATTCGAGCACGGTTAATAAAATTTATCAAACTTAATAGTTAAAATAATGGCATTCTAATTAACAAATGCATGCATGAAGTTTTTGTGAATTATGACTTGGCAGTTCATTACGCTCGTAGCTATACTAGGTATATGTGTTTTTATAATCAGATAGCCAATATACTTTTTCATTATTACGAATAAAACTCGAGACCACATTAGTGTACCATATTTCTAATAGAGGTAGGGCTTATAAATACAAGTCCCACATCTATATAGAGATGTGGTATTACATATATGTGGTTTATTTTCTATAATTATTTTTATGTTATCCTCATTTAAGAAAAGATATTTGAAAATATAAACATTAGGGATATTGTTTGATGACGAGCTGGCCAATCAGTGTGCCTAAGATACGTGGAGGTGACAAATAAGAGGCTGCCATGTATAACTTAGTTGTTGGCAATGTGGTCGGGTGGGCTTGTCTGCCCTAAACGCCCACTATAAATTTGTTATGAGGTAGGAGCGCAGTACCTCGCATAGAGAAAAAACGGCTCTTCCAAGCCAGTTAGGGTTTCTTCTGTTTGGCTTTCTTCTTGAGAAAAAAAAAAATGGAGGAAAATCAAAGCATCCTTCTCTTCTTACATCAGAAGAGAGTCAAACACAAAGACTACTTTTCCATGGAGATCATGGATCAGGTCAATTTACATCGAATCAATGATTTACCAGAAACTGTAAGTCTATCTCTATATGTATATATTCTATACACTTGCATTATGTGACTGAAGGATTAATTATTCTTGGTACAGGAGGAGGGCGTTCTGCAATACAGTGGCGGATGCCGTAATCATCGGCCTCGAAATTAACGGTACAATTAGTTTTATTCGAAATTATGAATATATATGATCATGATCTAATTCAGATGCGTTGGATTTTGTATTTGAGCATATGCTATTTTCCACAAAAATAAATAATGATGAATCAGAATAGTTATAAGAATTTTGAATATGTGAATTTAGAATTGTTTGCTGTATAATGAAAATTTTGTATAAATTGATACAGACAATGAGAGGGTGTGCCAGATGAAGAAAGGGATGCCTTTTGGAAAGAGCTCGTCAGTGAGAACTATTGATACTTCGGAAGTATCCAGAATGATGCTGCAAAATCCCCATATTTCTTTTTTGGATGTAAATGTGAAGAGGGTGATCGTGAGGGATTAGCAATTGGCAATACAGGCGCCCAAATAGTCTCCCATATAAAGATGTTGGTCCTGGAATTTGCAGTTTGGATTTGTTCAATTGAAGCAGATATGAGTTGTCAATACTTGTGGCTTGCACATTTAGTACTGCGCAATGTGTAATTATAGTAATTCTGCCAGCTAAAAGTTCACAATGTGTAATTGAATTTTTTTTTTTTAAATTCTCTTAATTAGAAGTAGATTGAAATTGTCGAATCAATGATTTACCAGATGTTTGTAAATTTTCTATTAACGTGAAATTGTCGGAATTTATTTATTTTTGTAGCAATTGCTTGACCTAAATCTTGGTACGTACTCTAAAGATAGTATGGAATTTCCCTCATTCACACATTCAATATACTGAGCATTATGGCATTTCGTATTTGCCTCTTGTTAATGGGATGGAATTTCTCACAGGCTATTGTGTTCTACGGGACAGGACGACATATATGTACTTCTGCTTGAGTTTCTGTCGAATCCTTTTCGTTACAAGAAGCGATCAAACTCACATATGTGCATGTGATGGAGGTGCAGTGAGGAAGGAGGAGTGGAAGCTAACAGATAAATGACTCTCACTATAAGAGGAAGGAGGAGTGGAAGCTAACAGATAAATGACTCTCACTATAAGAGACGACATGTTGTATACTCCCCGAGAGCATTTAATGATACATACAACATAGAGAAGTGGGCCACTATTTTCTTTATCTATCTATTTTCTACAATGGAATGGACTGATCACTCAAATAGTCTCTTTAGAGCAATATCCATGCCAAATGTAGAAGTACTGTGGCTATTGTTAGAAGGGGGCTATTAATTGTAGCTAAAATTAACAATGGACATGTCTACGGAGGGCACGTATTTGGAATAATGTTATACGCTTGTTTTGCTTTAAAATGTACTGAGATTTTGTGTGGATTAAGAAGCACAAATTTGGCTGGCTTTCTTCCTTACCTGATTGTGATGTTAACTCTTTTCAAAAGATGTGAGCATGCTGTCATAATCTACAATTGTTTAAGGACCAATGGCTTGTAAGTAAATTTGCAGCGTGGACGTGTAGTAGGAGTGATTATATAATACTACGGTAGTACAGTCACGTGGTACATGTTGTACAAGTGTTATAATATAAGTGGATATTTATTGATACTATTCCCTAAAAGAGGGAAAATGAACCTTGTCGTCCACCCATATTATAACACGTGTACAAGATGTACTACGTGGCCATACTATACCATGGTATTCTATAATTTCTCATGTAGTAGTGCTCTATTCGTTGATACACAACGGTCAACTAACAATCTAACGAATTTTTGAACAAGAATTAATAGCTCCATTCCTTTATATGTAAAAGTTTGATTATGTATACAAAGAACATATGTAAACCCTATACCGTAATACATAAACCCTAAACCCTATATATATATAACATACATATGATGCCTATATATCAGTACATTTTATTATGCAAAGATGTTATAACAACGGATTGTGAGCCTATGCAGTACTGCAAGGTACATTTGAAGAAATCTTGTATACACAATCCATCCAAGGGTCTTCACTTGTCCACGACATTGAAGGAGTATTACATTTTTGAGTTAAAATCACCAATTTGATGTAATTAAATTAGTATGATTCATGATCTGAAAGAAAGACTACTGGTCTTTGTATTTATCTTTTCATTTAGGAAAAGAAGTATACTTGAATTTTCTCCATTTTATTCTCAAGAACAAGATCAAACAAAGAAGCCCCAACTAGCTTTGAAGAACGTCCGTACTTCTCTACGAGGAGAGTAGAGCCTGCATTAATTCGACACCCCAGGCCCTCTTAAACTGGGGGTATAGGTCAGACCAATTACGTCCATAATTCTCTACCAGCTAATTTACACGGGGGTAGGTGAGAAAAATTACACCATATGATGTATAACAGATGGCAGATCGAAGAGCAGTTTGACAGGCGCGTAATCCCAGAAACAACATAATCCAGTCTATGCCATATTAAGCATTTGACGATCTCTGATGTCACATTAAGCATTTGACGATCTCTGATGCCACATTAAGCATTTGGCCTCTGATGCCACCTTCCAAGGTTGCCAATTATGTACTGGGAAGGGAAATGAACCGACCATCGCAGAGCCAAGTCCTACCTATCGCTGCCTATGTGGAAAAACAACAGGTTAAGCTGGACGCCAAATGCTGGATGCCAGAGCTCCACACAAAGTTTGTGGAGGCCTTGAGTCTGCTTGGAGGTCCTAAAATACACACAATTCAATTTAGATTATTAGAACCACAATTTTTAGTCGTCATATTAACATAATAGTCTCCCCAAATTAAATACAAAAACGGCATCTGAATTTGATTATAGATGTGCAGAGATCAGTGAAATAAATTGGTATAACATCAGGAATACCATTAATTTTGAGGCCTCTTGCTAGAGTAGCACTCATCAGTCTGTTGCAAACTGCCTCCTCACAAAAAAGAATCCACAGAATCAAGTTGTTAGTATCAAGAGAGGTAGAGCAAGAGTGAGAAGGAGAGTGAGAGTTTCGAGATTGTGAGACAGAGATAGAGACCTACATTTTCTGGTAAATCACCGATCCGATGTAAAGTTGCATGACTCATGACCTGAACGGAAAAGTGGTGTTTATATTTGACTCTCTTCTTCTGATTTATTAAGTGAAGGATGGCTTGGTTCTCCACCATTTTTCTCAAGAACAAAGCAAAACAAAAGAAAACCCTAACTACGAGCTACTGCTGCTTGACGGCCCCTGTACATGATAAGAAATATATAGTGGCTGCGCGGGTGGTGGGTAGGTAGGGCAGACAAATTGGTCACCTAAAATATGCCAACAAATGTATTACACTTGGTAGGCTCTGATTGTGTCAGTCCACATATCTCAGGCACAATATGGCCACAGGGGGCCCATGAAACTGTCATCCTAGCTGACTAGGAAACGGATAGAGCCAGAACTACCTGCATGTATTTTTGGATATTGCACATGAAGTAACCCCAATTAGCAACCTCAATTCATATGGTCTAATTGTTTTGTAAGTTGTAAATAATAATAGATAAGTGGGGTTTGTTGTATACAACTTTGAGTTTTATTTTTGGTGTCCAGAGACTAGTTCCACATAAAATATGTACATATTGAACATTGCAACCTTTTCCGGTAACTTCATTTCACGCTTTGAATACATAATAAATAACTATAGAATTATTTCGAATTTAAGTTGTGATTTAAAAAGAAATGAAGTTCACTTAATACCTACTGGAAAGGGTAATTCAATTGGAGATTGAAATACACATAATTCTTATTTTTTTTTTTAAAGTTAAACATTGTCAACGGGGTCTAGCCGAGTGGAAAAGGGTCTTGATTTGTAGGTCAGTAATCTTAGGTTCGAACTCCCATGACACCTTGGTAGTGTATGTATGACAAATCCCCCAATGGACATCGTCGCAAAAGGTTATAGAAAAAATTGAAACCTATGAGGCGATGAGAAATGATCCGAGAGGAAGGAGGATCTGAGAGAGAGAGAGAGAGAGAGAGAGAGAGAGAGAGAGAGAGAGAGAGAGAGAGAGAGACCTTGCCTGAAAAAAGAAAACCCTAAAAATATGAGGGGTGAAAGCAAGACGGAAGGGTGTAGACGATGTATAAGTTTTTAGTTGGTACTTGTTACAATGACATGATAGAGGGCTATAAGTTTTTAGTTGGTACTTGGTACAATGACATGACAGAGGGCTTTTAGGAAAGGTTTTAAGAGCCTGTTTAAGATTGCTTTTTTTCGTCAAAAATTGACTTTACTTTAAAGTTAAGTAGGTTAACGTGTTTGGTAAAAATAAAATATACTGATTATTTTAAAAGCAATGGCCTCCTGATAGCAACTAGGTTGCTTTTAAAAGCTGCTTTCATAAGAAGCACATAATAGCCTTTAATGAATTTTTTCAATTCCCATAATACCATCATTAATTTTTTTAAATGACATTGTCTACTACCACCACCACTACCGCCACCTCCACCTCCACCTCCATCACCATCACCACCACTACCTCCACCTCTATCACAATCACCACCACCACCTCCACCTCCATCGCCACAACCACCAACTCCTCCTCCACCTATATTGCCACCACCTCCACCACAACCACCACAACCACCAACTCCACCTCCACCTATACCACTCCCACCACTTCCACTACCATTACTGCCACCACCACACCACCACTATCACCACCACCACCACATAGTTAGCACATAACACTTTCAACATCATGTCTGTTTTAGTCATTATCAACAGTTACAATAGTTTTATATTAAAATTTAGGGTTAATCGTGTTATTAGTACCTGAACTTAGACCAGATTTGTATTTGAGTCCATCAATTTCCAAAATCGTTCCCGTGATCCTTTAACTTCACTTTCGTTAGGACAAATGGTCTTGCCGTCAATTTTGTTAACTTTTTATGTTGAATGCAGGGGCAAAAAGGTATTTTTATATTAAAACCAAAAAAATGAATAAAAAATCATATCTTTAAAATAACAATAAAAGAAAATCAAATAAAAAACCAACAAAAAAGAAAAAGAAAAATCAAGTTTGGGGGGAGTAGAAATCGGGATAGAGGGGGAGAGAGAGAGAGTTTAACCTTAATTTTTTTGTTTTTTTATTTTTTTAAATTCATATTTTAATCAATTTAATACAAAATTGTCATTTTGCCCCTGCATTTAACAGAAACATTAACAAAATTGACGGCAAGACCATTTGTCTTAACGAAACTGAAGTTGAAGGACCAAGGGAACGATTTTGGAAATTGAGGGACTCAAATGCAAATCGGGTCTAAGTTCAGGGACTAATAAAACGATTAACCTAAAATTTATCAACAACATCATATCCCTTTTAGTCATTATCCACAGTTACAACAGTTTTATATTAAAGTTTAACAAACAGTTTTGACAAGGCGATGACATTTATGCACCAACTTAAGGAGGAGTGTTGCCGTGACTTGCGGAACCGCGTTGACTTTCCTTGCGGACTCGCGTTGGCTTTCCTTGCACGCCAAGGATTCCTAAATTAATGTAATTGATTTATTGTAAATAGAATTATAAATATGGCATCCCACAAACAATATTCTCTCATAATTTCCCATATTTTAGCAAAGTTGACGTCACATTGTTTCTACTAGGAGACCAAATTTGTTTTATTTATTATTATTATAATTTGCCAGTTGATAGGAAGGGGGAAGGGTGATTACAAACTCTTATGCTAGGGGTGGGTTTCAAACCTCAGACATGGTCTGAGGCCAAACACTCTTAAATCAGCTGATTGATTAATATTGATGCGGCAACAGTTGCCATAAGGTAGTGTTTACCCTGAAATATGAACAAAGCCCTATAGCAGACTTTGGGAAATTGTGAGTTGCATGTGTGCCACTATTACCAATTTTTAAATTTTAACAGACGGAAATATAAATAAAAGGATTTGCGGGCTAAATAACTTACTCTAATCAAGATGAGATTGTGATTGAAATGGTAAACTATTCCAATGAAGGTTCTTTTTATGCCTCAAGACAAACGAGGACTTCATATTTCTCTAATACAAAAGGTAAATGGCAATAAAAGTAAATAAAGCAGTAAAAAGAACGAAAACAAATGGAAACAGATGAGCAGGTTCGATTAGAACTAAGGACTACCACGTTTTATCAGTTTTGATTCAAAACAGAGCTCACGATCAAGTGGCAATCGAGTATAGGATCAGAACAGTGCAATATGATGATCAGAATGGCCTTCAACTAATAGAGATCGGTGACAATCGATACCAAGGATGCTTGGCAATAAACAGTGAAACCTATGGGAACATGGATTTTCAGCAACCACTCCGGTGACGCTACGTGAAGGACGGAATATTCCCTAGGTCATGTGATTGCACTTATTAAATCCTCATTTAATTGGCCAATTATTAAGATTTAAAATGGGAATAGCTCCATAAATCAAGGATTCAATTTTCATTAAATCTCATTGATTTACCCAATCTCCTTATTCATGGAAATGAATAATTCCCATAAATCATACCAAACAGGGCACAAGACAAAGAGGCTATGTAAAGACAATATTATACCACATTAAGGTAACTCTTCCAAACCTTAGCAAGCCCTAAGACTACAACGAGGTATTGAAGCTAACCCTAAAAATAATTAAGGTGTTACTCAATATGCAGGTGCCGAAGATACAAAAGGACATCCCGAGCCTCACTGGTCTCGTCGCTACCCTCGCGAGATTCATCTGCAAGGTAACCAACCGATGTGCTCCCTTCTCCGAAGCTCTCAAAGGCAACAAACAGCAAACCACATAGACTGCCGAATGTGACCAAGCCTTCTGCGACCTCAAGGAATACATGAGTAAGGCACCCTTGCTATCAAAACCTCTCCTCGAAGATAGCCTCATCCTCTACCTCTCGGTCTCGGCAACAGTAGTAAGCTCCGTGCTCATACGCAAAGCCGAAGGTACCGAACATCCAATCTTCTATACCAACCATGCCTTGAAAGAAGCTGAGCTTCAATACCTGAGGGTGGAGAAGCCGCCTACGCCCTGGTCATCCCTGCTCGCAAGCTTCGGCCTTACTTCCAGGCTCACACCATCACCGTGCTCACCTATTAGCCCATGCGCTAAGTCTTGTAGAAGCCATAAACGTCAGGAAGGCTAATCAAATGGGCCATTGAGCTCGGCGAGTTCAACATTCACTATCAACCCAGACCTGCTCAAAAGGGCCAAGTTGAAGCTGACTTTATTTCTGAATTCATGCTGCCCTCGGTAGACGACCTCTTGCCAAAGCCATCCCCATCCTTGCCGAACCTACCCCCGGCCGAAGGACCATTCAACCTGAAGCTCCCTCTTTGGACATTGAACATCGATGGCTCCTCCAACCAGCAAGGTAGTGGTGCTAGCCTAGTCCTGATAGCACCAGACAATCCGTTTTCAATTCAAGGCCTCCAACAATGAAGCCGAGTACGAAGCCCTCCTAGTTGGCCTTCGGCTAGGGAAAGACATGGGTGCCGACGACGCTCAGCTCTTCGTTAATTAGATCACCTCCGAATTTGAAGTGAAGGACAAATCGATGGTTGCTTACTTAACACAAGTCCACTGATTGCTCAAATGGTTCAATGCCTACCAAATTCGGCAGATCCCAAGATCCGAAAACAGCAATGCGATGCTTTTTCACGACTACCATCGACCATCGATGACCGAGTTGGACGCAAGGTGGGAATCGAAGTTCTCGCTCGGCCCAACACGAACGAAGCTGAGGTACATGTCGTTCGGCAGGACCCCAGCTGGATGGATTCCATTTACGCCTACCTTGCCAAAGGCACACTAGCAAACAACAAGTCCAAGAGTATTCTCTACCTATCGACAAGGTACACCATTCTCCCCAAAACACTCTACAAACGTTGTCATTCCCTACCAATACTGCGTTGTGTTATACATCAGTAGGCCAACTATGTCTTGAGAGAAATCCATGAAGGCGCATGCGGCGATCATTCTGGCACATGATCCTTGGCTTTCAAAATCATTCGGCAAGGATACTACTTGCCAACCCTCCATATCGATACACTCAAACTTGTCCACAAGTGCGACCAGTGTTAGCGCTTCGGCTCTTAGCCTACCTTCCGAGCCACTCTCTCCAATCATCAGTCCTTGGTCGTTCGCACAATGGGGACTCGATCTCATCAGCCCCATGCCTCAAGGAAAGGGACAAGTCAAATTTACAGTTGTCGCCATGGATTACTTCACCAAATAGGTCGAAGCTAAGTGGAAAAACATCATATGTCGCTTCGGCCTTCCACACGCAATTGTCACCGACAACGAGTAGTTCGATACCACTCCCTTTCAGTACCTCTGCTCCCGATTCAACATTAACGTCTTCTTTGCCACTCCGGCACATCCACAGTCCAACGAACAAGTGGAAGCCATCAATAAGATCATCAAGAAGACGCTGAAGAAAAAGCTTCGAACAGCCAAAGGCGACTGGCCAGAGATCCTGCCAGAAAAACTCTGGGCCATCAACACTTCATACCGAAGGTCCACAGGAGAAACGTTATTCTCTTTAGCCTTCGGCACCAAAGCTGTTGTGCCTGTAGAAATGAATACACCAACCTTCCGAACGGCATCCTATGATCCAGAGAAAAACAAAGCTCAAATTGCTCTCCATCTCGACCTCATCAAAGAACACCTATCGCAGGCTCATCTTCGGAATGTCGCATACAAGCAACACTCCTCCCGCTACTACAACTCGTGCATCAAACGCCAATTGTTCAAAGTAAGGGATTGGGTCCTACACAAAGTCTCCCTGAATACCAAAAATCCAACTGAAGGAACCCTCGACTCTTCATGGGAAGGCCCCTACGAAGTAATAGGCATTTGTCACCCAGGGACTTACTAATTGCTTGGTTCTGACGGAAAGACCCTCAGTCACCCTTTGAATGCTGATCACCTGAAGTACTACTACAAGTGACGAGGGTGACCTTCGGTCCCCTCACTCTGTAACCCTACAGGAGGTGCTACCATTTGGCACCCTCTCTAATGTATGTTGTGCCTCTGGCACCTTATAGTAATTGAAACGCTCCGCGCTACTATTTTTGCTACAACTATCTCTGCATTTGGTATTACGCCTACGGCATCTATGCCTAACGGTACCAATGCCTATGACATAGCTCCGGCACCCAAGTCGTTGGAAGCCTGGCAAACATACAATTTTCAAAGGCTACTTAACTTCAGTAACACGCCTCAGGCTAACTACCTTCGGCACATCGCATGTTAAATAATCATACATGCAATTAACGTCAAAAATACAATCAAGATAAATAAAAGGATGAACAACCATTAATTGTTCAACACAAATGAAATGCCTCTCGACATGATATTCAAACACGACCAAAATATGGTTACAAATTTTTATAAAATTCAAGCACGAGGGGCATCAACTTCGGCATCGACGGTAGGCTCGACAGCTTCAGCATCCACGGTAGGCTCGGCTTCCGCATCTTGACCCTTGTAAGCCTCTACCATCTCTCCGGTGTGTCTGCCGGGCAAATCTCACGGCCTGGAGTTCCGGGCCGAGGGGATATTCGTGGACACGCGGCTTCCTGCTTTTGGATGCGGTGCGTTTGTGCGCGGGCATGCCAGCACGGTCTACCGTGCGTCAAGTTGTGGTTTGGACGGAAGTGGTAAAATGGTGCGCCTGTTTGGACTTGACTTCTTAATCAAACGATTGTGGCCGAGAGAGGAACTAATCTCGGCCGGCAGGTTCACGGCCTAACCTACAAGGCCGTTGAGTGGTGGTGTTGGTGGGTTCTAGGGCGGTGCTCCGGCGCGCTGCTCAATGAGCGGCGGTCGTATGATATATGGGGTGAATGAGCGAATAACAGAGGTGGTGCTCCGGCGCCTTGAAAACCAAGGGTCGTATGATATATTGATGAACGGATTTTCCTTACAAACTAACGCTACTCCTAGAAAAGCAAGTAAAGATATTGAAAGTGCATTACAGGAAAATATAAGTTGCTCCGTGGGAGGCTTTTGTTTGGTGTTTGAACCCTTTGAAAGTGGTCATAAGTCTTGTATTTATAGGCAGAGTTCCTGGAGGGGTAATCGAGGTTGAAAATCTGCATGGTGGAGCCTGATTAGCGCAAGTGGGTAGTCCAATCGACATTTGGGATCGTGAAGTATGGTGGTGTGACCCCATAAATCCCGGTGAATCTCGGCCGCCGCCCTGATCGTGGGTTCTGCGCTTCTGGTCGTGGAGACGCATTTATTGCTCTGGTGGCTGGTCACCTAATCTCTCAAGCTGCAAAGAGCTTTGTGAGAATGTTGGCGTCTAATCACTCTGATCCCTGTCACCAAACCCTGACTCCAATCACTTCCCACCTTCCCTCGTGCATTAAATGCTTATTCTTGGCCAGTGGGTTTACTGCAATAAACAGAGGCCTTGCTTCATTAAATGGAGCGTGGGACCCTGCTGTCACGTGATGATCTGACTTTAAAGCTTTTGGCTGTGATTTTGCTCGATCTCGGCCTCGGCCTATAATCGAAGCCGAGGTAATCGTGCCTTAGCAATTTTTCTCTTGCTTCTCTGGAATGCCAAGCATCCTGGCAAAACGCTGCGCTTTAGCTTCTCGAGAGAGAGACGGGGCCGAGAAGAAGGGTTCCCTCGGCCAATTCATGGCCGTGACTGATTAGGCACAAACACGGTGATGCCCTCGGGCAGTGACGGATAGTCCCGAAGGAAATTGAAGTTCAGCTTCTGCCCAGCGTTGAACCACTTGAGTCAATAGAATCGGCAGTGAACTTCTCCAACCCTCGGTTGTTAGCCACCGCTTTCTCCATGGCATTCTCCACCTTTACCGAATGCGTCCGCTCAGCAGCCTCCATCGCCGTTTCCACTATCACCTTAGCCTCCTCTACAATCGTGGCCTTGGCACCCTTGGCCTGCTCTTCAGCAGCCTAGATATCCTTGTCGAAATCTGCCACCTTGACACGAACTTCATCATACCTTTGGCGGTTCCTCTTGGCTGCGCCGATGACCCGCTTCATGCAAAGCCACATCTCCATGTTAGCCTGCCGAATCAACAAAAACACATGTTAGTGCCGATTGCGCATAACTTGAACAAATTTTTAAGATTCCACAAGGGATACTTACGACAGCCTGGAACCGGAAGGCTCGGCCAGCCTGTTGGTGAAGTGCTCTCTTCGGCAGCTGTTCCAGTTCGGACAGCTCCATCTGCGTCCCATTGATGACGTTGTTCACAATCATTGGGCACCAATATGGCCTTTCCTCCGACCTCCTCGGCCATTTCGACAGAGGTGTCACTTCCAAAGCACCCTCGATCTACCGTTTGCCGGTAACTTGGAGATAGGCCTCACGTATGGCCACAGCCTTCTTGGCCCTCTTCTGTCGACGACGCTCGACAACCATCACCTCAAACGCCAAAGAAGCCTCCGGCTGTTGGCCCCCTTTCCATTCATACTTGCATCCATTCGGCTGCTGCTTTTGCTACTACATCGGCTGTTGAGAGTCCAGCCTCCTCATGGTAGCCTCGAACATCTCCCTCCCTCCTACCACTACAACAAAACATAAAGTCAGTTAAGGAATGACAAGGGAATACAGCTGAACGACACCCCTCGAGACTTAAAGAAACCAAAATGAGAAACGAAAATGCGGAACAGCAGGGATAGAACTTACTCTCTTCATCTTTCTCTCTTTTGGTCTTCTCAGCCTCGTCAATCAGACTCGCCTTAAACAAGTTGTCGTAGCTCAACAACGTCTTGTACTGGCGATCGTCTTCGGCAACCTTGCTCTGTACTCGCTTAACTGCGTTCATGTTTGTTTTTTATGCGCTCGACCACTTCAAGGAGACTACGCACAAAAACAACCCACACAAGTTAGAATCGGCATGCTAATATGCATATACATTCAACACTCATACGCTACTATATGCATACAAAACAAAAACCCAAACTGCTAAACGACACCCTCATGCCTATCGATTGTTTGGAAGGTGTTGGGAATATGCCTCTCAATGGCCTCCCCAGGTGTCGATTCCTAGCTCCCAGACACTAAGACCTTTCGGTGCCGCCATGTCTTATGTGAGCTTGGCACTCAGACCACAAAGTGCCCCCGATCTCCAACATACTGACAGTTCAACTGCACCTAGCCCCATGGTCTGAGCTCTTCGCCCTCGTCAGATTATACAAGTGCGAGAACTGCTCATAGCTCTGCTCTCCATCTTTGGCAGAAGTTTGGGTTGAACTGCCCAAGTGTGTAGTCTATCTGTGCCAGGATACTCTGTACCGAAAGCCCCAATGGTAACCAAAGACCATACTTGAACACATCCGTAAAGAAGAACACTCCACTTTTCGGATTGCTCAAGAATGTGATACTCTGCCCAAATCTTTGCCAACTCCCCCTCGATCATCATGTTAGGCACCAGGAAGTTTGCACTAAACACTGGACTTTTCAACTGCGCCATCGGCACCCGTTGGTTACCAGTCACAGCTGTCAACACTCCTTTCTTAATAACGACGGTGAACACTCCGGCTATTTCATTACCACGATCGGATGTAGACGTTTCTGATTGATCAACATCTGCCGCTGGACGTGAAGTGCCCACAGCTTCAGCATACATCTCTTCTTCTTTCGGCAGATCCAGATTCGTGCCTTCAGAATTGGCACACTCATATTCGGGAGATGACTCCCCAGCAAATGCTTTAGGGCTATTCCTATACTCTGACTCACTCTCTAACATCTACAAATAGAAGTGAAAGGAAACTAAATGCCATGCTCAAATCAAACTACCTTGAAGTTCATGCACGTTCATCCATGTTCATGCCAAACTTCAAACAAATCAAGTAGTTTGATTCAAAAGGAGTAGAGCTGAAGGAACATACCTTGTTTCACATAGTGGTTTTTGGTTTCGGAAATCATCTCGTTGCCGCACTTCTCTCGCCAAAAATTGCCTCTCTCAAGCTCTAATTTTGCTCTCAAACACTAAGTAGTCCTCTTATCGTTACCCTCCCTCTTTTATAAGATGGAAGTAGCATCTGGAGACAACACCCTTCTAGCATCCCCACGACACGTGTCGAGCACGAGCAATAAATGCTCCACTATGCGTGCACAGAAGCCTAGGCGACAAGTAGTGCAGCCACTCACTCATACACATCAACACCATCTACATTCAACTTCAGCTGCTTACATGCCGAACAACAGGCCTATAGGGTTGAGTTCACACTCCCCTCCCAAACCGGTCCTCATTGCATGCCGAACGGCAGACATGCATGGTTGAGTTCTCACTCCCCTCCTAAACCATTCCTCCTGGCATGCTGAACGGCAGACGTGCAGGGTTGAGTTCTCACTCCCCTCCTAAACCATTCCTCCTGGCATCCCGAATGGCAGGCGTGCAGATTTGAGTTTTCACTCCCCTCTCAAACCGTTCGTCTTGGCAAGAACGGCAGGCGTGCAGGGTTGCAATTTTCACTCACCCTCCCAAACATTTGACTTCACTTGCCGACCATCAGCGCCCACAACCACAACTCACCACCCTTAGCCTACTCATCAGTAGCCATGGTCTAAGCTCCCCACTTCCAAGTGCCCCTCCTCTCTCAGGAACTTGGGTGACTCCGGGACTATCATTGACAACTAAAGAAGTCTGGGACAAAGTGCCGAAGACACGTGCAAGTCCCCAACCAAGAAGTCTTTTCTCAATTGGGAACTTGGGGGACTCTTATTTGTACCATATCTGACCGGCCTCTCATGCCATGACAAGTGGAAAGGCCCTGACACAAAGCAGAGACCACACTGGCAAGCCCAACCTTACAATCGATAGGTGCCCTCGGTACCCACGACCGATTCCAACTCCAGCGTGGCCTAGTAGCCCACACTGGCAAGCTGAACCTTGCAACTGGTAGGTGCCCTCGGTACCCACGACCGATTGCTTGTTAGCCGGCCCAGCCACACAGGCTCACAATCAACAGTAGGCAAGTTGACAAGACCCGCCCCGAATTTCTCGAAACTCGAGGCGAATCCTGTGGAAATTCCGACATCACACCGATGCCGGGCCCACTTACTAAGAACCAAGACTCTCTGCCGAAATTTCGGCAGAGTCTCCCCTGTAAATTGGACTTTTCCCAAAATCTTAAAACCTACAAAAACACATTTATAACACCAACTGGCAGCATGCACAAGTTAATAACATGCAATCACATAATAGTCCTTCGGCCTTCAGATAATTCGAAACAGAACCAACAATGTTCTTAAGTCTATTAATACATAAACCATACCATTAATGATCTCAAACAATTATACGATTACCCCCAAAATCATTACACCGGATTTCAAATCCCACAACCACATCAAAATCCATTCATACATTCAGAATCGTTCACACCTTTTCAAGTATAGTTTATTTCGCAGTTGCACCTAGGTGAGAACCCAGGCTACCTACGTACCCTTAGACAAGGGATCAAGCCACACGTAGTTCTTTCCCTTTTCTTTAAATCAAAACATACCAAAATACAATCTTTTTCAAACATCTTTCTACTAATCACATAATCTCCCCGTATGCCGGAACATCCAAAGCCACGTATGGGGTCTGTCAACACGCCGGAAACTCCAACGACACGTGTGACCTAACAATCACAAAATGTCCCTGTCTGCCGCGCAAATCTCACGGCCTGGTGATCCGGGCCGAGGGGATATGCGTTGACACGTGGCTTCCTTCTTTTGGATGCAGTGCGGTTGTGCGCGGGCGTGCCAGCACGGTCTACCGTGCGTCGAGATGGTGATGTGGATGAAATGGTTCAGTGGTGCGCCTGTTTGAGTTTGACTTCTAATCAAATGATTGTGGCCGAGAGAGGAACTGATCTCGGCTGTCAGGTTCACGGCCTGAGCTACAAGGCCGTTTAGTGGTGGTGTTGGTGGTGAAATTTGGGCGGTGCTCCGGCTCGTTGCTCAGGGAGCGACGGTCGTATGATATATGGGGTGAATGAGAGACTAACAGAGATGGTGTTCCGGCGCCTTGAAAATCAAAGGTCGTATGATATATTGATGAATGGATTTTCTTTACAATCTAACACTACTCCTAGGAAAGCAAGTAAAAATATTGAAAGTGCATTACAGGAAAATATAATTTGCTCCGTGGGAGGCTTTGGTTTGGTGTTTGAACCCTTTGAATGTAGCTTGAGCTTGGTATTTATAGGAAGAGCTCTTGGAGGAGTAATCGAGGCTGAAAATCTGCATGGTGGAGCCTGATCAGAACAAGTGGGTAGTCTAATCGACATTTGGGATCGTGAAGCATGGTGGAAGCATGGTGGTGTGACCCCATAAATTCGGGTAAATCTCAGCCGCCGCCCTGATCGTGGGTTCTGCGCTTCTGGCCGTGGAGACGCATTTAATGCACTGATAGCTGGTGACCTAATCTCTCAAGCTGTAAGAATTTTTGTAAGAATGTCTGCGCTTAACCACTCTGATTTCTGTCGCCAAATCCTGACGTTAGTCACTTCCCCTTTTCCCCTCGTGCATTAAATGTTTCTTCGCAGCCAGTGTGTCACGACCTAACTCCCCTAGCACGATATTGTCCGCTTTGGGCCCCCCTCTCTGCCCTCACGGTTTTGTTTCTGGGAGCTCACAAGCAACTTCCCAGTGGGTCACCCATCCTGGGATTGCTCTAGCCCCCAACTCGTTTAACTTCGGAGTTCCCATGACTCCAAAGCCAGTGATCTCCCAAAAGGCCTCGTGCTAAGAAGAGAAGTGCCCACACATTTAAAGCACTTCACCTTTCCCTCCCCGAGCGATGTGGGATTGCTCACCGTTCTTGTTTCCCCAAGACACGGGTCTTACAATCCACCCCCCTTGGGGCCCAGCGTCCTCGCTGGCACACTTCCGGTCGGGGTTCAGCTCTGATACCATTTGTCACGACCTAACTCCCCTAGCACGATATTGTCCGCTTTGGGCCCCCTTCTCTGCCCTCACGGTTTTGTTTCTGGGAGCTCACAAGCAACTTCCCAGTGGGTCACCCATCCTGGGATTGCTCTAGCCCCCAACTCGCTTAACTTCGGAGTTCCCATGACTCCAAAGCCAGTGAGCTCCCAAAAGGCCTCATGCTAGGAAGAGAAGTGCCCACACATTTAAAGCACTTCACCTTTCCCTCCCCGAGCGATGAGGGATTGCTCACCGTTCTTGTTTCCCCAAGACACGGGTCTTACACAGTGGGTTTGCTAGTCAAAGGCGTTACTTCATTAAATGAAGCGTGGGACCCTGCTGCCACGTGGCGATTTGACTCTTAATTCCTTTGGTCATGACTCTTCCATCCTTCGGCCTCGGCCCATAATGCCGTGGTCGAGGCCGAGATGATTATCCCTTCGCAACTTTTCCTTTGCTTTTAGGAAGGCCAAACATCTGACGAAACGCCAAGTTTTAGTTTATGAGCAAGTGCTAGGGCCGAGAAAGGAAGCCCCTTCGGTCAGTGTACGATCGTGATTTATTAGGCACAAACACTCCCCTCCCGACAAAACACAATGAACACATTCTCAAAACTTTTCCTTTATATCCGTTCAATCCCGCAACCATACCCTATCCAAGGCGTATGTGCATTGACACATTATCAATTTCTTCCCTTTATACAAGTTCAATCCCGCAACCATACCCTATCCAAGGCGTATGTTGCCCTACAACACTTCCCAAACCAGGGCATAAACATTCATACATGTACAGGGTACCCACCAAGTACAATCTCACGAATCTCAAACCAGAAACAAAACCACACACACATATACGTAAAATGTATGCCTGTAAAAGAGTATATGTATGTATATATAATAGCACACACCTCTCACCATCATCATGTACCAGGGGAAAACAATCCAACCGGGGATTGTTTGACTAGTCGACATGTAACAGCCCTCAAAACGACCATGTGGCTAGGGACGAGCCGTCCAACTGGGGGACTAACTCTCAGCCAGCACGTACGGACGAAGAATCAAGACCCGTACGTCTGTAAACAGCCCTACGCGCGCAGACTACCCAATTAAGGGTCTATAGCGACACCCCGTTAAGGTATGCCTCGGGTTCTGTCATATCCATTCCATATCCAAACCATATCCATAAATCCATTTCCATGTATTCCAGTGTCCATAACCACTGTTTCCAAGTGTCATCATTCAAGGGGGAGGTATATATGATGGTGGAGTTCGTAATCCCTTATATATAAATATTATATAAAAATAATACTCCATTCCTTAATTCAATTTTTTCCCCATTTACCTATTCATAGCATAGACACTAAGCTCTCAAGCATACTCTATCTCCAGGGAGGTACCTAAGGTAGTGCTAATAGCACTCAAACTGACATTCTAACTCCTGTGTTTCTATAGCGCGCGCAGACTACCCAATTAAGGGTCTATAGCGACACCCCATTAAGGTATGCCTCGGGTTCTGTCATATCCATTCCATATCCAAACCATATCCATAAATCCATTTCCATGTATTCCAGTGTTCATAACCACTGTTTCCAAGTGTCATCATTCAAGGGGGAGGTATATATGATGGTGGAGTTCGTAATCCCTTATATATAAATATTATATAAAAATAATACTCCATTCCTTAATTCAATTTTTTCCCCATTTACCTATTCATAGCATAGACACTAAGCTCTCAAGCATACTCTATCTCCAGGGAGGTACCTAAGGTAGTGCTAATAGCACTCAAACTGACATTCTAACTCCTGTATTTCTAGCATCTCACAACAACACACATATCCTACATAGGTAACAATTTCTCAAATATATAAATCTACACTCAAGATATTCAAATATGTTAAACTCAAATATTTATCACAAATACTTCATAACATATTAAATCCATTAATCAAATATATTATATAATTCAAATAAACTATTAAAACAATATGCATAAACTTTCCACATTTGGTCAACCGGGCCGGCGGGGCCCACGACCACCGTTTTACGATCCGAACATCCCTATGGGTTCCAAAAGATCTAGGATACACGTCTTGCAAGTTTGGTTCAGATCGGACGGTCGGATCGCTCGCGATCGCACGATTGAACGGTTATTGTAAAACACAAACTTTAACTTATTAAATCGGAACATCCGGGGGTCCGATTCACGATCCGTGAATTCCTACACGATCCTAGAAATACCTAGATCAACATATAATAAATTGGAAGTGATCCAACGGTTCCAACATATCAAACCCGGAAATCACACAATATGTAAAATCCGTTCGGGGGTTCAAACGTTATCTGAATTGAGATCCGTAAAATCCTACACGCTCGTGACAACCAGGGGATCGCATTGGGACAAAATGCCCCTATGATACAGTGCCCACGCGCCGCCACACGAGCTGGCAGCGCGTGGGTGTCCAAAGCGATATCGCATCGCCGGAAAATCTCAGAATCTCGGGCCAATACTCCTACCCTAGGTAATACCCTAGGTAATACACCAAAACGTGGCCGGAAGTGGCCGGAAATTCAACCCGAAGTCCGGCAAAACTTAAACTCGAAAATCGAACTACCTTCGCTCAAAATTGATGCAATCCTACCCAACCATCAGCTAGATTGCTGGAAATGGCGGCCGGAGGAGGGAGAAACGGCCGACGAAAGTTTAAGAGAATTCTATCCAAAACCGCCTGTGTCGTGGCTGATTCCGGTGACTACGGCGGCGGATCGAGGCGGCAAAGGGCTAGGGCTGGAAGAGGGAAGTGTGATGGTTCTAACGGGACCGGTCTTGCTTGAAATGGTCCCCGGAGTTGGGAGAAATCACAAATTTGAAGTTTGCTGGTCCCGCTTGACAGGACCCGACCCAAATTCCACTTTGGAATCCGAGCCGAACCCTATGCGTGTCCGACACCTGGCAAGTGCCGAGCACAAATGACCAAATTGCCCTTCTAGTCAAGCTTGACCTAAAACTGGGGTTTGACTTTTGCCAAAAAATTCAGCAGAGTCTCCCCTGTGATTAGACCAATCCCAAGATTACACCTGTCAAACACGCATATAAAAATATACACCAACTGCCAGCATACAAAAATTTACATACTAACAGTTAGACAAGTGTTCTAGGGCAATATCAGAGCTCTACACAGATTAGGTTACAAGTATAAAATAAATAAACAAGATCCTACTTTGTCAAGGAAGGTGGCGGAAGATGGACTCGGCCCAGTGGTGGCGCACTGACGCACGACTACTGCCTGGGGGCGCAAAACATTAAAAGGGTGAGTGGACCACAAATAAAGTTTCTGAAAATAGTATAAGAACATACTAACCCCACTGTAAAAACTGTTATAAAAACTAAATCATTTCTTATATAAATACTCGCACTGGAATCACTGCATTCATATCTATATAAATATAATCAATCACATACTTGATCAAACATTAAATCATTGAAAGCATTGAAATCAACTTTTAATCTACCACCTAGGTGTACCCATTTATAATCCCGTCAATTCCTTTAATTTCCGTCAATTCCTTTAGTTTCCGTCAATTCCATCATCATGCCACCGGAGTGACACGTCCTAGCAGACCTCGGGAAACATAAGGTCACCTGAGCCGCAATTTCGCTGGATTCAGGGGACACTTGGTCCATCTGAGCCGCGTTCCTCACACCCACGGTTTGGGCGTCCCCGAAACTCGTGGGGCGGTGTCTAGCATGCTGACTTACCCGAAGGCAACTAGATGTCCGTCGACATCAATATAACCGAAGGCAACATAATTTTATTCCGAAGGCAACTTTATTTCCGAGGCAACATTTATTATACTGAAGGCAACCTTGGGTACCTATGGTGGTTTAAAATAAATGTATGTATATATATATATATAATTCTGAAAAAGATTAAAGTTTATAAAACTACTTATAAAACTATTCCTTAAATCCTGCTGCCATTTAATCTAATAATACCTTAGTTCTGACTTTCCAAATCCCTTTTTAAATGTTCCACAAGGCAGCACAAAAATAAACAGAAATATTTAAATCTATCAAGTCATGCTAGGAAAGCCGTATTCATTAAAACTTATTCAAGATCAAATAATGAAATTAAATTGTATAAAATCATTTATAAAACAAATAGTCCACTCACAGATACTCTGAGCTAGCTGGACCCTTTGAAGGTCCCTCCTGCGGGTCACCTGGTGCCCGGGTGCCTGTATAACCATCATAATATTTTATTAAAAACTCTGCTCAGTAATATAATATCAAATTAAAAACCCTGACCCCCGGCTCCTAAAAGTGTGTGCATCACTTTAAAGGTCATTCCTATGCCCACACTAGCTTTCCTCTCACTGGTTACAATTTAAAAGCATCTAGGGACTCAAAAGTGATAAAGTCCCAAAAAGTCAACTCGGGACCTCGTGGGGTCCACGACATCAAAATTCCGATCCAATCGTTCCTAGAGGTTCCAATGGGCCTAGGACACATGTCCCGAAAGTTTGGTCTCGATCGGACGGTCGGATTGCTCACGATCGCACGATCGGACTGATGAGCGATTTCCCGTAATACTAACCCTAGGGTTGGCCTTTTCGGAGTAACCGGGACTCCGATTCACAATCCGTCGAATCCTACACAATCCTTAAAATACCTAGATCAACATACTCCAGTTTGGCTATGATCCAACGGTCCGAACGTATTGAACCTGGAAATCGCACACTATGCGAGATCCGTTCGGGGTTCAAACTTTATCCGAATTGAGATCTGCAAAATCCTACGCGCTCGTGAGGACACGAGGATTATTCTAGGACCAAGAGTGGCTCCTGTTACCTGGTCCACGCGCCGCCCACGAGCCGGCAGCGCGTGGGTGTGCATAGTAAATTTCGGCGGCCGGAAAATCTCCAAACCGCCGACCCAAACTCCTAGTCTAGGTAAAACACCTAATTTGGAACTACTTTTGTTCTTGGACTATGGCCAAAAAGTGACCGGAAGTGACTGATTCCGGCATCCTAAGCTTGGCAGAAACTTAACTCGAAAATTAACCTCTTAAACCTCAAAATCTCTGCAATCCTACCCAACCATCAGCTAGAACGTGAAAATCAGTCGAATTTCCATACCTAGTTCATCTAATTTGGTGGCCGGATGACGACGAAATTCTGCCAAAACTGACGCGATTTTCTGGTTCTCTCCAGCGATTCGTGGCGGCAGGCGGCGGGGGAGGATGTCGGGCTGGGAGGCTGAGGAGTCGCCGGTCCGATCTGGACTGGCCGGCGTCGATGGTGGTGGCTGGAAGAAGGGGTGGTGTCGGCTGGAAAACCAGGGGGGGGGGGGGGATGTCGCGAGGAAGAAGAGAGAGTGAGGAGAGAGAAAGGGAGGGTCTGATTTTAAAATCTGATTTTTTCCAAAATTTCAATTTTGCCCTTTTTCGTATCTTGATCGTATTATCTTCAATACGACTCAGATTTGAGCCCACTACGTGTCTACGGACTCGTTTCTTCGCGCTCTACGCAACGATACAAGTGGATTTTCCAAATTCTTTCTCCGTCAAAAAGTCAACTTAAAACCTAATAAATTATTCCGAGGGTAGTTTAGTATTTTCCTTCATTAAACTAATAGTTAAATAATAATTAAGGTTTGGGTTGTTACACCGCTGCCAAGAGAGAAGAAATCTGGGTTTTTAAAAAAAACTGACTTCGAAATATTTACGGTTATGCCACTGACCTTATTGAGCCCACTAACTTCTTCGTTACAACTTCGATTTGAGCCCACTACGTGTCTACGGACTCATCTCGACGTGCTCTACGCAACGGTACAAGCAGAAATTCAAAATTCCTTCCCAAACTTAAAATGACCTTTTTGCCCCTTCTTAATATTAAATAATATTTTACTTTTCAAAAACCTTAATTAATTCAAATCATTTTATTGTATTATTAATTTCAATTTATTTTCTCTTTTAAATTTATTTCCTCTTATTTTAATTATTTAATCATTCCCAGGGTAAAATTGTCTTTTTCCTGAATAATTTAATATTTAACTATTAATTTAGGACCGGGTTGTTACACAGGTGCCCTTGTCACCCCCTGTTGATTCAACCTCCCAGAAGGTATCTTGCAGGGATATCTTGGGTTCCTCACTCGTATATTCATTGGGACACGGGGCAGCCTCCCAGGCTACTCCCATGAGACCCATATTGAAACTTCACACCAAGAGAACACCCAAAACCCCTTATAAAAAAACCCCTTACCCTAGGGTATAAGGTAAGAGTTCAAGAGTACAACTTGACATATATGCCTTTGCATTGTGAATAGCTGACTCTACTCTCCTTCGGCTAACTTTAGCATTGAAGGGAAGTCCTCACCAAAGGCATATCTGACCCATCGATCATCCACATCATATGTAAGTTGGTCCCACTACTACCCGTCTAGTTTTGAGCACCAACGGTTATATTTTTACACTTGTACTTCTTTTGTATTGTTTTTTTTGTTCGGAAGAGATACTTTATTAAAAAATAATAAGCACCATAAGAATGTATAAAGATAGCATTGAAACAACCAATATTATCCAAATGCTAAGCATGAGAGACAGCAACAAATGCGTGATGTTAAAAAAAAGACTTGCGCCTTGTGAGAACCTGTTTAAAAAAACTATATGTATATATATATATATATATATATATATATATATATATATATATATATATATATTATTTTAAAGAAATATTCATACTAGATATCGTTATTTAATATTTATTATGAAGACCTAAATGTTATAACATCTTAAGCCTAGTATGAGATTATTCCTTTAGGTGAAGGATGACACTATTCTTATTTTCCACGTGTAGAGACTTGGAATTGGTCTTAATCAAATCATCATTGTCACGCCACCTTGCATGCTAGTAATAAGTGGTGTTGTGGTATCATTGGTGGACGTGGACGTGAAAGCCAACAACTCGAACACAATTTCAAAATTCAGCAACAAAATCGATCCATGACAGCCACGAAAGAGCGGAAAAAAAAAAAGTAGAGAGAAACAAGCAAGGAGGAAAAAACAAAACAAAATGAAAAATGAAAAAAAAGGAAACAAAGAAAAAGGAAAAAGATAGGAGAGGAAAACAGAGAAGGAAGAGATGGTCTCCTCCCGCCACCCCCCTAAAGGGTGTTGCAGCGCTAGAGAGAAAAAATAGAGAATGAAGAAATGATCTCTTCCCCACCCACCTCCCTCACTTAAAGACGAAAGAGAAAATTCGACCAGCAGGCAAGGTCGGCTCAGGAAGTGGAAATTGGGCGCTGGAAAGTTTTTTAGAGGGGCTAGGGTTCACATGAGAGAGAGAGAGAGAGAGAGAGTTATAAATATTGATTACACATTGAGCCACAGTTATAAATATTGATTACACATTGAGCCACTGTATCCAAATCATTCTCCTTCCTTTCTGAACTCAACTTATGTAAAGCCCTCCCCACAACGCTACTTGACGCAGTTATATAATATTTAAATCCAATTTTTTGATGGGGAGGATTGAACTGATCGTAATTCCATTTTTTATTTGAGCCCTTTTATTTATCATGGATTGAACTTCGTGTATGAGGAGATGATCCTTAAAAAGACTTATAAGGAGTTGAACTACTTCCCCATTACCAATTGATTTTGGAGCAAAGGCTCACCTTCCTTCAAATGTGATACAATAAGATTTTAAAGTTATTTGCATACTAATATATATTATTTTTTAACTAAAAAAATTACAACAAAGAGCCAAAGACCTATTTTATAATCATAATTTGAGAAAATCCCTATCAAAATGAGCCTATTTGAACAAAGCTATTGAAATAACAATCCAACTTATCCCAATACGAGGCATGTTCAATATTTATACATGGAAAATATTATTCAATCCAACTTATCCCATACTTCATATCATCGAATTTTCAAGTCTAATATATGGACAATATATACCATTACTAGAATATGTGGCTTTGGGCACCATTTTTATTTGTGCTCTTAATTGCAAGAGATACAAATAATTGTGCTCTATGTCCAAAAGCCACAGTGCAGCAACCTTTAAGTTGACAGTGTTTCAATAGGGGTTTCTATTACTATAGGATACGAATCACAAATTCGTGTCAGACAAAATAAAGCACGAAAAAGAGTATTTCCGGTTATATTCTGACAAGCTACCCCAATCACTTTATCAACTGATTAGACATATTTACAAAGATATATTACAACCCAGTTGCTCACTCGCTAAGGCTGGATTCCACCCTTTTTTTTTTTTGGGAAATAGCCTTAAATGCCACTGTTTTTTTAGTTTTAAGTGGAAATATCAAGCCTCCTCAAAAATTTTGCAACTATCTCCTATAAATACATACTTATTGCCCACTTATCTCATAGATAACACTTTTGGTCAGTTTTTGGTTTCTCTTTCAGCTCTCTCTCTCTCTCTCTCAACTCTATCTCATAGTTCTCTCTTCCTCTCTCAACGCTCTCATTTGTAAGACGACAACATAGATGTTGCTACATTTTTTAATTAGTTTTTAACTTTCTTAATTACATTTTAAATATTTTGTCTTGTATTATATAAATTTATATTATCTTTTCCTCTTCATTATGGTTTTTTATTGCAGTTTTATTCTATTACAAAAAAAAATGAAAAACTAAAACTAAATAAAATATATTGCAAAAAAAAAACGTATACAATTAAAATTAAATCAAATAGATTTTATTTAAAAAAACGTAAAATTAAAATTAAATAAAATATATTTAATTTTGCACGACGAACGTAATTTTCGTCGCGCTAACACAACAGTATAAATTTAAATTAAATTTGAAAACTCTATATTTATTTTTACGCGACGAATAATTTTCGTCTCGGAAAAGACAAGGCGACTAATATTCTTTGTCGCGCAAATTTTATAGAGACAAAACCCTTTCGCCGCACGAAAGTTGGTGCGAGTACAAACCTTCGTCGCGCAAAATAATGCGCGACGATTGAGTTGTCGTCGCGCGTATTTTTGTGAGACGAATGTTTGTGCGACGAATATGAACCGTCGCTCTGTTTGCGCGACTAATATTGTTCTTTGTGTCATTCCGCGCGACTAAAACAATTATTTGTCGCGCATAGTTATTCTTTACGAACTTTGTCCGACGGTGAGTGTCTCTGTCGCGCTGAACCTAGTGCGACTCGATTGTTCTTTGCGCGACGAATTATTCTCCGTCGCGCAAATGGTTAAATGTAGTAGTGTATCTTTAACCTTTTCTCTCAATCATGGCTAGAATGGATTATTTATGGTGTAAAGTCGCATTTTCGTGTTCAAAAATTAGATTCTAAATCTCAAGTTTAAAACCTAAAATTTAGAAAATAGATAGAACTTGAAATTTCAACACGTAGATTTTAAACTTTTCTTGATGTCAAGTTATAAATTTGAAGCCAGAGAATGAAAATACATGTTATATTGAGTTCGTACCTTTTTGTGGCGACTTTCCCACTTAGGATCAATTTTTTAGGTGTGTGTTTTTTTTGTCTGGCACGAACTTAAATTGTTTTTTGGGTGGTCAATGGGAACTTAAAAGTTTGATTTTTATATTTTTCCCATTGTGCCAATATTAGCTAGGCTGCAATTTTCATGCATGGGATTAACATGATATAAGCGACAATGCTAGATTCAAACACATGACCTTGAATTTAAGGATAATTGCATTTTTCTTTTGCGCTTTAAAAACATTAAAAATTTAAATTCCTAAATTCAAGTGTAAATGGATTCCCTGACCCCAGAAACTCTAGCCGCTCTTTTCCTTTGTCAGTCCTAAAGGAAAACTCCATAGAGGGGGGAGGAGGAAGAAGCGTCATTGCCCCTCCTCCTCCTCATCTCTCGTCTTTTCCTTTTAGGTTAGTGGATAAGTCCACTCGGGCGTTTTGAATAAAAAAAACCCCTTGTGGTGATTTATTCTAAGCCATGCTTAGATTGAAGTTCTCCATCATCCCTTTTAGTCTATGTTCTTAATCAAATTCTTCTCCCCAAACCCTCTCTCTAACGCGGCTCATGTTCTCTAAATTTGATTATACATCGTCTTTGACGAAGGTTGTTACCACAAAATGCACGATAGGAAAGATTGTGAGAATGTGCAAGTGAAAATATACCACGTTGAAAAGTTAAGGGACCTAGCATAGGCTTATAAGGAGTTGGGTTACCCCTTCCATTGCCAATTGATTTTGAATTGAAACCTCAACTTCCTTAATAGAGAAGATAGCTTAGCCTTCCCCTTGATAAAGAAGCAAATAATAATTTTGCTCTTTGACTGGAATTCAAGTTCGAGGTCATTCGGATTTAGCTCTATTGGGGTTTTTCGTTTACTCGCCTTAAGTTAGGATTGCCCAACTTTAACGAATAAGACCTAACCCACAAAAAACTTACAAAGAGAATCCTCATAGGTTTGCTATATTCTTATTATCATATGAAAAATATATGAGCAACTATTGTAGGAAATTACAACACGAAATACACATATTATCCTTCTTGTATTCAATCACAGCCGAAGCATCATCAACCATATTTGTTTCACCAACAACATATCGGAATTGCCATTCATTAGTGACCTCTTAAAAATAAAATGGTAAAATGGTAAAATGGCCTTGTTCATTAGTGACCTTTTAAAAAGGAGACACATTCATTGGCCCTCTGAAACCATGAACAAAAATTATTAGTTAAGTGCCCAATTAGTGAGGGCCCATCTCATATTCTTTATGTGACAACGCTTTTCTCAATGGGAATTCAGACAGAGGAGCGTCTGCTTCTGTGTCTGTGTAAATGAGCATTAGGCTCCTAGTAGGCCCCACAAGCAGCCCATTCACGCCGACCACTGCCTTATCTTTTTTGCAAAGTGACCGCCCAACGACTTTCTCTGCGGTTCCGGTCAACAGTGTATAACCCAGAAAAACTTCCTCCATGTGAAATTACGACGCTATCCTTTTTTCCTCAATTCTCACTCTTTTTTCAAATGGTTTGTCTTTCTTAAAGCACCAAGGGCTACAAACATGTTTCTTGTGTCACAAAACAGAAGAAAAACTCCCAAAATTTTAGTGATAAATACGACAATCTTTAGGGAATCTCCAACGCACCTGAAAAAGGAACATGCCATTTTTCTTTTTCACATCTACATGTTCTCAAAAGGGCTCCAATATAATGCTAACTGATCGGCACCACGTGTTATAATTTAAATCAATTAATAATATTAGGTCGACATGCCGCATAATATTATAGTAAAAATGATATTAAAATTGCCATCCCTTCTGTTAGATTGTTTAATTTGTTAGGTGGCAATTCTACCACATTGCTACAAACCCCATTAACTGCAATGGAAGCAATCCTATGCAAAATTTGATTGAACATACACAATGGGCATGTCTAGTATGCAATGAAGTTGTTGCTGCTTATCATCTAAAGAAATTAAAATAATGGAGGGTATTTTCGTCATATAAGACCACAACTACTAATAATACAAACCCATCAGGAAATAATCAATCTGCCAGTGCCATATGCCGACTTCTCATGTCACAAGCTTCATAATTCAATTCAAAAAAGAGCTCAAAAAATATGAAGAAAAATAAATAAAAAGCCTGAATAATAGGGCCCAAAAACTCCCCAGTTAGTGCATGTCCGCATCAGACTCTTGTCTCTCAGCCTTGTTCAAATTTCGTCATCTGCTAAGCTGAAAAATAAACAACAAAAAGGTCACCCACTTGAGACCAAAGAAAACCAAAGCTAGGAACCACCAAGGAATCTCTGGTTCTTTGGGTTCCAAGAATTCCTTTCCTTCCCTTTCCAATGAAATTTTCCATCAAAAACAAGACATGGGACAAAGAGGAAATTGCTTATCTTTGTGAGCTTTGAATTCTCCCTTGGATTGTCACCTCCCTATTGTCTTTGCTTGTGGTTTTCCTTTGAATATGGTCCAAAGAAAGGTACCAAGCAAGCTTGGAATCCAAGCTGATCATGTTAAATTCGAGAAGCGGTTGGCGAACCTGAAAACATCTTCTCAGTTCCAGGATGGCAAACACAGGGGAGCTGATTTGAAGAAAAAAATGAAGAAATCTAGATCAATCAAGCTTTCAGATATTGAGAGCTTGAGATCATCACCTTTGAGAAAGAACATATCCCAGCCAGGAAAGCCACCACCACCAGCTCTCAATGTTCCAAACACTGCAGCTTTTCCTCAGAAGCAGCCCATGAACAAAACAACTTATGGCTCACCAAACTATATGAAGCCCACCAGCTGTTCTGATGCAAGGAAGGACCAATCCCAGGTTAGTGTTCGAAATTCTCCGACTATATTTTCGGATGGTAAGAACGAGCACCGAAGAAATTCGAGCAGTTCAAAGCTTAGCTCTGCTTCTAATCATAAACCAGAAAGAACTTCAACAAGGACGTCTAGTTTGAAGCTGGTGAGAGCTTTAATAAAGTCCCCCAGTTTTAAGCCAGCAAGAGGTTCGGCCAAAAAATCTTCCAGGGTTGCTCGTTGTGCAGATATGAATGTTCAGAGAGCAACTTGTTCTTCAACACTGAAGGATACAAAGTTTCCTGATTATCTGGTGATTAATCCTGGGGGAACTGAAGCTGAGGGGACTTCTGTCATGAAGGTTTGCCCGTATGCTTACTGTTCTCTCAATGGTCATCATCATTCACCTGTGCCTCCATTGAAGTGTTTCTTGTCTGCAAAAAGACGTTCGTTGAAGACCCAGAAGATGATGAAGCTGCAAGCTCTAAGTCCACGTGGAGCGAAGCAATCTAATGATGGAGTAAAAGAAATTGATTTGCAGAGGATGTTGTTTGATGACAATGACAAAAATGCTGATCCTATGAAACATGAAGATTTCTTTGTTGAAATCTATGCTACACGCAAGGAAGACGATGCTGAGGAAATTGGAAGGGAAGCTGGAGCTGATCTTGTAGGAGAACAAGATGATTCCAATGGTGAACCAAATGATGCAAGTGGTGAAGCAGCAGAAGAAAATAATGCGAACACCCTAGTTGAGGAGAATCTGTCGGATAGATCACCGCAGTCTGAGAGTGACTCTGAGGCAGAAAGCTTTGAAGGCTTTGCTGAAGAAGACCAAAAAGAAGATATAGATGAATACTACAAAGCTCTGTTGGATCAAGAAGAAACTGCCATGGGAAGCAGTTCGAATGAGAGCGACTTTGAAGAACTTTCAAGCATCGAAGTGCATTATGCCAGTTCCGCAACTACTGACATGGAGTGGGAGGAAGGGCGATTGTCCACTGGAGTGCTTGATGATTATGAGTCTGGTCCAAATGCTGGGTTTTCATCAATAATTCGAGATGCTGATATGCATGAAGAACCTCTGATCAAGTCTGATGCAATTTCTGGTAACTGCAATGATGTGATAGAGGACTATTATGAAGTACTGCAAGGACTTTTGGAAGAGAAAAACCAGTCTTTTGAGAGACAACTCAATGATGGTGGCGGCAGTGAACAGAATTTTGAGATTCAAGAATCTGAACAAGGGTATGACAGATTGAGTTATGACCAACTTTCTTACAGCGATGATCCATTCGAAGAAGACAGTGACCTATCAGAGACAGATTGCAGAGAGTTATCTTCATCTTCAGCAGAGGAGTCGATTGAGCAACTAACAGAAACTGGTGTGGAAATTCAAGAGCAGAGTGGAGTTAAAGCAGAGGATCATGACATCAATTCTTGCCTTGGAGATGTTGAAAGCAACTGCACCAGTGTGGAGACAGATGAAACTTCAGGTAACCAACCCAAAAATACATTTCAAGATGATGAAATAAGTACATTGACAGAAGACCAAGTTTTTAATGCCTCTAAGAATATGAGGGAAACAGATAAGGCTGAAACAATTGAAGGATGCACCGGGAGCCTGGATAAAGAGAATTCGGAAACAGATCAAAATGTTGCAACCAGTGACGCTGTCTTGTCACAGGAACTCACTGCAATGGTTGCTGGGAATCAAATGGAAGAGACAGAGCAAGCTGATGACTCCAAATCATCAGAACAAATCCAGCTTTCTGATGAAGATGCTTTCAAGATTCAAGATCATGAAAACTGCAAGAAGACTGAACCCTTCCAGCTTAATGATAGTGCTGAAGTTGGCAACCAGTCTGGAGGGAAGTACAAGAAGCCAAAAATTTCAACTTCCATTGAATCTGAGGATCAGGGTGATTTAAGGCTGAACAACAGATCAGGTCCCTCAGAAAACAGCACAGGAGAACCTCACAAAATGGAAGTGGAAAACAATTCAGAGCCAGATGCAACAGAAACTTTCACGGCCAATGATGGTATTAGCCCTGGGTTGAAAAGAAAATTTTCCCATGGAGAAAGCAATTCCAACCAAGAACTTCCCGACACCTGCAACTACCGAAGAGGAAGCAAATTCAAGAGACTTAGCGTAGAGGAGGAACAAAGGAAGTACAATCCAAGAGAACCAAATTATCTGCCTGTGGTTCCTGATCCTGAAGCAGAAAAGGTTGACCTCAGGCATCAGATGATGGACGAAAAGAAAAATGCAGAGGAGTGGATGCTTGACTTTGCACTCCAACAGGCTGTAACAAAACTTGCTCCAGCGAGGAAGAAGAAAGTGGCATTGCTTGTTGAAGCTTTCGAAGCGGTCATGCCAGTGCCCAAATGTGAAACAAGTCGCAGGCATACTTCAGCAGCCTTCAGTCAGGCAAGGCCTATGCAAGCTTGTAGCTGAAGGCAGTTACTGAGGTTAAAATATAATCACAAACTTCAAAACTTTCTGATGTTTGATTCTTATAGCTATGACTTCATATTGTTGGTTTCTGATAAGAAAGGGAATTAATTCTCATATTGTTATGCAGGTGAAAAGACTGCAATATATGCATAATAAGTCACTGAATTAGGAGGTATCTATACAGCCGGCAACACAAGAGAAACTACGGGACCAGCAGAACAACTGACCATTTCTCGGCTCCAGTCTGGATTTCTGGAGAGGAAGGAAGCAGCTTCATGCAGTGATGATTTGAATAGGGGTTAAACTGTGGACACAGTAATGTTGTTTCTCCTAAGCTCAGTGGATGTACTACTAATGTACCTTCGTTAGCAATATTTGTAATGACAGTTTTAATACGTATCGTGTTGAGTTGCTACATTGGATGTTATTTGATCTATACCTTGCTCGCCACTGCGGGTATGGTCGTTTAGTATTGATGTGAAGTGTCAACTGATTCCTATGTTCAACTCCAATGCCCATGTTAGCAAAAATGACGGAGCAAACATATTTAAAGCAGCTCATGCATGCTACAACTATTGTAAAGTAGATTGTACATTGCTTCTATACCGAAATGGCCTGTTTTACTATCACATTGTAACAGGAAAATGGGGCAAAAATGATGATGGGATTCCTCACATCATCGTCCCTCATAATAAGATTCACAACAAGATCATACATAACATTACAAACCAAACTGACAACGTTTCTTTTTTTCTTTTCTTGGTCAAGAAATTGGCAACGTTTCTCAAATGTATAATTCCTATGACAGAATACAACCGGGGGCTAGCAGCGGAGCAAAAGTTTTCAGACTTTAATTACAAATATCAAATAAATATTATAACACTAATTTCCTACCTATCTAGATTTACTTTAATTGCAGGAGATTCAAGTAGAAGCGAACGTAGTTCTGCAAAGTGATTTCTTAGACCACTACGGTCTGGTATTTGCTCTGCCAAACCAGCTTCAAGGGAACTGGTGTCAGCATTCTCTCTCTGTTCTCTAGCTTTTTTGTCCATGATTTCATCATTAAATAATCTAAGGGCGTCTGTTGTTGAAAGAGAATGCACAGATTCATACAATCCCTGCAATCCAGTTATTTGGTCTTCTGTTCCAATCAACTTCTCCCTTAAACCATCTGGAAGGTTAGCCAAAGCACTTCATGTAGGTTGAAGATACACCAGCACGGGTAATGAAAATATAGTTAATATAAGATATAGATAAATTCCAAATAATACATAGATTTCTGCAAGAGAGAAATTACTGTAACAAAATTCTTTTCTTTACATTATTTTTCTACCTTGTAACACCTCGGACAAGACCCCAGTTGTATCCAACAAGGACCGATTGCTTAAAGCCGATATTGAATCCCTCTTGTGAAGAAGCTTCTTTTCCTGCTATAACACCCTCACGGTAACCCACCTACATATTTATAAGTAGTCAGAATATATATTAGAGAACCACTTGAATTATGCATGTAATACAACTAAACACAACTAAAAATGAAATTAAATCCGAACAGTCAAACAACCGTATGGTGTTGGTTATATCTCGTTTTCTCTTCTATCTTCATCCACTCCCCCGTCACCTCAGATGTGTCATCTAATTCATCAGAAAAACCATCACAAGAACCATCTTCATGACACAACTCAACCCTATCAAGGTCTGCAAAATATTAAACAGATTTCTTAGTACAGAAAACAGCAAGACTACAGCAGTTAACTTTGTTGTAAGTATTAACTTCCTCAGTCAACTAGTATCAGACAAAATACCCACTTCACAGAGCGCATATGCATGTAAATTTACTAGAGTGTATCCACTTCACAGAGCATAGATGTGTTTTGATAAAAAGGAGTTCTTCGATGTACATTTACTACAGTGTTACAGGGTAAATGTAAATTTTTAGATGCAAATATAAGAATACACTCTTATCCAGAGTGTATAAGGAAAACAAATATAAGGAAAACAAAGATTTATGTAGCTCACCAAGCATCCTTATTGTAGCAAAGAATGAAGGAATCTACAGCAGAGGCTCAAATTACACAATGTTGTTCAGGCTCTAATAAACAATTTGTTTTTTTTATTTAATTTTTTTAAACTAAGTGGGTTCACCAGATATCAAGAAAAAAAAAAACCGAGGCAAACCAAATATCATCTATTGATCACTGTTATACGGAAAAGCAAAGTGCTTTTAACCATTTAAATACCATGTAAATTACTTTGTTCACTGTTCACATTGGATGTAGGATCCAATTGTAGTTTTGATAGCTGTAAACTTTCTGAGTAGAGCTCCTCAGCAAAACGGCCCTCCATCTGTGTGTTTATAAAGGAAACAACCAAAACCATAATTACAACTGGGGCAAATGCTGAAGAACATTCAGGTGTTCTAGAAACAAATTTTAGCCAAAACAAAAAAGTATAAAAAAAGAAAGAAAATGAATGTGTTAAAAAAAAGTATAGAAATATAGGAAAAGGAATGTGTTCATTGGTACGATCATTGTAGATTTAGGAAAATTTTCAAAACACTACACGTTCAACCTATTAATATTATGTCATGCCCTGTAACTAAGGATTCTATTATGCAGAACTATACCATCTTATAAATTATGGAAGCAAGCACCAAAAACATTAAAGCCAAACAGAACAAGAAACAGACAAAAATTTAAAAATGTGGAATATCAATAGAATGCAAATTTAAAAAGAATAGGAAAAAAACCTTGAGCTGCGTAAGAAACCCACCCAACCAACCAGATGAATCTGAGATGGCGACGGCGATGGGTTCGACGGCGATTGCTGGTGGGTTCTCTTCCTTCTTCCTTCTTCTTCTTCTTTTTTGGTTGCCGTCCGAATCGCCCAAAAGACCTAGCCTCTCGACACAGGCAGGGTCTTTAAAATTCTAAGTTTGAAGTTTATATTTTAACCCCAAATATTCATTAGCTTTCAAAATCACCCCCAAAGTGTCAAAATATTTTTGCTTTTACCCCTCGACGTATCGTCACCGTATCGGTGCTGTATCGAATACGCGCATACCCCCAAAATATGGGGTATCGGTGTAACAGAGCCCAGCAGCAAATACACGCGGAAGTTGTAGCCATAACTGAGAAGCTCAGCTTCCATCAGCGTCCACCCATTCCACAAAAACAAAAAACAAAAAAAGGAGAAGAACTGAAGTAGAAGTCGAAACAGAATTCATCATTAGAAGATGGATACAAACACAATCCAACAATAAGCCAGTACCCAAATTCCATAATTTAAAACTAACCATTGGTTAAGAGAATTTGTGCTTCAAAGAATTTAAACAATGTCACACATGCTTCAGTTACCATAGAGTTCACAGAAAGTTGCTACAAATTTTAATAGTTGTTACCAATGGCGGATCTAGGAATTTTTCAGGGAAGGGGCAATGTTAAAAGGCTAAAACATTAGAAAAAATAATAATAATAACCAAATAACCTTACGTCTAAGCCTAATCGACTATAGTCTATTTTTTTGTATATAAATTAAATGCACAAAATTCATGTTACACAATTATTTACCAAAATTAATATCAAATATGAACAAAATGCATGTCAATTACACAATTAGTCTATCAAAATTCATATGAAATCATCCATTAATCTAACCAAAATCAATACCAATTAATCTAACCCAAAGTACATGTGATTTGGAGGTCACAAGATAAAAGTAGATGTGATTATGAGTTTGGGGTATTTTTGGGTGAATTTTTTGGAGCACATATGAATTTTTAATGAATTTCTAAATTTGGTCTAGTTAAAATTTGACACATAGAGCCTTGATAATGGACCACATTAAAAAGGAATGCAAGTTGAGAAGCACAGGATTCTAACTACAAACACAAGTCTTCTTCTTCTTCGACTGGTTAGTCTGCAACTTAAGTGAAATTTTTTCCAAATCTTCTAAAATCTATAACTTTGGTTGTGGAGGTCCAATTGACGAACCGTTTTCTCCTACGTGATCGTGAGATCGAGCTCAACAATCTAAGGTAAATATTTAGGGTCTCACACAACAGCAACAAAACAGCCTCTTTGAGGCTTTTAATCGAACACTTGGTGGGCACAAACAAAGGGGCAAATTCCTACATCTCCAACGCATTTTCCGGCGAGAGGAGGTGCACCTGCACCTCCTTGCGCCTCTGTGGGTCCGCCACTGGTTGTTACAATAAATTCAACCACAAACTAAGGGACCTTCACCAAGGCCATCGAAGCAATGCTTAGCTTTCATAATCAATCTCAAAAAAATATTCTGAAAACAAAAAGACTGATGTTAGATAAACGAAGAAGATGTTATAATCATTTGATTCACCCAAAACTTCTAAAAACCGACAAACCAAAACTCTACAATGTTAGAGGAAGGAAAAACATAAAGACTGGTGCATGTATTTTTTTTGGATGAGATCCAAGGGTGTCCACCGCCGACAGCAGTGACTAATCCCTTTCGCCGCGAGAGCTCTCCAAAGGAGGTAAACAGCTGGCCACGAAATGCGCTCCATTCCCATGGGCGGGGATCGAACCCCCAACCACATGATTAAGGAATGAGGTGAGCTACCACCACACCACATCTCATGGTTGACTGGTGCATGTATTTGGTCCTCACACAGGTAATCAGAAAAAATAAAAATAAAACCATAAATAAAAGGTCACAAACTGAAATTACCCAGTCTGAACGCCAGCCGAGAAAAAAAAAACACCCAAAAACCCTGAAACCGAAAATTAATAACCAAAAACCAACCTCCAAAGACCCCCAAATCAAAAGCACAGCCTGTAAACAGAAAATTCTATCGAAAAGAGAAAGGTGAGGAGGAAGATGTAAGAGCTCACCTGGAGAGAGAGAGAGAGAGAGAGAGAGAGAGAGAGAGAGAGAGTATGTGTGGGTTGTGGTTGGCGGTGGTTGAGGGGCGAAGGTGGGGTGGCGATGCCGTCAATGATAATTTCTCGATTGTCTCACTTTTTCATGGAAGAAGTCGTTGCTTTTGATCGGGCCGAGATTTCAAACGAGCATAGCGTTGTTAGATTTGGCAAAAGTTTACTTTTGATCCCTGTAGTTTGTCGATTGTACTATTTTGGTCCTTAGTTTCAATTTTGTTAATTTTATCCTTGTAATTTCAATTTTTAGCAATCAAGAACACATGTCAATTTTTATCAAATTCCTCCAAATTTCTTTATGTGCCCCTCATGTTGAGGTTCACTCGAGCCATCTAACAATAAAACACAACCTAGAGCTCTTCCCATTCACTTTAGCGCGATTTTGGGGCTTAGTGTGTCAAACATATTTACTTCTGCAGGTTGAAATTTGGGCAAATTGGAAGGAATTTAGGAGGAATTTGGCTTGAGTTGACCAAAATACCCCTCTATGTGAGTGACATGTGATCATAACTTAACAGAATTGAGAGGAATTATGATAGAAATTGAATTGTGTTCTTGAATTGCTTTGACTTGAAAACTATAAGGATAAAATTGACAAAATTAAAAACCATAAGGATAAAATTGTAAAAATTGAAACTATAAGTACCCAAGTGGTAAAACCAGAAAACTGTAAGGACTAGAAATGACTTTTTGATGTTCTATTTTGAGGGTAAAAAAAAATTATAATTTTCGACCAAACAACAAATTTATCCAAATAAACACCAAAAGTTTTCCTTTCCATAATTGTGATTTTAGATATTAAATAAAAATAAAAAGTGAATTTTAATATAATATTCCATGGTTATAATGTGGCAGCAATTGTGATGGTTTGAAAAAAAAACAAAACCAATTGTGATGGTGTAGTTGCAACGGCTAAATGAGATGTGACTCAAGCTGTGTCTTGGGGCGTTTTTCAATTTTTCGTGAAAAAGTCGCTAGAGTAAAGCCATGTGACACTAGTTTGCTGATAGATTCGATTCCTTAGGGTTATGATTGAGGGAGTATTCGTGCTTATCTTTTGTACCCCATTAACAAGGGGGTATATCGTATCCATGATTATCTTTTGTAACCCATTAAAACTAGTATTGGGTCCTTGTTTGGGTTTGAATATGGGTTCAAGTGATTGATTGCCTTTGTTACTATTGTAATTGAGCCTTTCGGCATATAGCAATGATATTTATATTGTTTGGCTATAAAAAAAAATAAAAATAAAAAAAAAGATGTGACTCAAGTAAGTCGACAATACATTATTTTGTAAATTCGCATATAATACTAATATTATAGGTGTTCTTACATTTTTTTAAAAAATACTTTTATTTTTTGCTAATGGATTTACAGACTAATGGTCTCAGGTTCGAACCCTCATGACATCGTGGTAGTGTAATCTTTGATGAGGAGGACTCTTAATTGAAGCCTATAAAAGGATGTCCCCGTGCTATCAGCTATTACACACTCAATAACATTCTCACCCCATCTAGAGAGAGATAAAGAGCTGAATAGTAGAGAAGACTACCTTATTGCACAAACTAATATAACTTCATGAGCACGTCATGTTTGATCAAGGTTAGTGTTTAATTCATATAAATCTGTGAAGACTTACATGTGGTATCAGAGCTTTAGGTTGTGTGTTCTTAACCTAATCACAAGTAAAACAAGACAAGGCTAAAAATCTTGTTTTAATACATATGTTACAACATGATATAATTTAATGAAAACACTAGTTACTATAGCATGCATACTTCGATTATTACACATTTCATATCTTATTTGGTAAGGTGTGAGATGAGTATAAAGTTTCCAGCTCAAATCATGCTTGAAAGACTGATTATCAATATTTGGGGAGGATTTTGGATGAGATTCTTCATTCGAAGTTCTTGATCAAAATTGCATTACACTCAATCTATCTTGTACAATTCTTTGTCCACAGATGTGAATTGTGCAAGAAATGACTGTTTATAATGGAACAGTATGGAAAATAGAATGTATGAACAAGCAATGCACATTCCTCTGTCCACAGATGTGGAGATGTTCCTTGTTTCAAGATTGCTACAAATCTTAGGGGATGTTTATTAATGTTTTCTTTAAAATTACAATGAGTACTTCAAGTTACAATTCCATTGAAATCTTGACTGGATCAAACTATCTGAAGTGGAAAGAAGAATTGGAAATTTCACTAGGGTTGATGGACTATGACATAGCTTTAAAAGGGGATACACTTGAGGAACTTGCCACAGGTGCAACTGTAGATGTCAAAAGGAGATATGAAAAATGGGAAAAGGCTAACAAGATGGCTCTACTGATTATGTTGAGAACCATGACACCTTCCTTGAGAGGTAGCATTCCAAGATCACAAAATGCAAAAGAATTCCTCACTGCCATTGGTTTGAAATTCAAAGAACATGAGGAAGGAGATAAAAGTACCTTGTTGTACAAATTGACCGAGACGAATGGTCGAGGTTGTATGAGAGCTCACATAATGAACATGGTAGACATTGCACACAAACTGAAGGAATTGAACATGATTGTAGATGAGGACATGATGGTGCATTTTTCCTTGAAATCACTGCCAAAGGAGTTCAAAACTCTCAAGAGTTCATATATGGCTCAAAAGGAAAGTTGGACACTAGATGATCTTATAACCATTAGTGTTCAAGAAGAGCACAACATCATAAAGGAGAGAGGTCAGAAAGCTGTGAACGTGGTTCAAGATTATCGTGGTAATCAGAACAAGGATAAAAATACAGGTTTTGGAGAAAAGAAAGACAAAGACAGCAACAAAACAAAAGAGGGAAAACCAACTGGACTGAAATGCTTCTTTTGTAGAAAGTTTGGACACATGAAAAGGGAATGTAATAGGTACAAAAAGTGGTTAAAGAAACAGAAGGTCACAAAGAGCAAGAAGGCTTGCTTTGCAAGATTACTATGTATATCTGCAAGAATTTGAAAATGACATACTTGGAAAAGATGATCTTGTGAACTTTAAACAAGCAATAACAAGTGAAGACAATGAGACGTGGTTAGCTGCAATGAAATCTGAGTTAGAATCAATGAGAAAGAATGGTGTTTGGGAATTGGGGAATTTACTTAAAGGAAATAAACCTATAGGCTGCAAGTGGTATATAAGACCAAGAGAGACTCTAAAGGTGCAATATACAAATACAAGGCTAGGTTGGTTGCCAAGGGTTACAGACAATAAGAAGGCATGACTACACTGAAAACTTCCTCATGTGTTCTTGGAATATAAATGAGCTGAGACAGGAAAAGAGGTTATCTACGACTTTCACAGAAAGGGTACATTGAGAAAATACTCAAAAGATTTAATATGATAGATTATGCTAGAGGAACAAAGGAGATAAACTCAGTCGAGAACAAGCACCTAAGACAGATCAATAGAAACTGGAAATGGTAGATAAACCCTATGCTTCTTTAGCTGGCAGCCTTATGTATGCTCAAGTCTGCACAAGGCCTAACATAGCTTTTTCTATAAGTGTTTTAGGAAGGTTTCAGTCAAATCCAGGACAAGCTCATTGGGTTGCATAGAAGAAAGTAATGTGATACTTGCAGAGAACCAAAGATTTTAAGTTGGTTTATAAAAGGAGTGATAGTTTAGAAATGGTTGGTTATGCAGACGATGATTTTGCAGGATGTATGGATGACTTAAAGTCTACTTCAGGTTTTGTTTTTCTTTTTAGAGGAGTTGCAATTTCTTGGAGAAGTGTTAAGTAGCCTATCATAACTACTTCGACTATGCAAGTTGAATTCATTGCTTGCTATGAGGCTACATGTCAAGCAATCTGGTTAAAGAATTTTCTAACAAGCTTGACAGTTTTGGGAACAATAGAAAGACCTACACAAATATGGAATGATAATAGTTCGGCTATTTTGTTTGCAAAAGGAAACAAGAGATCGATTGGAGGCAAGCCTTTATCGTTAAAATTCTTATCTATGAAAGATAAGGTTAGTGAAGGATGTATCGCACTAGATCACCTTGGCACATAATTGATGATAGCAGATCCATTTAACAAAGGGCTTCCAAATGGTGTTTTCAAGAGGCATGTAACTAGTATGAGATTATTGGCTAGTTTTGATGTTTAGAAACAATGGGAGTAGTATCATTAGTTATTTCAAGATTTTTTGTTTAAGACAATATGATTATTTCTTTAACTAGTTGAAGGTTTTGGTTCTGATGGATGTTGGTGTGGTTTTAATTCAATTATATATATATATATATATATATATATATATATATTGTTTATTTGTTACTTGAATGCAGTAAACAGTGAATAAGGTCATTACCAGCTTAAAGATAACTGTTGAAGCGATGCATTCATGACTTTTGCCTAGAGCAAAGAAAGGATCTCAAGTAATCCTATAAGTTAGACTGTAAGAATAGTCATAGTGTTTATTTCGCTTTCAGTTAACTGTGACAATTCTATAGTTTCAATCTTGACAGCAACATTATGTGACAGTGAAGAGTGATAATTGTGGTTGTAAGACTTCATAGAATTTCTTTGGTCAGTCTTGATGATTCATTATCATAATTCATTGTTGACAGTGGCTTGGTAAGGAAACAAGATTAATGTGTACTTCACAAGGCCTTACAGTAATTGACATAGTTCTTTAGTGATTAATTGACCAAGTGGGAGAATGTAAGAGTTTGCATTCTAATTAAACATTGAGATGGTCTTCTAATCACTTAAGGACATCTAGTTCTATGCCAATTAGGAGTACATATTGTATCTATCTTTTAGACTTCTAAGTGATTGTTTTGGTTGAATATAGAGTGCTTTAGGTTTCCTGTTTCTATGTGGATTGAAACACCTAATTCTAGTGGCTTAAGGAAAGCTTACAATGTCTTTGATGAGGAGGACTCTTAAGTGAAGCCTATAAAAGGATGTCCTTGTGCTATCGGCTATTACACACTCAATTAGGGCTGGCATTTTAGATTGAAAAATCTAAAAAACACAAATACCGATCGAGGTTTTACTGCATCTATCTATCATGAAAACCGACCGCAACATACGGTTTAAAAATGCAGTATACCGCAAACCACAATATAATTTAATTAATTATTAAAATAAATACTTATAATTATTTTATATTAACTAACAAAGACTAGGACTTCATCATTTAGATGAATCTTTCTCTCTTCTATCTTATCTCTTCTCTCTTCTTCTTTTCTTATTTTTTTCATTTTATTCTTCCTCTCTCTCTCTCTCTCTCTCTCTCTCTCTCTCTCTCTCTCTCTCTCTCATCTTCTTCCTCCCTATGGGACTCACCTAGGCTTTAAATGTATTACTAAGGAAGTGTATTATCCGTCAATCTCTTGAAGTTTCCTCTATTGTTTTTGTTTTTGTTTTAAAAATCTCAGCCTTGAAGAAATATCATTTGATTATTTAGTGATTTAATATAACTTAATTAGTAAATAATTAAACTTTTATCTAGTAGGAACCTGGGTTTCAATTAGTATTGCAAACTCATCGGTTGTGTTGGTAATTTTGTTAGGTTGTTATTAGTGGGTTAGCCGAGATAATCTCTAGCTTGCAATCAACTATATAGTTGATTAATTGTGCATTAGCATGATTGTGGATTGTCTTGGTTTATTTTTTATAATAAAGTTCATTCTCTCCATATATGAGTTAAAGAATCATTGCCAATGATAGAAAGTTCTTCTTAGTTCAGCAGTATTTTTAAGCTAAGCAAACTTTTTTTTTTGTTGATCGAAAGTGCTGTAATGTTATGTTGTTCCCTATACCGACAATTGTGGTATACCGATCATAATATATTGACATGATGTGGTATACCGCAATATGTCGGCTGGTTCATGGTTCGTCTTTTCACCATACAGGAATATGTCGGTCAGTTTACGGTTTCATTAAAAAGTTGCGGTAATCGAACTGCAGCCACCTCTACACTCAATAACATTCTCACCCCATCTAGAGAGAAATAAAGACTACCTTACTACACAAACCAAGATAACTTCTTGTGCACATCATGTCTGATCAAGGTTAGTGTTTAATTCATATAAACTTATGAAGACTTACACGTAAATAATAAGAGTTATTAACTTACCACTCTGTCTCTTAAGAAATAAAGTATGATCAGCATTGCTCTGCTCATAGGCCTATTTTTTCATAGCAAGACGAAATCTACCAAACCTGGCTCTTGGAGACTGCTTCAATCCATACAACGTCTTCTTTAATTTACACACAACATTAGCATTACCAGGAGCACTGTAACCTAGCGGCAAGGATATATAGACTTCCTCCTGTAAATCTCCATGTAAGAAGATATTTTTCACATCATACTGCTGCAATGACCAATCAAAATTTGCAGCTACTGATAATAAGACCTGAATAGTATTGATCTTAGCCACTGGTGCAAATGACTATTGATCATCAATACCATAAGTCTAAGTAAAACCTCTGGCCACAAGTATAGCTTTATACCTGTCAATAGAACCATCAGGTTTATGTTTAATAGTATAAACCTATCTACAACCAACCAGTTTCTTCCCTTCTAGCAACGGCACTTACTCCTATGTTTGATTTTTCTTAAGAGCTTGCATCTCTTCTGTCATAGCACTAGTCCATTTTAAATCAAATAATGCATCTTGCATCGTAGTAGGAATAACCACTGTAGACATTTAATTTACAAATGCCTCACAAGCTTCAGATAATCTATGAATAGACATATAATTAGCAATAAGATACTTCACCTTCTTCGCAGGTTCTGGTGAATATCTATTTGGCAGTTTCCCATGATTGCTCCTTGGTGGTAACAGATACACACTATTCTAAATAGATTCACAATCATTGTTAGTATTAATCAAATGTTCTATACTTACCTCAGAATCATCAGCCTGAGGAGAATTGGGATTGAGTACTAGAGAAGTAGTAGAGAGTGGGGCAACGCTGAGACAGGCATTGCTAGCCAACAAAGTATGGCGAAGGCAAAGAGAAGGCAATAGGTAACGACAGTAAAGTAAGGTGCAGCCGCAAGGCAAGGTGCAACGACAAAGGGTAAGGGATATATAGCAAGGATAGCAGCAGGAGCAGGATCCTAGGATCACTGCTTTGATACCAACTTATGGTTCTGAATAATTTAGTGTATTTTATTCTTCTCACAATTTGATACAAATACAAGCCTATCTAGGAAAGGAAAAAAGATATAAATACAATAATCCTGGTCAATCCGGTATTCCTGTAATTATACAAAATCAATTACAATAAAGAATAATTAAATAGATTCACGCCAACATAAAGAATCTATAAAACAACTGTTTTGTTTGTTCTACACTAAATTAATGTCACATAGGCTCACTAGTTCATAGAACAGAATTATGAAATTCTGGTCTTATGAATTGATTATTATGCTTCGTTCTTTTAATAAAAAGAAACGATATAACTCCGTCATAGAATAGAAAGAAATCAAGTACAAGCCCAAACTCGCAAATACTTTGATTTGATTCTCACTTTTCACATACCAACGGAGGGAGAGGATAAATTATCCCTTCTAAGAGCATTCGTTATGAGCTTCATAAACCACCTCCTTAGACAAATTTTAGGAAGGAATTGGAAAAATACGACTCCAACCATGCTCCCTATCCACCTTCTAAAATAGGGTGACCTCTAAGAGTTCCTATATATGAGGAGAGAGAAAGGACTCATAGTGACTCCCTATAATTTAATGCTGTTTTATTTTATGAGTATTTTAAACCTTAATTAATGCTAATTATTTTTTATATTATTTTGGGTTAATTACACTTTAGTACCATGTGGTTATAATCTTAAGACATGTTAGTCCTTACCTTCTCAATTTTTACAATAACATACCCTGGTCATTTAAATTTGTTACAATGTGGTTCCACCCTTAGGGTTTATGTCAGATCTCTCCGTTAGTTACCAACTGGGAACTGTGGATCCCACATTTTTCAAATTTTATTAATTTTAAACTGATTAAAATATGAATAAAATATTAAAAACTAAAAAATAAATCTCTCTCTCTCTCTCTCACTATCTCTCTCTTTCTCTCTCTCTCCCCCCTATTGTTTCCTTTGATCTTGGCTGGTCTTTCTGTAGTCCAAAAACCCATTTGATCCATCTGGGTCTTTCATCATCTTAGCTTTTGCCCCATTTTTCTGTTAAAGTTGGGATTTTGGGGTTAAAATCCACAAACCCATCTTGAAACCCAACTGATCTCTCTCTCTCTCTCTCTCTCTCTCTCCATGACCAGAACCCAGAACCCCAGCCCCTACGAACCCATAACCCACCTGCAATTTTCTTCTTCCCCCATCCCTTTCTCCCTGCATTCCCCATGACCACCACCCTTCAAACCCCACGAACCCAGAACCCACGACCCCAGCCCCCATAGATTCCATCCCCCCTTGCGATTTTCATCTTCCCCCTCCCTTTCTCCCTGAATTCCCCATGACCACCACCCTTCAAACCCTATGAACCCAGAATCCACGACCCCAACCCCCACAAACCCATGACCCATAGAACCCATCCCCCCTATTTGAATCCTCCACCGTACCCTCAGACCAAGACAATTGTTTCTATTTAAGTAGACATCTCATGGAACTTAACAAGAAAAAATAAT
>BPUM01000121.1:77500-377500 GCA_020521455.1 Prunus kanzakura
ATTTTCACAAAATAGACACTAAATATCGCTTTAGAATAATGACGTACCTCTCTATTTGCAGGGCGGGGCAATATTTGAGTAAAGTTGCGAGTAGATGGACGACTTTGTAAGCAGACTAGTGGCGCACATCCAAATCCAGATCTAGATCCAGTTGATGATGCACATCCAGATCCTGATTCTTCTCTACCTCTTACATGATCATCACTCAAATTCTCTACAACTGCTGCAGGCAGCTTTTTGCTTACTGGTGCAAAACCCAATGTCTTTAATTTGGGACAATTTTCCACGGCCATACTTCTCGTGGAGGAGGACCATGCAAAAGAATAGGCATCAGGGCAAAATCTCTCAAGGTTTGGCAATCTCTCAAGTGTGAAGCTATTGATCAGTAGTTTGGGAAACAAAGTCATCGCGCCACTGCCACATGTCTCTTTCCCTTCTTCATGGATATTGTCCTCTGTGGAAGCAGCTGCCAGTACTATAGTTTCCATATTATCACAAACGTATATACTGACTTGTTGGAGATTCACAAGGAGCTTGTAAATTTCATAGGGGCATACATATTTCAGACCGTCACATCCCCAAATTGTTAAAGATCTTACATTTTGAAAACCTTGGAATCCAGGTTGAACATTCTTCCACAAATGCTCCTTGTGATGTAAAAGAAGAAAAATAGTGTTATTTGATGACAACTCAATAAATCAATGAGTGGCTTCCACGTATTACTCACAAAGGCGACAACTTCACGTTCGACTCCTTTGCTCTTTTTACAGAGAAATTATTATATGGTACTTCGTTCACTCATGTGTTATGAGATTAATAGACGACATATAACTTAAAATTTGAATAATGCATAGAATTAATATTATAAATAATGTCTAATATCCTAAAGCTGGGGCATATGGGTCATATCATAAAGCAATAGTTGTGGTACAGGTATTGTTATTTTTTTATTTTTAGTAACAAGAAAACAAATAGCACGGAGCATGGGTCATATCATAAAGCTGTGTTCTGAGTTGCTCTGTGGTGTGATATTGGACCCATGATCAGGGCACGTGATTCTTTAATTATTTTTTCTGTTTCTGATGGCGTGGCTAGTTGCTTATCATGAATTTTAGCACGTGATATCTGTGCTATGGGTACCTACTATATTTTACTCACAGAAGGTAGCATCTCTAGTTGTACATGCTCTAAACTTCAAGTTACTTACCTCCATGCAATCCAAGGCACTCTAAAATCGCTATGAAAAATCACATGCAAACAAACACATACATACCTCTTTAAAATACCGCACATAAAATGTCTGTAATTGAGAAAATGCTGAGTCATGCCCTTCTAAATCAAATACCACATTGACTACTGGTTCATTGTTTACTTTCCAATGCGCCACATATAGTTGCTCTAGATTTGGTAACCATGAAATGCAATTTGAAGGAAATAGTGCATTACAACTTGCTCCCACTTGTGCTACTTCTGATTTAGATGAGGTAGACACATCAACTTGATTGTCATTCCTAATCTGTACATTAATTAATTCGACATAAATAAATAATGAACTTACACATGAGCCAAAAAGAAAGAAATACATAAGTAATGAACTTCACCATTTGTCTTATTTCCAAATTGCCTTAATTATATTCCCACATCCTCTGTCATAAATTTTGAGAAATCCTTTTCCTACCCACTATTTTCCTCAATTACTATTTACCAATAAACATTTATTGCATATGCAGACAAACTTAACTATTATTCTAACTTATGTATGTAGAAATAATAACGCAAAAACCAATATTCAATGACATATTTATTGCAAAAGCATATGTACCATTTAAGCATCAAAAGATTAATTATTTGTTTAACTAACATATTTAGATACATATATACCTCATAGGTAGAGTCGTGTTGGTTGCTCGTGTAGAAACCAAGGAGCTTGGGCACACGAAAAAGCGTCAAAGCTGTTAATCTTGGGAAAGTTATCCTGTGAGATGCATTATCATCTTCCATTCTCTCCTTTGATATGATCTCTTCCACTTTATCACATCTTTCAACTGTTAAGCTTTGGAGTTGTACCAAGGTTTGTGCTACGGATAGTGAAAAGACATATTTTAACTCAGAACAGCTGTAAATTGCAATGGATCTTAGGTTCATAAAGGAGCGCTTGTCTGGATGTTGACGAGTCCAATCTATTCCATTCATAAGATACTCTATGTCTTTGTCATATTTGATTGATAAACCTTTCAAGCGTTGAAAGCCCCCTTGATCATCAGATTGTTTCAAAAGCATCAAACTCTTTAAATTGTGTGTGGACTGTAGGCTTAAGTCTTCAGTTTGCTTCAAAAGGTATCTAACTGTTCCAATCTCCATATATTCCATTACATCACCATAAAGCATCAAACTCTTTTCAAATAGATAACCAGGCGTTCCAGCATTGTGTGATCTACTAGTATTGATAGATACATGAAATCTTATATGCCCGTTCTTTAAGAGAAACTCATTCCGCACTATCTGACCAACAAGTATTTCTATGACTAAGACTTTTAAATGATCAGATGACGTCACCTCATCAAGGCTTGCCATGCTCGTTTCGTCCTTGCTTCCTATTGTTGGCCCCCAATTGAGAAAGCTTTTTGCCATGTACAACTCTTCTAACCTCCTTAAGTTGGATAAGACACCATGAGGAATTTCTTTAAGTCCTTTACAATCTGTTGCATCTAGAATCCTTAATCGTCGAAGATCTCTGATTTCTTTAGGCAACTTACTGATTTCAGAGCGAGTAAAGCTGAGGATCTCTAAATTCTCCAAAACTCCAATAACATGAGATATGTCTCCTAATTTACAACCCTCTAGACACAAGGTATGAAGGTACTTGGGTTCTCCAAGCGCTAGAGATCTTTTTGAGGCCAAATAACTTGACATATCCATTCCCAAGAAAGCTAAAACCTTGAGTTCTTTCAACCTTTTAAAGTGGTGGGAATATTCTGAACTGGAGAAATTTTTCAGTTGTAGAAGCTCAAGTTTTTGACACTCCAAACCATCTGTAATATCTTCATCTAACTTAAAGTCAATTAATGAAATTGCACTGTAATGTCCTTGGTTTGTAGCTTTTTGTACTCCTTGCCATCCTCCATCTGCACCTTCCGCATCAAACGATCTAACCATAAATCTGTGAGGATCTTTTGAGGCAATTGATATAGCAACATCACGGACTATGTCATGCATTTTGATACACTCTTCATTGAGACTATCCAACAACAAATACCTTCTTTTTAGTTGTTCAACAAAAGAATGCACTTTGTTTCTTACATCTTCGACTGTGTTGGTGTTTCTAAAGGTTGCTTGGCCCGACCCATACCTCACCAAATACTCAATCGGAACATCATAATCTTCTGGAAATAAGCAACAAAGTAAAAAGCATGACTTGACTTCATCACTCTCTAATTTATCATAACTCATCTTTATGCAAGAATAAACACTGTGTTCCATCCCAGGGATGTTTTGTGGGACAGAATTTTTCAGTTCTTGCAATGCAGTAAGCCATTCATGCTTTCCTTTACTTGATAGAAGAGCTTTCCCAATAGTTATGATAGCAATGGGTAAACCTTTGCATTCATCTACGATCAATTCTGCAATACGAAGCCACTCAGGATCATTGTCCCTGGATTCACCTATAGTCGCCCTGAAAAGCTCCAATGCTTCTTCTTTATTTAAGGCTTGGACTCTAAAAATGTCATCTTTACACCCCATTACTTTACAAACTTCTTCATTTCGAGATGTCAACAAAATTTTGCACCCTTCATGAATTTGATTAGTTGTAGGTCCAACACCAAAAGGGATTCCTACATCCTGTAATTTAAGCTCTGACCATACATCATCCAATATAATCAGAATTTTCTTCTGCTTGATTCTCTCATGTAGCCTTTGTGCTCTTATAGATTCACTTTCCTCTACCAATTTCATATCGATCGACTCTGCAATTTCAGCTTGAATTTTCCTAATGCTTACAGTTGCGGAGACAGTTGATATCACAACATCATCAAACAGCTTATTCGATCCTTGTAATCTCTTTATGATTTCTCTCACCATTGTGGTTTTACCCACACCTCCCATCCCGCAAATCCCAATTATTCTTGTCTTTTCATTCCTCAAAGCACTAAGCACATCATTCATGACATCTTTTCTGGATCCAAAACCCTTAAAACCTTCACTAGAGATTATTGGCCCTAGCTGTTGCAGAGGTGTAGGATTGGCAACATTATTACGTAGTCCTTCATCTAGTTTGAGATCAAGTACACGCTGAGCAATCTTCTTGGCTTTCCTACTCAGAGAATACTGCGATTTCAAACTTGGGCACAATCCATACAAACACCGCCTTTGCCCGTTGACTTTGTTTTCAAGTTCTTCCGCTTCATGAAATATTTTGCTTACATCCTCCAACCAGCTCTGAACTTGATCTCTGATGGTTGCACCATTTCTTTTTGCAGCATCCACAGATCTTTGAACATCATTTTTCTTGTCATCAAACTTTTTAAGCACATCCTTTAGACTTTCTATGTTACAATCGTAGCATATGAGATAGCTGAGTTGTCTCCTAATTAGTGCCACTGGTTCCATTACAAGTTGAGATGCAATTGAAGTACCAATCGCTTCCATTTTCTGTTGCCTTTTTATATAAAGCTGCCAAAGACTAAGGAAATTCTCAAACCAAATGAAAATGTTGCAAGCGATTCCACACCTACAATTTTTATTATGAAAAAGTAAGGTAAACCAACCAAAACCCCACCAATTAAGCCTCATAACATTTTCAACAAAAAAAAAAAGTCTCATAACAATAAAAAAAAAATGTATTGTCATAGTTACAAGAACAAACAATACACTTTGCACACTTAAAAATTTGGGTCGAATTCCAACTCATTCTTTACAGATACTAGTCATTGATTTTATTGTTATCCTTCATCATACCCGTGAGTTGTGGTCTAGTGGTTGGGGAACCGCCTGTTTGGGGTTCGAAACTCACTGAGGTACCTATCTAGTAATTATTGCTAGAGTTTCCTTGCTCGCCAAAGATTGTAGGGTTCGGCGAGTGGGCCCTAGTTTGGGAGCTGAGTCGGCAAAGCTGAAAGTGGAGTTATGGGTTGTCAAAAAAAAAAGACCAAGGAAATTCTCGAACGAAAAATGCAAGCTGTTCAACACCTACAATTTTAATTATGAAAAAGTCAAAGGTAAACCAATCAGAAACCCAACCAAACAAATCTCATAATCTATGACACTCATCGTACTCCCCCACCAAAAAACTTCTCAAGAGACCCAACCATCACAGCCACAGCCACACCCACCGCTAGGCCTCATCATTTGGCCCGCGGGCTCATGGGCTTATGGGGGCCCGCCCGGCCCATCGAAAAAAAGCCCGGCCCGGCCCGTTATGGGCTTTGAGAGGGCCCGGCCCGCTTGGGCTTGGGCTAGGCTTGGGCTTGGGTGTTTGAAGCCCGGCCCGACCCATAAGCCCGGCCCGATTAAGCCCATGAAAGCCCGGCCCGGCCCGCCCACAAAAGCCCGCCCGTTAGGCCCGCATACATATATAATTATGTATAAATAAGGATTTAGGATTAGGATTACATCACTTGAATGACAAATCTCCCTCTTTCATTTTTGTGTGTGTGTGTTTCTTGTTTGAAAAATTGTGTTTCTATTGAAATCTACTCATTTCTAGTTTTTAAATGGATGATTAGCACATTAATTTGTGTCATTTATTAATACAACAATTATATATATATATATATATATATATATAATAAGACGAACAACATATCATATCACCAAATATAATAATACTTTTCTTTAACACATCACCAAACATTTGCATATTTATTCATATCATCCTTATAAAAATAAAATAAAAAATTTTACACTTATTATTTTTTAGGCCCATTTCGGCCCGGCCAGTTGGGCTTACCCCGATCCGGCCCGATGGGCTTTTTCAAGCCCGGCCTATGAGATGGGCTTGGGCTTTGAATTTTCTAAAAAAACCCGGCCCGATATTTTCTCTCTCCTCTTTAAAGCCCGGCCCGGCCCATTGACGAGCCCTACCCACCGCCGGTATCTTCCTCTCTCTCTTATTTCTGTTTCTCAATTCCTACTTTGACACAGACACGTTTGCCAAACACCCACCGCCCACTCCTTGATTTGCTCAAGGTAATGGGATTCTTAGATCTCTCAATCATCCCATCATCAATGGATTCATATATGATATGATATATGATATTCAACCGACGAGATGCTCTGTTTCAATTTAATTTGAAATCCTCCCATCTACTTTCAAGTTGTTTCATGGATGGTGAATTGGTTTCATTAGATTTGAAACTAAGCGTTTCTAAATATGCAATTTAGAAAGTGAATAAAATTGTTATGTATTTATAGGGAAAGCATCTATAATTTTTTGGTATTTTAAAAAAAAAATTTGAAATTTTTTTGGATTTGTTTTGAATTTTTTTGGATTTAAAAAATTTTTTTTTGCTCGCTGACGTCACGATACAGCCCTCGGGCTGAAGCCCAGGCGAAACCTGCCCTTGGGCTTGCCCGGGCTGGTGGGACCCACGCCAAACCGGGCTGCAGGCTGCAGCGCTGGAGATGCTCTTAGGATTCGTTCATGTTGTCTTGCTTTTGAGTTCAAACCCATCTTTTACAACAAAAATTTTCTCCCTCAAAGTGCAAACCAGTGGACCGCAAGGACCTACACAAGTGTCACTTTACAGGCAAAGCTGCTCGAGAAAGCAAACACAATCACTTTTGTGTTAGTGTATAATATAGCAGCCTCTTTTTCTAACTGATCGTCACTGTGTGTATAATTCCATCCATTTCTCGATTATCTTATCTTTACAGGCAAAGTTGTTCCCCTGGATTAGATTCTCTCTTCTTTTTTCTTTCTCTCTTCTGTCTTAATAATTTAAATTAATTATGGGACCTAAATCATAGATTATATGCGCCTTAATTAGACCCCTAATGACCTGCTACCTATCTGAGAGGGATTCATCGATCTAGGCGGCCTTGCTCTTAAAAAGAAAAGAGTGTCTAAAATGTCACAAGTGCTTTACTTGGGTCTTAAATCGTGATGATGATTTTACTTACTTGAACAGCTGATTCCCTATTGTTATCATTATTGGTTCATTCTCCAATTAATTTCACTTTACATAAATTATTTATAAGCAAGCTGTCAAGCACCATGCAAATGCAATGCATGCAAACGTAGTCCTTTTTAGAAATAAGTATAGTCCGTTTTTGTTTTCTTCTTCCTTTTTTAATAATTGGAGTTGAGTTAAGACTTTAAGTAGAGAGGGCGAGGCCTATCCTATCTATCAATATTTACTTGGAGTTGAGTTTATTTTATATAGATACCACTGTTATTTCGACTATACTTATATTGTAACACGCGTACAAAATGTACCACGTAACCCTATTACTGTAATTTTATAAAATACAGTAAACGCAAGCTAAACTTGTACCGTATTATGCGTACAAGGTGTACTTAAAAATGTTCATTGATTTTTTTTCCTCACAGTGACGATCAATCTTTTAGGGTTATACTATATTATCATTCTTATTTGCATTTGGTTGATTTTTCAATATTTCATAAACTCGGGCTAAACTTGAGTTTAAGAGCATCTACAATCATGCTCAATATTTTTAAATTAAAATTTAGCTAAAAATACTAGAAAGTTAGTTTAGGAGTTCTCTATCAAATTTCAACTCCAACCATACTCCCTAGTTTAAAGAGTCATAAATATTTTTAATAATTTTAAATTCAATTTTTGAATAAAGTGCAGACACAAAAGCAACAACAAAAAATAGTTGACATTAAATAAATGGTTAAAATACTATTAAAATAAGGGAGCATTAAATTATAGGGAGTCACTAGGACACTCTCTCTCTCTCTCTCTCTCTCTCTCTCTCTCTCTCAAATTTAGAAGCTCCTAGATGTCTTCCTATTTTTCAATTCCTTCGTAAAATTTGTCTAAAGAGTTGTTTTAGGGAGTCCATTGTAGATGCTCTAAGCTCTCTTAAAAAATGAGTTCAGTCGAGCCAACCATAAACGCACGATCAATAGATGCTTAGTCAAGCCCAACTCATAGGGCCACCTATAATATTGTTCCACTATATATTGTGTGGGAAATATCTCAAATAACCTAATCATTTTATGTAATCTTTTATGGATATTATCTATATTTACTTAGAGCATCCATAATGGGCTCTCTAAGCCACTTCCTCAGACAAATTTTTGAGAGGAATTGGAAAAATACAACTGCAACCAAAGCTCTCTATCCACCTTCTAAAATAGGGAGACCTCTAGGAGCTCCTAAATTTGAGGAGAGAAAAAGGACTTCTACTGGTTCCCTATAATTTAATGCCGCTTTGTTTTATGCATATTTTAAACTTTTAATTAATACTAACTATTTTTTTATTTTTTTTATTTTTTTATAGAGATTGACCAATTATATTGAATCAAAAATATTTATAGTATTTATGACTCTCTAAACTAGGGAGTATGATTGGAGTTCAAATTTTATAGAGAGCTCCTAAAATAGCTTTTGTGTGTTTCTAGCTATATTTTAACAAAAAAATAGAGAGCATAATTGTAGATGCTCTTAGAAATTAAATTAAATTAATGATGAGATCATTATTGATCAAAATATTCCTATTAATAATTCTATGCTTAAACAATAGTCCAATGGATATGAAATAGATAGAGTAAAAAAGTTAATTAGATTCATGAGACCTTGCTCTCTCATCCTCATAGTCAATATAGTTCATAGCCATAGGATTATTAATTGAGTATTGATAATCCATAAAAATTGGGGCATCTTATGTTTGGTTAAATAGAAAAGTATGCATGTTCTCGATAGATGGTGAATTTACTAAATGCGATCAATCAACAGTTCTTTTGTGGAAGTTGTACTTATATGTCAAACAAGAATATTAAGTCGCAATAATGAATACTAGTCCTTAAATCTTAGGCACCCTATTTGTCTTATGAGTAGATCGTGTATTATTGGGTTTGCGATTAATCAATACAAGTATGTGTGTGTACAACAAGGCCCAGGCAAAGCAACCTAATGCCCCTAGGGGTCAGCTCCCTTGATTGTTTTTAAAGAAGAACTAAAAAAATGAGAAAAAATATTTTAAAAACAAACAAAACTTTGTTTTTTCATCTCTATCTTCTAAAGGGACATCGCCCACCTCAAGGGGAACCCCTAACCCATGCTAGGTGACGAGGCCAAACAGCCCCTCCCCCAATCGAACTTCCAGACGCGGCTCCCACCCTCTATCTAACCATAGTTGTCGCCCCCATATTCCATTTCACCTAGGGCTGCAATTTAAAATCGATAGACTGCCAAACCGACCAAACTGAATCGGTTGGTTTGGATTTTTTCACTTAATTTTTGGTCTTGGTCAAAAAATCGAACGGAATTGGTTGTGAAGAATGTTTCAAAAAGTGTGCGCCAAAGGGGACTAAAACCCTTAACCTGCTTGTTGGAAAGAAATGCTTCTAACACTTGTTTGAGACTGCTTCTCTAGGAAGCACTTCTGCTTACAAGGGCTTCTGGCAAAAGTGCTTTTATTATAAAGATGTTAAATTTTCACATAGTAGGTTCTTCTCCAAAAAGCGCTTCCACGACCTAGAAACACTTATAACATTTTATGCCAAACGCTGTCAAAAGTGTATTTGTTTGTCAAAAAGCGCTTTTAACACTCTCAAATAGACCCACCACTTTTTTGTGAACCCCTAAAATAAAAGTTTAGCATGCACAGTTTTTTTTTACAAATCAAATGTTCTTTTGTAATATATCAGCTTCACAGTGGTTTCAAAGAATTTAGCAGCAGTTTCTATATAGTTTATGCTAGTTTTTGTCATCAATAGTTATGGCAACCCTTTTATATATAAATGTATATTTACTCTAACACTTTGTTGTCAAAGGAAGTGATTTTTATCAAAATAATCAATGTCAAACGAGCACTATTTGATTTCTCTAGTTACAAAAAACCAAAAAACAAAAAACGGAAAAACAAAAGTCAACTGGCCAGCGCATAAGTCCATGCCAAGAGGTAGTTGATAATTGAAATTTAAAATGTATGCGAAAAACAAACCTGGAGTTAGCAGCAAATTAGCACTATCCACAATCCGAATGCTCAGTATTCCACTGACGCCATACAACAACTACCTACAAAGACCAGAGAAATAAAGCCAAAAATAAAGATCAATGTATATATATTTGTGTTGTAAGATGAGAGAAATAGAACAAGCAAAAGAAGAAAAGCAATGAAACCGGAGAAAGTAAACAAACAGGCCCTTAGTCCCCAAAATAAAGAAAGAATATTACAAAAGTTACGAACAAGAGTTTTCCTACTAAAGTGTAAAGGAACCACTCGTGTTTTGCTCACCCAACAAAAAAAATAAATAGTAAATAAAATAAAGAAAAACTAAAGTGTTAATTAGGCAATTACAAACATTGCAGTTTTCGCACACAGCAATATATACTATGTCATACATACACAAAAATACATGTCCGGGAGTGAATCCTCCTACCTGGAATCTAAAGCTGATGTCTCACTTGCATTCTGCACCTTTGAACTCAAATTGTTCTTGCTTGGGCAACTGATTCCTAGTCGAACATTTCAAAAATGTCACTAAAAATCCTAATTTGCAATTTAGTCGTTATAACTAGCTTTAATTGCACTTTAGTCCTCACACTTGTCAATTATTTCACTTTTGTCCTTATACTTTCCTTTATTTTTTACTGTGGCATGGCCCCTACACTTTTTCCAATACATTTCAGTCTTCAGACTTATCCATAATTTCACTTTGGTCCTTATATTTTCCTTTATTTGCACTTTGGCACTTATACTTATTTTAAATTATCTTTTGGTCCTTCCACTTTCAAAACCGGCTTGGGCCAACAACTCATACACAAATTTCCAGAAATCAAAGCATCTTAAAACTTTACCTTAATATTGGTCCGAAATCCTGGGTGAAGCTCCCAAAGAGAAATAACCAACTCAAACAACACTTGAAAACTAACAAAAGCTTGTTTCAGGTGTACCATGCTGAAAAGACTTCATGAAGGAAGTATTGTCATCTGAGCAAGGGAAAAGTGACATACAAGAGTGCATAAGGTACTGTACAGTGATAATAGCATAATCTGAGAAGTGACGAACATGCTTACCAAAGACACAGCAAGAGTAGTTGGATTGCTCTGAGTTTTGGATATGTCATATTTCTCCAACTGAAGAACAACCTTAGAGAAGGACGTTTTGTCAAACAAGCACTGGAGATGAAAGAAAACTGTTGAAAACGGAGCTGCAGAAAACTCACCAGTCGTGGATAAACACAGAAATGTCATAGCCGATTCGAGGTAGCTAGACCGATCTGATGATGCTCATTTTTGGATATGTCATAGTATTCGAGCAGATGAACAACTTTGATGAAGGAAGTTTTCTGATTTGAGCTTTCAAAATCGGACTTCTAGAGTGATGAATAGTACCCACGAGTTTGGGTTTTATGAAGAAGAAGAAGAGGATGAACGTTGGTGGTGATAGGAAAATGAAAGAGAAAAGGAGCAGAATAAGAATAAAAAGAAGAAAGCGTCGGCAGCCTTGACACCAAAAAAAAAAAAGTGGGGGCAGCCCATGTGTGAACAGTACCCACTTGTTGATTGATGGTTACAACAGAGAAAGCTACATTGATTTTTGGGTATACTGGTGAAATACCCCCTGAACTTGTACCTCGCTTTCAATTAGCCCCCTATTCTTTTTTTTTAGAAAATTTAGGAACAGATCTATTTCTTTAAAATATGATACCATCCTTAGAATGCAAGTGCTAAAATTTAGGAATAAAATATTATTATCTATGATTAAAATAGAAAATGCATGTAATGGATATAATGCAAGTGCTACTGCTACTGGACAAATATTAATGGTTAAGTACTACTTTAAAATATGATAACATCCTTAGAACCATTTTAACCAGCCATATATAAATAAGCATTTTCACGAGCCATATATAGCTTAAACACGTGGAGATGGACTAGTGACATAAGAAAGATAAGGCAAAGTAAAATAAAAAGCAACGCCAATTCATGAAAATATATTAAGCTATACATATATCTTCTGCTGATTTTATAGTGACCGACCATAGTGCTTGGTTAAATTGAAAACATACCTTCTTTTCTTTCCACGTGGACGCTTCATAGACACATGTCGACTGCTTATACATATAGAGACTCAGGAGCAAACGCTTTTAATTTTGGACACTCATAAACTTTGACTTTCTCCAAGGCTGGCCACTTCATAGTATAAGCTTGAGAGCAGAAAGATTTAAGTTTGGGTAAATTCTTAAGTCTGATAGAATTCACGTGCGGAAATGTCAATTCATCCTTAATAGTTTCTCCTCCTCCTTCTACCTCGCCAACAATTTTCTCCATCGCACTACAATGGGAAACTTCTATTGTCTCAAGGCAGGTAAGAAGTTTGGCTATGTGCGGTGAAAACAAGTATCTCAAATTGTGACACCGCCATACTTGCAGGAATCTGAGGTTTCCAAAGCCTGAGCTAACTTGTAAACCCTTTTCCCATATGTGGCTCAGCATTCGCAAATCCCTCAACCTCAATTTCCTCAGCTTATCAAATGCTTGAGTAGAAGGGGTTTCCCTAACCAAAAATATCACTTCCAATAAATCGCACCGGCTTACAAAGAGATGTTCTACATTGTTGTCCCTAGCAGTTGAGGTCTGAAGATTTGCTGGCTTAACCTAGCAAAAGGGTAGAAAAGTAATTGTATATTAATTTGTTAGTGTTTCAATCATAAACATATGAGATATTATCACATTCTAGAAATCAAGAATGTTGTTTAAAAAATACAACTGATTTGTTTATTGTTGAACCAAGCAAGTTACCAGTATTCGTATAAAAAGAATGTACCAATATTGTTTATTGTTTAACTAAGCAGTTTAGTTATTGTACATTATCACATTCTAGATATCAATAAGACTGTTTGTGAAAATAATGGCGATCATTTCCCAAATGAAAATGAACAAGTGTTTACAATTGTCACGGGTCATGCTTGGGCCAAGCCCATTTAACTTTTCTTTTTTATTTTATTTATCTTTTATCTTCAATGACAAATGTACCTAATATCAATTATAGACACTAAATTGAGATGCATAGTTTAGAATAATGACGTACCTCTCTACTTATAGGGCGGGGCAATATTTGAGTAAACTTGCGAGTAGATGGACGACTTTGTAAGCAGACTAGTGGCACACATCCAGATCCAGTTGATGATGACGATGATGATGCACCACCTGATTCTTCTCTACCCAATGTCTCTGCAACTACAAGCAGCATTTTGCTTACTGGTGCAAAACCCAATGTCTTTAATTTGGGACAATTTATCACCTTCATAGTTCTCGTGGAGGAGGACCATGCAAAAGAATAGGCATCGGGGCAAAATCTCTCGAGGTTTGTCAACCCTGATAGTGTGAATGTATTGAGTAGTTTGGGAAACAAAGTCATCGCGCCACTGCCACCTATCTCTTTCCCTTCTTCATGGATATTGTCCTCTATGGAAGCAGCTGCCAGTACTATAGTTTCCATATTCTCACAAAAGGATATTTCAACGTATTGGAGATTCACAAGGAGCTTGTAAATTTCATAGGGGCATACATATTTCAAACTCTTACAATTTCCAATTCTTAAATATCTTATATTTTGAAATCCTTGGAATCCAGGTTGAATGTTGTTCCACAAATGTTCAACCCCATTTAAAACCACCACATCCAAATTTTGTAATTGAGAAAATGCTGAGTCATGCTCTTGTAAATCAAATACCACATTGACTATTGGTTCATTGTTTTCTTTTGACCCTTGCTCGCTTGTCAAAGAGTCCCCTACTAGTTCCTTTGGTTCATTGTTTTCTTCTAACCCTTCCGTGCCTCTCAATGAGTCCCCTCCTAGTTCCTCTAATTCACTGTTTTCTATTGACCATTGCTGCTTTCCCAAATACGTCACTTGTAGTTGCTCTAGATTTGGTAACCATGAAATGCAATGTGAAGGAAATACTGCATTACAACTTGCTCCCACTTGTGCTACTTTTGATTTAGATGAGGTTGACCCAGCAACTTGATTGTCATTCCTAGTCTCTTTCATCTTGTTCACACTTTCATCATTGGGCTTTATAATTTGTACATTAATTAATTCTACATAAATAATGAACTTACACATGAGCCAAAAAGAAAGAAATACATAAGTAATGAACTTCCACCATTTGTCTTATTTCCAAATTGCCTTAATTATATTCCCACATCCTCTGTCATAAATTTTGAGAAATCCTTTTCCTACCCACTATTTCCCTCATTTACTATTTTCCAATAAACATTTATCTTATTTCCAAATTGCCTTAAAATCACAATAGTTTAATTGAGTATCAAATGATATCCGATTCAAGTGACTTTTTCAGAGAAATTTTTGATTAAAAATCTATAAAATAGTTGCAAAAATTTAAAACACATCTAAAATCTCCAACAGACCAAAAATGATTAAGTTCAACACAAATCAACTTCGAGAACTGGAACGGCAGTATCAAGCACAACAAAAGCAGCATATTCCAAAGAGTAACAAGTATATGCCATTCAAGCATCAAAAGTGTATACATACATACCTCATAGGTGGAGTCCCGTTGGTTTCCCGTGTAGAAACCACAGAGTATTGGAAGACGAAAAAGCTTCAAAACAGTGAATCTTGGGAAAGTTATCCTATGAGATGCATTATCATCTTCCATTCTCTCCTTTGATATGATCTCTTCCACTTTCTCACAATCTATAACAATTAATCTTTGGAGTTGTACCAAGTTTTGAGCTACGGATAATGAAAAGACATATTTTAACGCATGACAATTGTCAATATGAATGGATCTTAGGTTCATAAAGGAGCGCTTGTCTGCCAGTTTGCCATGACATACAACTTTTAAGTTAACATAACGGAAGGCAGCTGACTTCAAGATGGGGAAGGCAGGTTGATAAGGATGTTGACCATGACGAGTCCAATCTGTTCCATTCATAAGATACTCTATGTTGTTGTCATACATGATTGATAACACTTTCAAGTGTTGAAAGCCTCCTTGATCATCTAACTCCTCGATGACATACTTTAAATTGTATGTGTAGTGCAGGCTTAAGTCTTCAGATTGCATCAAGAAGTATCTAACTACTCCAATCTCCAAATATTCTTTTACATTACCATGAAGCATCAAACTATTTTCGAACAGATAACCATGCATTCGATTCTTAAAACTAATATTGATAGATACATGAAATCTTATAGGCTGGCTTTTTAAAAGAAACTCATCATTCCGCAACATCTGAACATCAGGAATTTTTATGGCTAAGACATTTAAATGATCAAATAGAGACATCACCTCATCAAGGCTTGCCATGCTTGTTTCATCCTTGCTTCCTGTTGCTGGCCCCCAATTGAGAAAGCTTTCTGCCATGTACAACTCTTCTAATCTCCTCAAGTTGGATAAGACACCATGAGGAATTTCTTCAAGTCCTTTACAATCTGTTGCATCCAGCATCCTTAACCGATAAAGAAGTCCAATTTCTATAGGCAACTTGTTGATTTTAGAGCGAGCAAAGCTGAGGACCTCCAAATTCTTCAATCCTCCAATAACATGGGATATGTCTCCCAATTCGCAATCCTCTAGACACAAGGTATGAAGATATTTGGGTTCTCCAAAGGGTAGAGATCTTTTCGAGGCCAAGTAACCTGACATATCCATCCCCAAGAAGGCTAAAACTTTGAGTTCTCTCAACCTTTTAAAGTGGTTGGAATATTCTGAACTACTGGAGGAATTTTTCAGTTGTAGAAGCTCAAGTTTTGGGCACTCCAAACCATCAGCATAATTGTCATCCAATTTAACATCAACTAACGAAATTGCACTGCAATGTTCTTGGTTTGTAACTTTTTGTACTCCTAGTCGTCCTCCACCTCCACCTTGAACATCAAATGATCTTACCATAAATCTATGAGGATCTTTTGAGGCAATTGATATAGCAACATCACGAACTACGTCATGCATTTTGATACATTCTTTCTTTTCACTATCCAGCAACAAAAACCTTCTTTTAAGTTGTTCGACAAAAGAATGCACTTTGTTTCTTACATCTACGAATGTGTTGGTATTTCTAAAAGTTGCTCGACCCAACCCATACCTCACCAAATACTCAATCGGAACATCATAATCTTCTGGAAATAAGCAACAAAGTAAAAAGCATGACTTGACTTCATCACTATCCAATTTATCATAACTTAGTTTTATGCAAGAATAAACACTATGTTCCATCCCAGGGATGTTTTCTGGGAGAGAATTTTTCAGTTCTTGCAAGGCAGTATTCCATTCATGCTTCCCATTACTTGATAGAAGAGCTTTCCCAACAGTTATGATAGCAATGGGTAAACCTTTGCATTCATCAACAATCAATTTTGCAACATGAGACAAATCAGGATTATTGTCCAAGGATTCACCAACAGTCGCCCTGAAAAGCTCCCATGCTTCTTCTTTATTTAAGGCTTGAACTCTAAAAATGTCATCTTTACACCCCATTACTTTACAAACTTCTTCATTTCGAGATGTCAACAAAATTTTGCACCCTTCATGAACTTGATTAGTTGTAGGTCCAACACCAAAAGGGATTCCTACATCCTATAATTTAAGCTCTAACCATACATCATCTAATATAATCAGGATTCTTTTACTCTTCTTGATTCTCTCATGTAGCTTTCGTGCTCTTAAAGATTCAGGTGCCTCGTCCAATTTCATACCTAGTGGCTCTGCAATTTCAGCTTGAATTGTCCTAATGTTTACAGTTGCGGAGACAGTTGACATCACAACATCATCAAACAACTCACTCGTTTCTTCTAATCTCTTGATGATTTCTCTCACCATTGTGGTTTTACCCACACCTCCCATCCCGCAAATCCCAATTATTCTTGTTTTTTCATTCCTCAAAGCACTAAGCACATGATTTATGACTGCTTTTCTGGATTCAAAACCCTTAAAACCTTCACTAGAGATTATTGACCCTAGCTGTTGCAGAGGTGCAGGATTGGCAACATTATTACTCAGTCCTTCATCTAGTTTGAGATCAAGGACACCCTGAGCAATCTTCTTGGCTTTCCTACTCAGAGAATACCGTGATTTCAAACTTGGGCACAATCCATACAAACACCGCCTTTGCTTGTTGACTTTGGTTTCAAGTTCTTGCGCTTCATGAAATGTTTTGCTTACATCCTCCAGCCAGCTCTGAACTTGATCTTTGATGGTTGCACCATTCCTCTTTGCAGCATCCACAGATCTTTGCACATCATTTTTCTTGTCATCAATCTTTTTGAGTGCATCTTTTAGACTTTCTATGTTGGAATCATAGTATATTAGATAGTTGAGTTGTCTCCCAATTAGTGCCACTGGTTCTTCTAAAATTTTAGATGCAATTGAAATACAAATTTCTTCCATTTTTTGTTGCCTTTGATATAAAGCTGTCAGAGGCTAAGAAAATTCTCAAAGGAAAAATGCAAGCGGTTCAACACCTACAATTTTAATTATGAAAAAGTCAAAGGTAAACCAATCAAAAACCAAAGCAAACAAATCTCATAGCAATTCTAACTCATAATCTATAAACACTCTTCCTCCTTCCTCACCAAAAAATTTCTCATTTGCTAAAATCCAGTCAACTACTAGTTTCTGTCAAAATTAACTAACACAAGGCGTGTGATTGTAATATATGAAACATGTGAGATATGACTGTAATTATACCAAACTTCAAGGAGTCTAAGTGCAATTCTCCCCTTGTTAAAATGACCCGAGCTTGAGATTTGGTGTGCCGAGCTAACAAATATCGTTAGCAGCTCACATCTTTTTATCAGATTTGGTGTGCCGAGCTAAAGTTTCGGTCCTAAACGTTTACAATCTTATAATTAAATGGAAAGATGTTCCAATTATTATATTGGTGTACTTCAAAATGTTAATGTGCTAAATTTGAGCTCAAAGGGCCACCTATAATATTGTTCCACTATATATTGAGGGATATTACCTATATATATTTACTTAGTAATTAAATTAATGGCAAGATCATTATCTATAGAAATATCCCTATCAACAATTATAAGCTTAAACAATAGTCCAATGAATATGAAATAGAGAGAAAGTAAAAATATTAATTAGATTCATGAGACCTTGCTCTCTTATCTTCATAGTCAATATAGTTCATAGCCATAGGATTGTTAATTGAGTATTGATAATCCATAAAAAACTGGGGCATCTTATGTTTGGTTAATTATGAGGATGATTGTTTTCCAGTCATTCATGTAGATACACTAGGAAAAGTATGCATGTGCTCGATAGAGGGTGAATTTACGCGATCAATCAATAGTTCTTTGTGGAAGTTTTTCTTATATTTCAAACAAGAATATTAAATTCAAATAATACAGACTAGTCCTTAAATCTTAGGCATCCTATGTCTTATGAGTAGGTTGTGTATTATTGGGTTTGCTATTAATCCATACAGGTATGTGAGTGTACAACAAGGCACATGCGAAGCAACCTAAAGCCCCAAACGGTCAGCTCCCTTGCTTCTCTTTTCTAAGAATAATTTAAAAATAAGAAAAAATATTTTAAAATCAAATAAAATATAAGAAAACAAACAAAACCTTTTTTCCGTCTCTATCTTCTAAAGGGACATCGCCCACCTCAAGGGGCACCCCCACCCCACGCTAGGCGATCAGGCCAAACACCCCATCCCCCAATCTAACTTCCAATCGCGGCCCCTCACCCAGATCTATCTCATTGTAGTCGTCACCCCCATATCCCATCTCACATAGGGTTAGAATTTTAGATCTATAGATCGCCAAGCCGACCAAACCAAACCGGTTGGTTCATGATTTTTCACTTAGTTTTTGGTTTTGGCCAACAAATCGAATTGAACCGGTTGTGAAGAATGTTTCAAATTATGCGCCAAAGGGGACTCAAACCCTTAACCTACTTGTTGGAAAACATCACTTCTACCACTTATTTGGGACTTCTTCTCTATGAAGCACTTCTACTCATAAGAGCTTCTCGCAAAAGCGCTTTTATTATAAAGATGTTGAAATTTTCATAAAAAATGCAAGAGCTTCTTGGAAAACCACTCGGGAGTACTTCCTAAAGAAGCGCATAGTAGGTGCTTCTTTAGAAAGCGTTTCCACGACCTAGAAACACTTCTAACATTTTCTGCGAAACGCTATCATAAGCCTTTTTTTTCGGTATGAACCATGAGGTGGTCCTGGATGGGCCCCAACTATGGGTGGCACCTTTAAGCCTTAACCACAACCCAGACTAATTCCGCTCACACCGAGTCGGCCCGTAAGGGGTAAAGTGCTGGCCAAAATGGTGACTCCATACGAGAGTAAGGATCGAACCCCTAACCTCTCTTAAGGAATGAGAGTGCCGAACCACTCACACCAACCACCTTGGTTCGCTATCATAAACCTTTCTATTTGTCATAAAGCACTTTTAGCCCTCCCAAAAGCATTCCAAAACAAGCCCACCACTTTTTTGTGAACCCATAACACTTCTCTCTCCTAATTTTCTCTAGCCACTATCTCTTTCTTCTCCTTCTCCATTTTTATCTTATCTTCTTCTTCTCCTCCTCATTTTCTCTCTCCCATTTTCTTCTTCCCCATTTCTCTTCTCCTTCTCCTTTTTTATCTTATCTTCTTCTTCTCCTCCTCATTTTCTCTCTCCCATTTTCTTCTTCCCCATTTCTCCTCTCTTCGCAGTTCCGGCCGCACTCCTATTCAATTCGAGGCCGTCCTTCTTCTCCTCTCTTCGCAGCCACCACACACCATCTCTTCTTCCTTCGATGCTGCTGACGCACATATCTGCTCTGCTATGCTCTCTCTCTCTCTCTCTCTCTCTCTCTCGGATGCCGCCGCATAGACGACAATTGACTTCCAACGACAGTTGGCAAACCAATGGCGTCAGTTGAGGTTCCGATTGTAGAATTTCGACCACCGTTTGTTCAGTGGTTGGTTTGTGCCTCTACGTACGGTTACCAAACTGAACACCCTAGTTCCCACATGATGAGCACGAAATTAATACAATTTTTATCCTTAAATTTATATTTATTACTGTTTTCTTTTATTTTTTCTGAATCTATTAGATTATTTGCATTGATGGTTTACAATCTCGGTTTTTGTGTTTTTTCAGATATTAAGAGTCTACCACCAATAGCAAACGAGGAGGAATAAAGAATGTGTTGCAGGAAGAAGATAGAAGATAAGTAGGAGATTGGCTACGGCCAAAGTCCGGAGACAAAGAAAAAGCATGGAGAGCAACCCGTGTGATGCATACAAAACCAAAGCCAAAGAGGACGAGAAATTGAAATTGGACTACCATAATGTTGTGCAGCCAATGAATAGAAAGAAAGAAGGAAGGTGCTGCCGCACCATGTGCAGCCAGCCACACATTCTGGCAAAAAGGAATTAAAGAATGCAAAGAAGGAATGCGATGCTTGGGTTGATATATAGCTATAAATAGGGGAGTGTGCAGAGATATAGTAGTGTAAAATGTGTGCATAGATAGAGTAGTGCAGAAAGTGGGCACCAACCAGGAGAGAAGAAAGACGATAAAAAATGTAATAGAATTGGGGAGAATCTTGAGGAGTCGAGAGGCAAGGAACGAAGGGGTTTATGGCAGTTCTTCTCCTTTTTTCTCTCTACTTTAATTTTTCTCTACTTTAGTTTTTATCTCTTATTATGTAGTTTATTTTTTTATTTATGTCTAGTTAAATTATGTTAATGATGAAATACCATTATAAAATTAATTTCTTGTTTTTATCTTTTAATTTTTAAATCATATTCTTCAATGTTACTAATTTTGGCTTCATGTGATTAATATACTAACTTTATTTTCACCACTTCTATCATGTATTTGTGGTAGTTAAGAATTGGGTTGATTTATTAATACGTCCTTGGTTTTATTGTTTTACTATACAATTTTCTTTGATCTCTTGTCATTCAAATGACCTTTTTCACCTAGGATGCTTAGGAAACTTTGATCCTTTGTAGTTAAATAATTTTGTTTACATGTGATGCTTAGAATTTTTACCAATGAAAGAAAGGGGATTTACAAAAGATTTATTAAATTGCATGCTTAATTGATATATCTTGAGAAAGCAGTAGATTGATTTCTAGATTGCTACTCCTTGGAAATTGATAGGTAAATAATTAGAGTTTTATGGAAAAGTGGTGTGGATTCTAATACCTTAGTTTATTATCATTTCCATATATTTTTTATGTTTTTTTTACAGAAAATAAAAAAACCAACAAATCAACCTTTGAAGGAACTAGGTGAGTAATTGAATTAATTTGATTGGGTTAGTTTTCTATTTTTTTTCATGCAATCCTTGTGTGTACGATCTTGTTCTTACAGGTCTACATTACATTCGATTCGTGCACTTGCGAGTATTTAGAAATTTAAAACGACACCTATTTTTGTGACAAACACTACCCCACTCATATTCTAGTCGAATCCATCATTTTAAAACCTCTGATATCCGAGTTTCAAATCAAATTACTTCCTCATAGTTCCATTCGGTTCACTGCAAAGCAGGCAAATATGATCACAAAGTTCAAATCGACAACCGGCTCATGACTAGTGCTTTGTCCTCGAAGACATTGCTCACTTGACTAATTTTCTCTCTAATTTACCGGTAATTCACTTAGAGAGATAAGGATAGTTTTTAGTTTTTTAGTTTTTTTTTTTTGCGCGCTCCTTTCTCTTTTACGAATTAACATCACTACACATGCATTGCACTTAAGTTACCAAACTCCGTATTTGGGACCTCCCGACTAGGATCATATTTGGAACATGGACTTTTATAATATATAATCTTATATTCACAATTTGACCCCAAAAAAATTTCATTTCCAAGTTCCAAATAAAACTAAAATAAGTTATTAGACAACTTTTAAACAATTTTCAATTTTATTTTTAAAACTAAAATTGGATACCAAACAAGTTTTGTAGTTTTAGTTTTTAAAAATTGAAAAGTGAAAACTAATTAAAAAAAAAATTGAAATCGTTATCAAGCGGATCATAAATATTTGTTAGTTTTTTAATATATTGTTCTTGGTTTAAGAATCTTTTTTTAATCTTAAATTGAATTTCAAATGTTTTATTAATATTTTATTCTACTTCAATTTTTTTTTTTTTTTTTTATATAAAAAAAGTGGTTCTTATATGTGCCACATTGTCATTTAAGTAGACCCTATGCGTTACAAAATTAACACATTTTTTTGGGTGAAGCATTCAAAATTCTAGAAAACACCGTTCCTTTTTTATCATTATTTATTTTTCTGGCTATGTTAGAGGGTATTGAACCTATATCCTAATTCTTTGTCATTAACTTGCATTCTCTCACCACTTGAGCTAACTTCAATAGTTTCCTAACTAAAGAAGTTTATTTAATTAAAAAAGCAATCTAATAAAATGAAATCCATATATATAAAGCAAGAGACCACAAACAGTGAAACATTAAAAACCCTTCAAATACCCTTGGTTAAGTAATTTTGCTAAACAACTACATTCTTTTGTTTTTTCATTTGTTTTCTTGTTTTGTAATACATAAATTAATGTATGTTAACTCTAAAAGGTTCCAACACAGTAAAAAAAAACAAAGAAGAAGAAGAAACAAAAAGTCAATTGGTGAACTCGTGAGCGCATGCCAAGAAGTAATCGATAAAGAAAATAAAAAATTTCTAAGAAAAACCAACCTTGAGTTAGCAGCAATTTATAGCCCTATCCGCAATCCGAATGCTCATTATTTCACTAACGCCATGCATGCAACAACAACCTTGAAAGACTGCAGACATAAAGCCAGAAATATATAGATGAAACAAAAATATATATATTTGTGCTGTGAGATGATAAATAATACAGAAATAGGACAAAATAAAGCTAAGTAGGTTTAGAAGAAGAAAAGCAAGAAAACTTATATAGACATGGAACCAAAGAAAGTAAACAGGCCCTTAATGCCCAAAAATAGAGAAATAATATTACAAAGGTCACGAACATGATTTTTCCAAGTAAAGTGTCAAACGAACGAACCACTTGTGTTATGCTCACCCAACAAAAAAAAAAAGATTAAAAAAAAGAGAGAAAAACTAAAGTGTGAAGGCAAACAACTATTTCAAGACTTACCTAGCTCTCCAATGCAATGTTCCAGCAAACACTGATGAACTGTTGCGATAAGCTCGAATGATAGAATTAATTATAACCACAAAAGGGACAATATATATGAACTGAGAACTCAGAGGAAGTGAATGAGTATGTCACGTTCACTATGTAGAAGAGCTAAAGGATGAGTTTGTGTTAGCTATATATAAAAAGAGGCAAGGAGAAAATGTATACCGAGCATTACTTCAAGAGAAGGTGATGCCATGTTTAAAAAGATGGTTTTAGAATATTTAAAAGCAAACCTAGGTAGAACGTAACAACACACATCTCTCCCTCTACCAACCCAATTTCAAGGAATCTTTTTACCAAAAATAAAAAATTTCAAGGATTTCCTTTTGCATTTTGAAGATCCAGTACTCGGAACTACTCTAATGTACGATAATATGGATCGAATTTGGGCTGCCACTCTATATTGGTCAATATTTCCAAACACACATTTACACATGTGAAGGAATTTTCAAATAATTAACGAAGATTTTAAGGATATGAGTTACCAAATTTATTAATGAATTGCCGCTCAACAATAAAGAATGATAAGGGAGAGTATATACCTCCTTAACCTTAACTAACGAGGAAGGCTGGTATAAATACTAGCCCTCTATGACAAGGAAAATAAAAGTGTGGGGATACTTGACGTATTCTCCTTATTGATAATACTAACCCAACTCAAGTGTCAAATATTTCTTCAAGCAAAGGCGATCCTGCTACCCTTTTCTAAAAGATGGTTTTAGAATATTTAAAAGCTAAACCTAAATATTCCCCTGAACATCCAGCTCAAGCATATATGCATTCCATGCCCAAGTTTTTTTTAGCACATTTCCTTGATTTATCAACTTGAAAGAAATATATATATATATATATAGAGCTTCCATTGAAGGATCCTTCAAATAAGCTTATTTGAGGGACATCTTTGTAAGGCCTACTTTGTATTATATTTCACAAATCCAAACCGTCTATTTTGTAGATATTCATTCAAAGATCATCTCTACCAAAAATCACTTGAATCCGATATCATTTGAACCATGCAATTAAATTATTGAAATTTTAGTACTTTCTTGAAGCACCGTGTTCATTGATTTTGTAGGACACAATTAGATGTCTAAACGGTTTCCAATTTGTCTAGTTTTTTTTGTAAGGATGATCTATGAATTGAGACCTAAAATATAGATGGTTTGGATCGTTAAAAAAAATTCTTAGGGTACGCTAATGAGAGTTCCTCTAATAAAATTATTTGAGGAATCCCTCAATAAAAGATGACTATATATATATACGGTTTGAATGAGAGATTTCTTAATGAAAGCTCTCTCTGTGTATATATATATATATAAAATTTCACTATGAATATCAAAATATGCTGGGAAACAAAAGGCAGGCAGTAACAACACACATCTCCACCAACCCAATTTCCTCTGAAACTTGCGAAGGAATTTTCAAATAATATAAATGAATTTCTTCTGCAAGATACCTTCTTAAATGAGGGGATACTTGTTGACCAAAAAAATAAAATAAAAAAATGAGGGGATACTTGAAACTTGACACATTCTTCATGACTTTGACGAGGAAAAAAAAATTTAAAAACAAATGAAAACAAAAACAAATATCAACACCAGAAACCACCAACGTCCCCGTCCCCATCCAAACCGACGGCACCCAACACCATCAGCCATCCCACTTCGCCGACGGCAGTACCATCTCCAACTCGCTCCTCCTCAAAGTCTCTTCTCTCCCTCTCTCTATCTGTTTTTCTATTTCTTGAAGAAAGCGTTAAATCTGGATGAGCATTGGGCCCAACAGACAGAGGCATCCATCCCTTTGTGCAAAATCTGTATTCTTTTGGGGTGGTTTTGTTTGAGATTTTTGTGTGCAAAATACATGTTATAGATCCATCACTTCACTTGCAAGGGATTGAATGATGAGCTTCGCTGAATTAGATCCAGATATGAGATTATCTTCAAGAACGAAAGAGAAAGAGAGGTAGGAGAGGCGGTGTTCTCGCCGTCTAGGTGGAGACGGTGTTATCGCCGACGAGGTGGAGGTATTGTCGCCGACGAGGTGAAGAAGGTATCGCTGCCGGCGAGGTGGAGAATGTGCCGCCGCCGGCGAGGGGGGTTGGCTGACGGTGTTGGGTGGGTGGGAGTTTGGTGGATGTTGGTTTTTTTTTTTTGGTTTAATTTTCAAATTTTTTATGCTTAATTTATTAAAAGCTGAAGATGTGTTAGAGCATCTCCAACGGAGATGTCAAATACCAAACATCAAATTTAAATTTGATGGCTGATGTGGCAATTTGACATCTTACACAGCTTTACACTCCACTCGATATGTCAAATTAAATTATTATTTTATTACATTTTAGTGTTGATTTATTTTTAAGAGTTAAGTTTGATTACAAAAAAAAAAAAAAAAGTTAAGTGAATAGAGAGGTGTCAAAGAATTAACAGAGGGACAGAAGATCTGGACTCCAACAACCCACCCATTGGATAAACCTTTCCCCTCATGCCTCTCTTACTCTTATGGCATGTTTACAAATCCGTAATTGAATTAGGAGGAATTAAATTGAGAATGAATTGAATCGGAAAATGCCTTATATTGAGTGCTACTATTTCCACCCCCTGTCTTATTTCCCCACCTACCTTATTTTCAAAATTTTAAAAACAAAATTACCTCTTTGTAAAATGACTTCTGACACCCTGTCTTATTTCCCATAACCCACCTATTCTCCCCTCATCCTTGTCAAACACCAGTTACACCACCCCGCGGACCAAACTTGAAGCTCAGTTTGCAGTCCCTTCAATGCAAAGCCATTGACCCACAAAGAAGTTGTCGCAATTGATATTAGGGTTGATAGAAAGGAAGAAATCAAAACTCAAATTGAATTTTTCAATGACAAAAGTACACGTATGACCCTCCTCTGCACCATAAAGTGAATCGCATACTGGGCTAGTTTGTTTCTTTCCAAATCCAACTGCAACATTAACGCATGTATTACAAATGAACTACGAATATTTTTTAATATTTTTGTGAAACTAAAAAAAAAAAATTTTAAAGGAAATAAACAATTGAGTTAGGAATAATTCTTACTGCAAGTTGTCCTACTCTCAACCATGGAAACCATTATATATATGTAATTATTCTGTGTTTTTAGTAAGAACTCTGTTTCGTGTCTGGGTAATGAGATTTGAGGACAGTGCACAGCCATATCTTTAGGTAGAGATGGTATGTCTAGTTACAAGCCGACCTGTCCAATGTCACATGTTGTTTTTCGGGTATTTTTCTGGAACTGTGATTGAAGAAAATAATTGGAAGAAGAATAGGAAGAGGATGTTGGGTTTTTTTAAAATACTTTTTGCTTGATTTCTAGGGTTTACTTGAATTAATAATTAAATGGTATTTTAGGAATAATGATGGGTGAAAAAATAGGATTGTGTTTTTTCAAATTTACATGGTGGGTGGAAAAATAAGGTGGGTGGGGAAATAAGACAAGGGGGTGGAAATAACAGCACTCCTTATATTTTACTAACTATGGATATCTTGTTTATTTTTCCCCATTTCATAAATAGTATATCTTAACAGGAAAATATTAGGCATACCACATTATGTACCACATCTCTAATAGAGGTGGGCCCCATTGTATTGGTGGGCTCCATCTCTATTAGACATGTGTTACATAATGTGGTATAAAATGGTGGTATGCCTAGCATTACACATCTTAATATCAATTACTCTTGTAAACTTAAAATAATAATAAAAAGTATGGTTGTAACGAATGGAGAATCATCCAGCAAAGATGAGTTCCATTGTTAATGTTGTTAGATGAGTGTGATTAATTAACGCGGTTGCTAATAAAGTAGGTGGTGAAAGTGCGTATGAAATAGTTCGAGTGTTTTGTCATAAGCCAATGCTGTTAGAACTGTAACATCCTTTTATCTCCCTTTACATTTCTGCATGCATTGGCCTCATACAACCTTGCTTTCTTTCTTTCCCAGGTCCCTTATGTGCATGCCTTTGAATTATCTTCTGCAAAAAACTTTTAGTTAATTATATGTAATGATGGCCAACAATATTTCAACTTTGGAGGAAGATGTTATTGCACTGCACAAGATCAATGAAACTTTCTTCAATGTTTGCTTCAGCTCGCCACCCAATATGGAATTTGGTGGCAACTGGGATGATGTCTTTAAATCTCCGGCGCCGGTAGTTCGTGCCAGTCATTTAGTGCCTCTTTTGGAGCTCCAGTTTGTTGTGATTTTCGTCATCACCCAAGTCACCCATCACCTTTTCTTCAAACGTTTCAAGCTCCCAAAGGTCATCTCACAAATTGTTGTATGTTCCATCTCTAATAATACTCTTCTGTCTTGTTAAAGTTTCTTAATTGTTTATTTGTTTATTTGATCACATGATAGTGAAATATAAAATGATCCCATTTATCTGGATGTGGATTTAATTCATAACCAAATAGTATAAAGTCATGAAACTGCAAAGCTTTTGTGGGAATTTTCTTTCTTTGTTATGTGTTTGATGGAATAACAAGAGGTGTTATTTGAATTCTAGACTGGCATACTGCTTGGACCTTCAATCAAAGACAACTCTGGCAAAGAATCCTTGTTTCCACTCCTCAGTCAAGATGTGATTGGCATGGCATCGGTGTTTGGTTACGCTTTTTTCATGTTTCTAACCGGGGTGAAAATGGATGTAGGCATGATAAAGAAAACAGGACACAAAGCTTTAACAATTGGTATTTTGTCACTTGTAGTGCCCATAGTATGTGGCTTGTTAACCACCTTTGCTTGCACATATGTCTTCAAGGAAGAAGAAGATGACAAGGTTTATTTTGTGGCGGTAACGCATTCTCTGACTTCATTTGCAGTTGTTTCTAGCCTTCTTCAGGATCTCAAACTCCTAAATTCAGAACTAGGCCGGTTGGGATTATCTTCCGGCCTGGTCAGTGACATGATCAATGTGATTACAACAAGTACTGCTAGTTTTATCAGAGCTTTCATGGGAACTAGACAGCCAACATACAAAATTTACAGGGACATTGGATCACTTATTGCCTATATTCTTGCGGTAGTGTTCATCATTCGTCCTGCCCTGTTTTGGATTGTGAAACATACACCAGCAGGCAGGCCTGTTAAGGATGTATACATATATGCCATCTTTCTAATGGTTCTGTTGTCTGGCGTTCTTTCTGATATGTTTGATCAAACCGCGCTTTTAGGTCCTTTCATTTTGGGTTTGGCAGTTCCAGATGGACCACCATTAGGCGCTGCTATAGTGAAAAAGTTTGATTGTTTTTTCTCTGGAGTTTTCACGCCATTATTTGTGACTATATGTGCAATGAAGGCTGATCTTTCGTCCATCGGAGATGATCGTAAATTGTTAACACTGGACATTGTCCTTCTGGTGGTAACTTTTGTGTCCAAAGTAATGGCCAGTTTTGTGCCATCTTTGATTTGCAATATGCCCTTCAATGATGCTCTCGCAATTGGTTTCATAATGAGCTCCAAAGGCATAGTTGAGTTGGCATCATACTCCTTATTCCATGACTATAAGGTACCTAGTTAATTAAGCCTTAAAAATATTATTCTCTTCCCTTGTTCTATCTGGTATATACAGGCACTAACATTCAGACATATTCGAATTACAATGCGAATGGAAAACATATATAACTAATCTTGTTTTCCTTTTTCCCCCCTTGAATATTGCAGACTATTGATGATCAAACTTTTGCAGTGCTGCTCGTTAGTGTTCTGATTATAGCAATACTGGTGCCTAGCATGGTTAACTACTTGTATGATCCTTCGAGGAAATATGCAGGCTACCAGAAAAGGAACATCATCGATATGAAACCGAATGCTGAGCTCCGAATACTTGCATGTATTCACTCACAATACGATGTTGCTCCTGTCATCAACCTTCTTGATGTTTCATGTCCAACTGGAGGGAGCCCAATTTCTGTCAATGCCCTTCACCTTATTGAGCTTGTTGGCAGAGCCTCCCCTGTTTTTATTGCCCACCAGATTCATGAAAAGGTTACATTTAACATTCACTTTAGCGAAAAAGTCATCGGCCCCTTCAACCAGTATCAACTCAACAATCAAGGTGCTGTATCAGCAAACATATTTACAGCAATCTCTCCATCCAACCTAATGCATGAGGATATATGTACACTCGCACTTGACAAACTTACATCAATTATATTACTCCCATTTCATCGAAAATTCGCTTTTGATGGCAGCATAGAGTCTGAGGGCAATGCTAGGAGGGCACTAAATTGTAGTGTCCTTGAAAGGGCTCCTTGCTCCATTGGAATTATCGTCCATCGTGGTCATTTGAGACATTCGTCATCGTTGTATCGCGTTTCCATGATCTTCTTAGGTGGACGCGACGATAGGGAGGCCTTGACATTTGCGAAACGGGTGACCAAAGACCCCGGGAGCTTTAGCCTAACAGTGGTACGATTAGATGCTGAGGATGGTAAAACTATGAATGATTGGGAAAAAGTTCTTGATAATGAGGTGTTGAAGGAATTTAAGCAGAAAAGTGTGGCAAATGCGCATTTTACATATGTCGAAGAGACGGCGAAAGATGCAGTTCAAACAACGCGAATCCTTCGGTCTATAATGAATGAGTTTGAGCTTATCATAGTTGGGAGGAGGAATGGCTTGGATTCCCCTCAGACATTAGGTTTCTCAGAGTGGAGTGAGTTCCCTGAATTGGGGGTCATCGGGGACCTGCTTGTTTCATCAGATTTCGACTGCAATGCTTCGATTTTCGTGGTGCAGCAACAACAACAATTGAAGGGAAGCAAAGGTTTCAAGCTATGATGTAAGAAGATTTTCGTTTTTCTTTTTCTTTTTCATTTTTGCCTCTTTATATTGATGGTAGCGTATATTTTGTTTAACATATTTCTTTGTATATTTCCAATCCTCAACCATTTGACAACTCTCCAAGAATATCAAATGAAATGTCCCTAATCAATTGTAAATAAATTATAAAATAAATTAGGTATACTCAATCTTTGAAGACAGTTGAGGTTGTGCATCTTCCAACATATCCTAGAAATTGATCTCTCTCAGTTAGAGGCTCTTCCCACCATACCCGCAGAGCAGATCCATAATAGGCTGGTAGCCCAATCCACAATAAGTTGAAATGCAGAAGGATATTCATGATAACCAGAAAATTGTGACAGAATGCTAAATGGAAAGTATTTATCAAACGTAATCGAGGAAAATGTTCTGTTTTTTTTATCTTCTTTTTTGGGCTAAGCGAGGAAAATGCTTCCTTCCTTAGGAGACTTTTTCCAGACTCTTGAGGTCCGAAGCAGATATCAATGCTCAATTTCACTTAAACAATGAGCAACAAACTACTTCAAATTTATTAGTACAAATTGAAAAGCCAAAGAAAAATATATTGTAAATGGTATTGGAAGTCATATGTTGCATCACTTGACACTTAATTAGGTTGTTTCCTTTTTTCTTTTCTTTTTTTAATAGCACTACGAAAAAACTTAGGGCCCGTTTGGTATCCTACTCAAAAAAATGAACTCAAAAATCATAATGTTTTTTTTTTAAACATGAGTTTTTAATATATTGATTTTAAGATATAAAAAGTTGTTTGGTATTGAACTCCAAACTATATTTAAATTAAAATAAAACAATCAGAAACGTCCCTATATTCCCAAATTGAAATTAACAACAACAACAACAACAAAAAAGAAAGGAGAAATGGAGGAGAGAGAGAGTGGGTAGAGAGAGAGAGATCTGGGAGACCAATAGGTGTGAAACAAAGAGAGACAAGAGATGGAGGAGAGAGAGAAAAAAAAAAACTGTAAAACCTCACTTTTTTTAGATTGGGCCTTGTTTAAGTTGTTTTTGAGTTGGGCTTTACCAAATGCGAATTATGAGCTTTGGACTCAAAAATTGTTTTCAGTTTAAAAAAATGGATTCAAATAGGATACCAAACAGGCCCCAAGAGTTTTTATGATTTTTTTTTTGTTAAATGAAAAGAAACAATATCTATGAGTTTGCATTTTAGTAGAGAAAAAAAAAAAAAAAAGGTTACTGTTTTGGTGAAATAAAGTGTCAATAGTAGTTAAACCAAATAAAATCATTTTTGACTGAACAACAATTGACCCAAATAAAGAGCCAAAATTTTCCTTTCCAGAATTGTGAATTTTTTTTTTTTGGGAACAAAATTGTAAAAGAGATTTTCTATTTAAACCCCACACTTCTCTTTGTTCACCCTAATACTTAAATCATTAAGCTGTAAGTTTTATTATTATGTAAAAAGGCAAAAAAGGTCATCTAACTTAATACTTAATCCTAGTACATCTATACACACACCCCACCACTCTTCATATTAAGTTTTAGAAAAATACAAACTCCTCTACATCCTATTGCCAGATTACTCTTCTCTTTAAAGACGTAAAACGTTGAGGAACCTACCTTTTTAAAATCTGCGTAGTTGTTGGGGATTTTTATTATTATCGAGTTTTTTTTATTTTAATTTTATTTTAGTGGTTTTAAATTATAAAATTAGACTTTTAATATTATATCAATGGATTGAAGCCAGTGGATTGAAGCCTAATATTATATCAATGGGAAATTTGTGCACATATTATATTTCACATTCGACTCTTTTGTAGTTACAGTGACTAGTTAGCTTGAAGCAAAGATATGTATACCAAACCATTCTAGTACTAATAATATGTTTTAGGCTTAACTGCTACAGTGCCCCCTGAAATATTGGTCAATTCTCACTTTTCCCCCTCAAAGTTAAAGTGACCCACTTTGCCCCCTTGACTTATGTTTTGTGTCTCACTTTGTCCCTCACCGTCAAGTCTGTTAAAAATTCTGTTAAAAAAGCTGACGTGGCACCAATGGGACCCACTATTTAGCTAAACTAAATGCCATGTGTGAAGAAAAAAAAATTAAAAATTAAAAATTGTCTTTTAAACAGTGCAATCATCGCCACGTCATTTTCTTCAACCTCATCCGCTTTCTCATTGGAACCCACCAAAACCAGAGCTTTCAATGGCAAGCTCATGTGAAACTTGAGCATTCTCTTCCGGAAAGATAGAATCTTCGGCAGCAACATCGACCGATTTCGGGCCTCGCGACGGCTCAGCTTGTCTCTTCTCTTGCCTCTGCCGCTGTTCTTCTTGGTCTTCTCGTCGTTGGCCAGGTGATCTTCGAAGGCTTCGATGGCTTGGTGGATGGGCTCGCGGTTGGGGGAAGAGTCCCATTTGAACCAGTAGCTTCTGTAGCAATCGAAGCAGTCGCAATCGAACATTTGGGGCTGGTGGGTGCTGGCGCTGGTGGACTTGGGGCCTTTCTTTGAAGATTTCTTCTCGGGGTCTTGGGTCGGGATCGAAGAAATATTAGGGATGGTTTTCATGGACCGGGTTATCAAGTAAGCCAAGACCTGGCGGTCCTCGAGGGAGAGGACCGAGGCCGGAGCTAAAATGGCAGCTGGGAGGAGCTCAAGCACAGAGAGAACAAATCCATCAGAAGAGAAGCTATTGTTGCATCATAGGAAGATTATATAATATTGTGTCTAATTTGGCCCAAATTCTAGTATTGTTATGCCAAGTAAAGAATCATCCAGAGGAAGGGACCACTTTCAATGCTGTAACAATAACAAAATTCCGAAACCAGTATTGAATTAGGTAGTCTCCAAGAACCACCTTCTCTGTGTTGGGTCTTCGCCAGTTTTCAACATAAACTACTTCATTGGATACAAAAGCATTGATTTTGATTTGTGCCAGCAAGAGGGTATTGTTTACTTTTCTGATTCTTGGAAATTGGAGGTTTCGGTTCAATTGCCAAAGTTTTTCAGTTCTTGCCGTTGATTTGAAAAGGTTTTAGTTGTTGGTCTACATTTTTTCTCTGTTTCTTGTATGTCTATGGGGGATTGCAAGTCTATGCGTCCGGAAATGGAAGGACAAGACGACTTAATTGCTGCAGCGAGAAACATAGCGAGGGCATTGGGATCAAAGAAGAACCTTACAGATGGTGAAAGGGAAATTTTAGCAAATCTTGGCGCCCAATTGTCCACCATGATTCACCCACTTGATGATTTGAACATGTTTAGTTTGTCATTTCAAATGTGTTTGGAGTGGTTTTGTTGTTATATGCCAGATAAATTGCAAAATTGCACTTTGAGTTCATATTTTGGTCATAATCAACTTAGCTACCTAAATTAATTTTGGATGTTTGTGAAGTTAATTTGATGATGCCAACATGTTTAGAATGTATAATATGATGTGTTGGAATAGGTTTGGGACAGAAATTCGACCTACATTTTGAATTGGGACGTTTAGAAGCTCAAAAAGTGAAAATAAACTTGTAAATTTGCTGCATAATTTCTGCAGATTTTCTGTCATAAAAGAGCTTCAGTGACGATCTTCAAAGATTTTCTCTGTCACAAAAGGCTTGTTCATACTTTTAGCGACGATTTCTGGGAATTTTTTCTGTCACTAAAAGTCAGTTTTGCTTATTTTTCCAGATTTTTATCCTATATCGAAGGCAATAATTTTGATCCAATTCCCTATATGATGTATTATTCACGAATAATCTTTTCTACAAAAACTCACACAAGACACATTAAACTCACCAATTTAATATAAAATCATGACTAAATAATAAGTGTAAAGGGTATAAAAAGAGTGGTTTACCAGGGGAGGGGGGCCGATGGGTTTTTGGGTTCTGCGTAGGGAGGGGTGGAGGAATAGGTTCTGGGTTCTGCCCAGGGAGGGATGGGTTGCGGGTGGGGGGTGATGGCTTTCCATGTTCTGCACAGGGAGAAGGGTGGGTTGCGGGGAGCTTTGGGTTTCTGGTGCGTGGGGGGATTACAAGGACAGAGAAGGAAGGGGAGGATTTGGTGCGATTGGGGTAGAAGGGATGGGTTGGGTTTTTGTTTTTTTTTTTCTTCCTTTCTAAAATCTATTTTATTTTCTATTTTATGTTTATATTTTAATTTTTTATAAGTAATTAAAAAACCTAGGTGCACTTATAGTGGGTCCCATTGGTGCCACATCAGCTTTTTTAACAGAATTTTTAACAGACTTGACGGTGAGGGGCAAAGTGAGACACAAAACATCGGTCAAGGAGGCAAAGTGAGTCACTTTAACTTTGAGGGGGGAAAGTGAGAATTGACCAATATTTCAGGGGGCACTGTAGTAGTTAAGCCTATGTTTTATTAGCTAATGGAATTAAATAAATATTGTGATACTTCACTTTCTAGCATTACTCAGTCAATAAATATCATAATCTGTGTAGTTACTCAGCTATTTTAATTAAAATATCATAGCAACTCTGCTATTGTATAGTCATATTCATGTCCAAGTCTTCCTCCGTATTTTACAAGCCTTCCGCAGACCCACTGTCTTTCAAATGCAGGCCAAATTTTCCACAAAAGTCAAAGTAAATTGGTCATAATTGTTAACTATGTGTAGAACATGTCATCAACATGACATACGCGCAAGAGCTGCTGCACCTACATGAACGAGATGAACCAAGTCAATTGAGCCCATGTAATTTCCCTTTTGTCAATTTCAATGAATTCTCCTGCTCTGGGCTAAAAACTCACCAGATTTTTGTTCCCCAGTAAAATAAGATAAATGAATTTTCATAAGAATTTTCCATTTCACGATTATTCAACGACATCGATCCTAACTTCATTTTACACAAATCTGAAAGTTCCTTCATGGTTATTGCAAATTCAATTATTTAAAAAGAAAATAAAATGAAGCATTATAGTTTTAGAATATGAGAAATGTGAAGAGAATTGAGACTATTGATCAATGACTGCTTATTAAAGACGCGAATTCTCGCTAATACTAATTATGGGCTATATACTAACAATTAATTGATCAATGGGTCAAAGTCTATATATTAACAATTAATTCTCGTTAATACTAATTATGGGCTATATATTAAAAAAAAATATAATGTGTCAATGTACTCGTATATCTTTCAGATCACAACCCAATTGAATCATATGCATCTTTTTGTATATAATTGTGGACGAACCACGACTTGACTTGGCTGTAGCTTCCGTAGAAGTGGTGAATGGGTTAATGTTTTACAAGTCTTTCCTAGACCCCACACGGTTTCCCGTATCAACCCAAAATTTCCACACAACTAATGTCTTAGCAAAGTGGTCATCTCTAATGTAACTTCCTATTAACGAAGCCTTATTTGGCAGTAGCTTCCACGCTACTTGGTAACTCATGCACAGAACAGGAGATCCTACTAATAACATTAACTAAAAGTTTAAATTATTCATGAACAAATTAACTAAAAGTTTAACACCACTTGGATGACCCCAAAATAATAATAAATAAAAAAACCCACTTGAAAATGGATTTCGAGAGTGTATGATGACTTTTTGAGGTGCCAATCGCTAACTAGAAATGAGACAAAAGCGTTGGCTTGACTTAGAATTTCGAGAGTATATGATGACTTTTTGAGGTGCCAATCGCTAACTAGAAATGAGACAAAAGTGTAGACTTGACTTAGAATTAAGTTAAGCCACATACCTTATAACAACATGATCCACTAAAGCAATGTTAATTACTTGTATATAAAAAGAGATTTTCTATTTAAACCCCGCACTTCTCTTTGTTCACCCCAACATTTGGTGGTGCGGTTGCAGATATAGCAGCCTCATCGTACGTCCAGATGTGTCAACGCCAATCAGAACAACCACCATTGCCGATCTTCAACCATCGCCGGTCAGAGAAATTGTTGAACGGAAGTGACAGCGTCGACGGGATTTGGGCGAGGGAGGGGGTGGTTGGGCGCACGGCAAGGGTGAGTGTAGCTGTGTGGGGAGGAGAGAGGGCAAGATAAATATATTTTTAGACAAACTACATAAAACCCCTCAACCTATAGGGTTATTTTCAAGTTCATACCAAATTTTAGGGACATTTACGAATACATACTTAACTTCACGGAAACCCTACAAATTACCCCCTCTGTTACCTAAACCGTTAATGAATCTGTTAAATGCTGATGTGGCAAATATGGGACCTATTTTTTGATGACGTGGATTTCTAAGTGGACAAAAAATTAATAAAAAAGTATTTTATTGTTTAAATTATTTATTATTGTTAAATTAATTCAAAATTTAAAAAGCTAAAAAAATTTGGCAAAACCTAGCAGCCACCCCTCCCCCACCCCAAACTGAGCAGCCCCCCACAGCTCCGACGAGCGACACCATAGCCCAATCAACCGCACCTACCCCCTTCTCGATATCTTTCTCTTTCTCTTTCTCTCTCCCTCTCTCCCCCAAAAATTTATCAAGACACCCATATCCTGGGTTTGGCGATGAAGATGGGCTTCACGAAGAAGATTGCGGTAGTTTGGCGATGAAGATGAAGTTTGGCGATTGCGTCATCTCTCCTCCCGACCCATAACCATCTCCAGCAGCCGCCATATGCTTCGACCTGGAGAACTGTGTACCAGTTGGGGTGTATATTTTTGCTCATAATAGCTTATATATCTTGTTTACAGTGACTGGTATGCAATAGATCTGTGTATGCTAGATTTCTTTTGTTATTTGACTGTTTGATTAGTAAATTTGTTAGCTAGTTATTTGTGAAGATATGTGTTTTCGTGGTTCATGTTGTTGTATATGGTTATTGACTTAAGATTAGATCTTCAGTTGGGTTTTCGAATACTGGATTTGGAAAAAGTCGAAATGTGTTTAATAGATCTGATAAAATTGTCTATTTGATTTGGGATTCAATTTGACTATTGGATTTGGGTAGAGTTTTTTTTTTTTTTTTTTTTTTTTTTTTTTTTTTCTGGGTTGGGGTGGGGGAGGTTGGGAATGGGGCGGAGTGTCTGGATTTCGGGATGGGTGGCCTGAGTAAGCTTGGGTGGTGGTTAGGGTAGTTGGGGGCTAGGAGGAGAAGAGAGAGATATATATATATTTTCATTTTTTAAAATTTTAAATAGTGAATTTTAATATTTTAAAAAGTAGAATTTTTTTTATTATTTGTTTTGTCCACTAGGAATCCATGTCATTAAAAAAATGGAGCCCATATTCGCCACATAAGCATTTAACAGATTCACTAACGGATTGGTTAATGGAGGGGGCAATTTGTAGGATTTCCGTGACGTTTAGTATGTACTCGTAAATGTCACTAAAATTCGGTATGAACTTGAAAATGACCATATAGGTTGGGGGGTTTTATGTAGTTTGTCCTATATTTTTTTAATTAACACTTTTAATTAATTAATTTAATATAATTTAACCTTTTTTTTTTAATATTCGAAAAAATCAATAATTTTTTATTAGTTTTTTTGTCCACATGGAAGTCCACATCATCAAAAAAACAAGTCCCACTTTTGACACGTCAGTATTTAACAGATTCGCTAACAGTTTGGCTAACGAAGGGTGATTGTAGGGTTTCCGTGAGGTTGAGTATGTACTAGTAAATGTCCCTAGCATTCCAAGTTGAATAATCTTAGCGATGAAAAGTCGTACATGTCATATTATTCAACCCTAGACCTCTAGAAAGTACCCCGAAAATATATTTACACTAAAATAAATAAATCAATATTAAAATGCAGAGGCTCCCATCTGCTTGCATGTCATATCGCAAAGTCACTCGAAAATGCCACTTGAGCTACCATCTCTGTCATTGAAAATAATAATTCAAAATGGGTATGAACTTGAAAATGACCTTATAAGTTGGGGGGTTTTATGTAATTTGTCCAAAAATATAATTGTATCTTTGTCATTGAATAAGTAAATGTGCCAAATTATATATATATATATATATATATATATATATATATATATATATATATATATATTGGGTTTTGAATTATTATTTTCAATGACAAAGATGGTAGCTCAAGTGGCATTTTCGAGTGACTTTGCGATATGACATGCAAGCAGATGGGAGCCTCTGCATATTAATATTGATTTATTTATTTTAGTGTAAATATATTTTCGGGGTACTTTCTAGAGGTTTAGGGTTGAATAATATGACATGTACGACTTTTCATCGCTAAGATTATTCAACTTGGAATGCTAGCAATCTTCTATCTAATTTTCTCTTTTTCTCATGACATGTATCACCTTCCATACACTTAAAACAATATCATTAATGCAGCAAACAAGCTAACTTTTCTTTTCCAAATTTACCCTTATTAAATATTTTTATTCAAATTTTTTACAACTTTTTTATTACTCTCTCCCACTATCACATTCTCTCTCTCACACTCAACCAGACCTATCTTCATAACACACCACTCCATCTGGACCCATCCTCACACTTGGACTCCATTGATTAAGCAAACTAACTCCTTTGCTTTGGCAAAGTCAACAAATGAAACTCCACATGCACCTCTTGAGTCTTAATTGAGTCTTAAAAATCCTAACATGATTTGCGAGCCTGTTGGTTTTGCAGAAAAAAAAATTCCAGGTCTGTCCCCTTAACCCAAATTCAAAACCATTTGGAAGACCCCACCGTCCCTTTCCTCCTTCTCCATTGTCCCTGCCCTCATACCTCACCCACCCTCCCTACAATTTCTCACCATCCCCACCCCTTCCCCCAATCTCTATGTATCGATTCTAGCCCACCATCCTCCCTGAAATTTAGGTTTTTGCAAACGAACAAAAAAAAAAGATGACAAAATCATCATATTCATATTTTTGTGCAAAGACGTGTGAAGGAGGTATTGTAAAATAAATAAAAAAAGATCAAACATGGGTGGGGTGGAAAATGGATGTGGCTGTTGGGTTTTCACCGGCGGGGGAGAAGTCGAGGTTATGCTGGGAAAATGAAATTAGTGGCTGGGGTGGGAGGTAGGGGTGGCTGCACAGGTGGGAGAAGGAGAGATGAGTTGTGAGTGATCGTTGTGGTGTTGACTGTTGGGTTTTCCTAGAGGTTGAGGAGGGGGGGTGAGGGGGAGTTGGGGTGGGGATTGGGTGATTGAAGAACCCTTTTTTTTTATGGGAGATTCACTATTATACCCAATATAAGAGCTCAAATTATAAAAATACCTTATATGAAATAGACTTTAGAAACACACCCAAAGTCCATTTACAACATAACAAAAATGCTTTTAACTTCTTTTAAATTACAAAACTGCCATTAATTTCTTAAAACAAACCCAACCCTAAAACCTCATAAAAAAGCCCAAAACACTCAATAGGGCATCAAAGTAATTTAATATTCAAAATTAAATTCAATAGGGCCAACGGTCATTTTTTGGGTGTTTTTTGGGTTTGTTTATAGAACTTAAATGGTGTAGGGTTTATTTATAGTTTTAGTGCTAAGAATGGGTATATGACTAAATATCTTTTTTTTTTATTGTTTATTATTTTAAAAAATAAAAAAGAGCAAATATGAAAATACAATTAATGTTCTTTTGTGTAATTAAAATAGAAATTTTCTATTTAAACCCCACACTTCTCTTAGTTCACCCCATCTTTTAATTTAAATTTTCACAATTTTTAAGAAAACCCCACTATCTTCCCAAACTACCCTTAAATACACCCCAAACTGAAAAAATAAGAAATAAAAGAGATTTTCTATTTAAACCCCAAACCCGAAATTTAATACTTTCTAGAGAAAGAGAACAACTTTACTTCTTTCTAAGAACTGTAACTGGAATTCCAACACTTGGGTATTGTTGAGTTGATAATCAACAAACCTTTCCATCAACTCCCACGCATATTTAAAGAGGTAGGCTCGTCAATGTTTTATGTCTTTAAAATATAAGAGTAATCTAGCAATAGGATGTAGAGGAGTTTGTATTTTTCTAAAACTTAATATGAAGAGTGGTGGAGTGTGTGTATAGATGTACTAGGGTTAATTATTAAGTTGGATGACCTTTTTTGTCTTTTTACACTATAATAAAACTTACAGCTTAATGATTTAAGTATTGGAGTGAACAAAGAGAAGTGCGGGGTTTAAATAGAAAATCTCTTAAAATATTGGTTTAAGTGAGAGAGAAATGACACTTGTCACATGAGTAAAAGAGAAAATGTCTAAAAGAGAAAGTTAGAGATAAGGTTGCTAGTATTCTTCTTATTTAACTTGTGATTAAGTTAATTAGTATAATTAATTACTATAATTTGCCTTGAGCCAAGTTGTGAGCTATTAATGTTGAGTAATGCTATTTAGACACACAACATTGACCACCTTAGCTGACCACCTTACGTGGCAACTGATGTGTCATGCCAAGTCAATTAATGAATGTCGCCATGTCAATTAAAAAACCCTAGCGTTCCTAGTAAGTGGTCTCATGGCAACATTCATTAATTGACAAGGCATGACACATCAGTTGCCACATAAGGTGGTCAACTAAGGTGGTCAATATTGTGTGTCTAAATAGCATTACTCATTAATGTTGAAACAGAGAGAGACCAAATGTGTTACGTGTGTAGTTAGAAAATGAGCTTTTTTTTTAATGGAAACTCTCCTCCGTACAAAAACCACGGGGCCCCACGAATAAGGTATTGGTCAACTGCGACTGCTTCAACGAGTACGGCAACCCCAAACCTTTTTTCTTTCTTGTAATTGACCAAAAAGGGCAGGGAAACAAAAGAGGAAAACTTTTTTTTTATATTTAAAATAATAATAATTTAGGGGGTTATTTGTTTTATTAGTCCCTGAACTTAGATCCAATTTGCATTTGAGTCCCTCAATTTCCAAAATCGTTCTGGTGGTCCTTGAACTTTAGTTTTGTTAGGACAAATGGTCCTGCCGTCAATTTTATTAACTTTTCTATTAAATGCAGGGGTAAAATGATATATTTATATATTTTTTTAATTTTAAATTGATTAAAATATTAATAAAATATTAACAACAAAAAAAAAAAGAAAAAAAAATTCAAGTTTTTAGGAATAAGAACTAATTTTTAATTTTTAGTTTGACTGAGGATAGGAAAAAGATTTTTAAATTTTAAATTTTATTTTTTGAGTGAAAGGAATATCCAAAAATTGGAAATTAAAAATAATACAAAAATACCATTTTACCCCTGCATTTAACATAAAAAGTTAACAAAATTGATGGCATGACCATTTTTCCTAACGAAACTAAAGTTGAAAGACCATGGGAACGATTTTGGAAATTGAGGGACTCAAATGCAAATCGGGTCAAAATTCAAGGACTAATAAAACGAATAACCCTAATTTAGGGGATGAAGCAACAGTGGAGCCCACTCTGCTCGCTATTTTGGCTTCCTACCTCTGTATTTAGAATCTTATTGCCTTCTATGACTCACTCATATTTTGAAACTTCTTTGCATAAATTTTCAACCCAATTACCTCGTTGGCTCTTTGTCCTTGACATTTCTCACTCGCTCTTTGCTCTGCGCAGTTCCTGCAAAAGGAACCCAATTTAGCTAACTAAGCACCAATCTGAGGGGCTCTTTTCAGTTTTTTCACACTCAAAAAAGTTGCTGAAAACCGAGTGACTTAATTTCTAGAGCTAACAATTCACAGAGCTTAAAAAAAAATGAAGTTTGGGAAGGAGTTTGCAACACAAATGGTGCCAGAATGGCAGAAAGCATACATGGATTATGGTTATCTAAAATCCCTCCTAAAAGAAATCAAACGCAGCAAGCAAAGACACAAGCCTCCACCAGTTGCCACCACACCGCGCAGTCACCTCCTAAAGCGAAGGCTCACATTGTACAGAGCCTTCAGTGGTCTCACGTCGCAAAGCCGTCACAACCAGCAGCAACCCAACAGCCCATCCTCCATATCCCCTGTCGACATCGAAAGCCAAGCCATTCTTGTGAACTCTGTGAGACGTGATGGCTCCGAGAGCTACCAGACCACGTTTCTAATGGCTGCAGAGGAAGGGGGCGTGCAGGAGTTGGAGTATTTTAGAAAGGTTGATGATGAGTTCAATAAAGTGGACAAGTTTTATAGGTCTAAGGTGGATGAGGTGATGAAGGAAGCTGCTGTGCTCAACAAGCAAATGGATACTTTCATCGCGTTTCGCATCAAAGTGGAGAACCCGCAGAGGCCGTTCGATTGGTCAGTGGAGATGACTCGTCTTGCTTCCGATGTTGCTGCTTCAACAGCTGCCTTGGCAGCTTCCACTCCCCGCGGAGTCAGAGCAAGCAGTAAGTAATGTTGTGCTTATTGTGATGATATGTGTATTTTATGCGCTGATATTCTGCTTATGTCTAAAACTACGTCGTTTTATCGTGTGCAGGGTGCGCAGCCATGGCTATGGATGTGATTGAAGAGAGTGGATCAAATAGCCAGGAGGAACATTCTGGTGATGAAGAAAAAAATGGAAAAAAGACAGAGAATATTAAGATTCATGAAAAGAAGGCAGAGAACTTAAGAGACACTAGACCTGCACCACTGCACATACTAAATTATGTGACAATGAATCACACTGTTGAGACTCCGCGTTCCACCATTAAAGGCTTCCTCAATGTGCCTCCACAGACAGAGCTCAAGTTCAGCAGAGATAATCTGAAGAAAGTTGAAGAACAGCTTAAAGGGGCTTTCATTGAATTTTACCGGAAACTTCGGCTTCTAAAGAGCTATGGGTAAGATCAAACTTGGGTACCTAGTTTGGTTGTTTTTTATTTTTATCTGTGTTGCTAATTATTTTTTCCATGAATGAAACAGCTTCTTGAATACGTTGGCTTTTTCAAAAATCATGAAGAAATATGACAAGGTATTTCCCCTCCCAGTATAAGTTATAACTTTCAACGCCATAAATTCCTGAAAGAATGTTTTCAATTAACTTCTATGCCAATATTTAGGTGATTGATATGCATATAGAACGGAAGAATAAAAGAAATTTCAGCTTTTAGATCTCTTATCAGTAAAATATTCGTCAGTATTTCCTTTGGTGGATAACTTCGGTCTGTATTACTTATGTTTTTAGCCCCATTACTTTTGCAGATTACTTCAAGAGATGCATCAAAACCTTACATGAATATGGTGGATAACTCCTACCTTGGCAGCTCTGAGGAGGTGAGAATTCTTCATGCATAATGCTAAAGATAGGAAAGACAATTGAACCTTAAATCTTTCTAAGATATATGTTGAAAGGATTATGAATTTATGCTCGTAGTAAATGACATTGTTGCTTTGCCCAAATGTGCGAATTTTTGTAGAGATAGACCTATTCCAGCCAATTTTTTGTTGGGATAGACTTACCTGGAATATTTTTTACGGCAGAGACCTATCCCGCCTAATTTTTGTTAGGGAAGACCTATTGCGGCAATTTGTCTAGTAGGCGATTTTTTGTCGGACGAATTTCTCTTACATGATCTGACATTCTTATGATTTTATTTGGAGGCTATCTGAAGCTTGGCCTAAAGTGCTTTCTAATCTGATATGGCACTTGCCACCACTGCAGGTTACCAAGCTTATGGAGAGGGTTGAAACTACTTTCATCAAGCATTTCTCAAACTCAAATCGCAGAAAAGGAATGGCCGTCTTGAGGCCAAAAGCAAAGATAGAAAGACATAGGATAACATTTGCCATGGGTAAGGCCTCTAGCTAAATCAGCAGAGTTAAATTTTTTTACACTGAACAAGGACAGTTTTGGTATTAATTTCCTCCCTTTGAATCTGTTTATTGGAAATCTTTAGGTTACTTTGCTGGCTGTACAGCTGCTCTTATACTAGCACTTATTTTGATGGTGCGTGCTCGCAATATTAACAATGCCAACAATCCTGAATTTGACAAAGGAAAAACCCAGTACATGGATAACATGTTTCCCTTATACAGGTACTCATAATTAGGCCTTTGCCTTACTATTCTTCTTCCCAAGTTTCCAACCAAAAAATAATACTCAATTTACTCAACATGTTAAACTTTCTTGCAGCTTGTTTGGATTCATATTTCTGCACATGCTTATGTATGCCGGCAACATATACTTTTGGAGGCGGTTCAGAGTCAATTACTCTTTCATATTTGGTTTCAAGCAAGGAACTGAGTTGGGCTACAGAGAGGTTCTTCTTCTCAGTTTTGGACTGGCAGTGCTAGCACTTGCTTCTGTGCTCTCAAATCTTGACATGGAAATGGACCCCAAAACCAAAGATTACAAAGCACTAACCGAACTTCTCCCTCTCTTCTTGGTTTTGGTAAGATCATAAATTCAACCATTTCATTTGTACAGATGCATTGGCTTATCACACTTCTAGGATCATGTACTGAACTAAATTCTTTTTATGCAGCTTGTAGTTTTGATATTATTATGCCCCTTCAACCTCATATATCGCTCAAGTCGCTACTTCTTCCTCGTTTGTCTGTTTCACTGTATCTGTGCTCCTCTGTATAAGGTAATTAAAGTCAATTTAAGACAATTTTTTTCTTCTTCTTCAAAGTGAAACTGAATTAACTTAGTTGGATGGTCTAATAATCTGAAAATTTTGCATCTTTTTCAGGTCACACTCCCGGATTTCTTCTTGGCAGATCACTTAACTAGCCAGGTCAGTAAAATGATCTACCTAAGTCCTAAATCACACATTGCAGTCATATTATTTTCCTGTTTTTCTTCTCTCTGTTTGAAATAACTGAGTGTCAATAAATTGTTTTCTTGTAGGTGCAAGCCATTAGAAGTCTGCAATTCTACGTTTGCTATTATGGTTGGGGAGACTACAAACTCAGACGAAACACTTGCAAATCACATGTCTTCAACACTTTCACTTTCATCGTTGCTTGTATTCCGTATTGGTCTCGTCTCCTTCAGGTACACACTCATCCCTTCTTTTCTTGCAAATGTCCTCCTAAGCTTCATTATCAGCCCCAGCCAGACACTTAGAAATGTTTGCCGTTCCATTTTCTTGCAGTGCCTCTGCCGTTTGGTTGAAGAGAAAGATCCCATGCAAGGTTACAATGGGCTGAAATATTTCTTCACAATATTAGCTGTTAGCATGAGAACAGCATACAGTCTTGAGAGTCTTAAAAATGAAGTGAACTGGAAAATTCTTGCTTGGATTTTTTCAATTGTTGCAGCAATCTATGCAACATATTGGGATCTTGTTGTGGATTGGGGACTTCTGCAACGCAATTCCAAGAACCGCTGGTTAAGAGACAAACTCTTGATCCCTTACAAAAGTGTATATTTCGGAGCCATGGTGAGTAGTAGCTATATCGAGTAACATTCTCTTGCCAAACTTATATATGCTTACTTTGCAATGTGAAAAACACGTTCTTGATCAATTGCAGGTTGCGCTTAATATTTTCTGACTGATTTTTGGACAAAACAATGCAGGTGTTAAATGTGTTGCTGAGATTTGCCTGGTTGCAGACTGTTTTGAATTTCAATGTTTCTTTCATGCATAGACAAGCCATGATTGCGGTTGTGGCCAGCTTGGAGATAATCCGTCGTGGGATATGGAGTTTTTTCAGGTTGGAGAATGAGCATCTGAACAATGTTGGCAAGTACAGGGCGTTCAAGTCAGTGCCATTGCCTTTCAACTATGATGAAGACCGAGGCAAACATGAGTAGCCAAAGAAACTACAATTTACGAAGAATGGAAATCAGAATCCGTGTTGGCCTTTTGTGAGGCAACAAGATGCAACCTTTGATTTTTGGAGTGGTCTAAATGTTGCGAAATGTGAGTAAATGCACCGTTTATAAATATAGAGGCTCAAAATCCTTCATGGAGACACTTCATAGCTTCATGTTCCTAATGTTTTGCTTCTAGTAGATTTTGGTCAACGCACACAACGAAAGAATTTCCAATTCTCAGACCAAATTATTATTATTATTTTCCAAATATCATTCAATTACTACATGAATATGATGTGGTCAGAGTCATTGCATGGCCTTAAAAGAGAATGGAGCCACTTCTGCGTAAATTTTATATTTACTTGACTTCTTATGTGCTCAAAAGTAAATAGTAGATGATTACTGTACCTTTGTGTAAGTTAAATTTGTTCTTGCCGAGGTCAGTTGCACATTCTTGTCTACAATGCAAATAAATATCTCCTCATTTAATTTCTAATTTAGAAATCATTATTTGGTCTAGGATCTCTTTCCATTAACAGTAAACGATATACTGTAATAATAAGCGAGTCTATCTATCTTGCGGCAAGCACAGGGACCTTCATCTTCTTCTCAAAAAATAGGGGCCTTCTTCATCTTTTCCCCCCACTATTCAGTTTAGATATATGTTTTTTTTTCTATAGTTTGTAGTAGGAAGATAGTGGGGTTTAAATAGAAAAACTCTTTTATTTTTTATTTTTTCAACTTGTGGTGTATTTTAGGGTAGTTTGGGAAGATAGTGAGGTTTTCTTAGAAATTGTGAAAATTTAAATTAGAGGTTGGCGTGAACTTAGAACATGGGGTGAACAAAGAGAAGTGTGTGGTTTAAATAGAAAATCTCTTGTAAAATTATATATAGGATGAGTTGTAACTCAAATGACAACAGAATAACAAGATGTGTCACAAATTAAACATGATTGCTACTAAATTTGGTGGTCAAACACGAATAGCCTATAACACTTGCTGTTTAGAACTGAAAACCGATTCAGCTCCCAACCTTTTGTTTTGAACTTTGAAGACAACAAGAAGGGCAATACAGACATCTTCTGCAAGAACTTTTAATTAAGTATATGTAATGATTGCCAAAAATATTTCTACTTTGAAGGAAGATGTCATTACGCTGCAGAAGATCAATTGAACGTTCTTCAATGTTTGCTTCAACTCACCAGACATTGGGGTAATGTCTTTAACTCTTCGGCGCCAAGAGTTCGTGCCAGTCAATTTGTGCCTCATTTGGAGTTGCAGATGGTTGTGATTGTCATCATCACCCAAACCACCCATCACCTTTTCTTCAAACATTTCAAGATCCCCAGGTTCATCTCGCAAATTTTGGTATGTGCTAGAATGATCAGAAATTATGGGTGTGAATGTAATTTCATGAAACTAAAAAACTTCTATATGCTTTTGTTTGTTTAATGAGTGTTTGATGGGATGAACTAGAAAAATTTTGTGTTATAATATTTTTTACGAGACTTTGTTAGAAGAAGAATATAAGATTTTGTGGTGATTTGATGTGAATCAAGACTGGCATACTTCTTGGACCTTCAATCAAGGACAAGTTTGGAACATCATACCAAGCCAAAGAACTCAAAGAATCCCAATTTCCACTCCTCAGTCAAGATGTAGTGGTAGTTGGTAAATCTGTTAATGGTGGTGGCGGGGTGAAGGCGATGGTCATGTCAGTGATGGGACAATTTAAAAATTCCGACTTCTGTCCAAACTTGAAGTTTAATTTTGGATAAAGGAAAAAGTAAATTGTTGTCATCATTAATTGTTCCCGTTGTCATCATCGTATAAGTGACATAACTTAAGGCTCACATAACCTTAACAAACCACCAAACTCATGTCTGTCATGAAATTACATTTCAAAGTTTCATGTTATTTTGGTCGGCTGACGTGTGCTAGCTTAACCACACTGAATATATATAACATTATAATAGAGACTAAAAGCGCAAATACAAATTGCAAGAGAAATTTGTTTCCCAAGCATTGGTTTCAATCATCATTGCTTTAAAAGAATGTAAGCTGAAACCATTATTTTTAGACCAATCCAACAGAAAGCAGTGGTTGCTTGAAAATCCAGCCACCAGAGCAAACATTATTTAAACACTTCGGAGTAACGTTAACATCATCTAGATTTTACCCCATGCTCCCCTGCCCAATCTTTTTGCCCAATCTTTTAAAATGACCACAAATTTACCACTATCATAAACACACTGTGAAACACTTGAGACACTAATATGTCTTCATTATTTCTCTATTGCTCTCTCTTCGTCTTCTGCTCTACCCTTTTCCATTCCACTGATGGAGTTCTAATTAGGCAATTTGCCAGATCCGATAAAACGGAAAACGCTGAGCCATCTCCACTTTTTCTTCCATGACATCCTTAGTGGCAAAAACCCCACCTCTGTTAGAATTATTCGGGCCCCCTTACGGCTCAAGTGCCGGATTTGGCAGTACTATGATGATTGATAATGCACTGACTGAAGAGCAAGACCCCAAATCGAAGATCATTGGAAGAGCACAAGGATTTTACTCCATGGCTGCACAAAATGATATTGCATTACTTATGGTCATGACTCTTGTTTTTGAGGAGACAAGTACAAGGGCAGTACAATTAGCATTCTTGGGAGGAATCCCGTTCTCAACGATGTGAGAGAGATGCCGATTGTTGGCGGCACATGGGCAGTTCAGGTTCGCTCGCGGTTATGTCTTAGCTCATACTGTTTGGTTTGATGCTAATACAGGAGATGCCACTGTTGAGTACAACTGTTTATGTGTCACAAACATGAAATTTCTTCTTAATTTTTATTTTTAATGTTTCCTATAGAGTCATGTATTGTACTTAGGCCATGGATACCACAATCATCTAGCTAGAAGAATTGGACACTGCAATTTTCTTTTCTGTTATGATGGGGTTTCTGTTATGTTCCAGTATTGCCTAAGCAGAGAAGATTTTTCAGTCTATATTCACATTGATGTGGAATTTAATTCATATGAATCTTTTAGCCAGAATAAAATCGGATTCATAGCGGTCTTCTGGAATTGGCTACCTCAATCCTGTAGCTAGAAGAAATGGATATTGAAATTTATTTTCTCTTATGATGGATATCGAGGGATATGAGGAGTGCATGGAATTTTTATGCCTCATTACTTTCCTAAACAGAGAAAACTTTCGACTCTGTATTCAAAATGATGTGGAATTTAATGGCTTTGAATCTTTTAACCACAAATAAAATCACATCCCCTACAATCAAACACAGGCTGAGGGATTCTTTTTCCCATCACATTGGCAGTTAAAGGTTCTGGACCAACAATCACACAACATATATGTTATGTCACATAGAATTTTCATTGAACTGAATTTATATTGACTTAACAATTATGCAATACTACAATCAAATCCAAGTCAGATTAAACTTCTTTGATGGGAGCAAAAATTTGATGTACATCAGCTAATGCTCAAAACACTACCTGTGGTAGGGAAAAAGTACCCGGAGTTCACTTCTGCGTAAATTGCTTATTTTTTTAAAACAAAATATAAAAAATAAAATACAGGGAATTTCTTGCTTAATTCAATTGAATCCTGAACAATATAAGAACGTAGTTTACTCCAAAAGAAAATATCTAAAAAAGCTTTACTGTGCAAAGTTTTCTATTCAATGTTTTTCGCAAGAATTAATCTAGTTCCACCTACAAAGCTGTTTGAATGTGCACTCATGGTATGCTTTGTTCCTTATAATGCATGTTTCTTTAAATGAACTCAGCAGAAAATTTGTAAATAAAAAAGTGATATTTCTATTCCAATGCTTAATAAGTCTAGGGTCTTATCACAAAAGGCCTTGGTTCTATTAGTAGTTGTTTACACCCAAAATAAACAGCCAATAAGGGCAAGACACGTAGAGGAAATCGAGCATAGTTAGAGACGCCCTCGGCACTCTACCTACCGATCGCTTTATTAGGGCAACACCCTCTCCTGGGACACATGGCATGCTCCCAAGCGACGCCCACAGTCCCACATCGAAATTATCAACAAAATGCACACCTCCCAAGGCCTATAAAAGAGCCCAACTACCCCAAAGTAGAGGTAATCAGAACTTACGGCATACAAGTCTATTGATCTGTCAGTTGAACTTTCTAATCCCGAACTCACTTAAGCATTGGAGAGCCTACGGCCGATACCACACCGGTGCCCTAGGTCTTACCGAGCGAATTCTATTTTTGTGCAGATCACGCTCCCTACCGAGGCCATTGAGTTACCGAAGGCTTAAAATTACTAAGTTGACCCTCTAAGTCAGAGAACCACTTTTTGGCGTCAACAGTTTGGCGCCGTCTGTGGGAAACGATAAACAATCGACCCTTTATCCCAAAAATATGGGGACCAATCCAAAAGCTACGTTCCTACCTCAGGAGGGGATGCCGTTCGGTATGCCAAGCCGGGCTAGTCCAGCACCACCCCCATACACACCGGCAACTAACCCCCCTGTACTCCAAACCGCTGAAAATGCGGAGCTTTTAGCCCAAGTCGTGTCCCTCTGGCAGGACATGGCTAGGTTACAAGAACACAACAATTTCCTTTCGTCCAGGGTAGATGAAACACAGCAGTTGCTCAATCAGCAGCAAACGCAAAACATTCAGACCGATCGATCTTCCGAGAGCCTACAGACTCCCCGTCAGTAGAAGAAGGGCAAGAAGGGGGCAAAGGCAACGCCAGCGCCGTCTAAACAATTAGTAGTCCCGGCACCAAAAAATAAGCCCCATGTGCCGAAGAAGGTCTATTCTGATTGTCGACACAGGTTGTTGGATCGGGAAGTCAAACGACAAACCGAACGGCAAGGATTGCCGATCAGGATAAATGCGCACCTAGACGATCCTCGACTGAGAAGCCTCGGGAGGAGGTCGCCGATACGGAGGATTCCAGTTTTGGAGTCAACGGCAGAGTCTGACCAAGAGTACATACCTTCCACAAATCGGTCATCATCCTACCGTTCGGCAACGCCGACAAAGTTCTCTGAGATCAACCTTGTCAAGTCCCAGCAGCGGTCGATGCATCAAACTGCAGAGGAGATACCGGATAGGGACCCTATTATTCGCCTCCTCCTTCAGAGGGTACAGAAGATTGAGGATGATCGAACTCGCACTCAAGAAACCGACTTTGGAAGGCTTCGGCCAGGACCATTCATCGAGCACATAAAATGCTCGCGGCAGGACAGGGACATACAGCCTTTACGCATCTCATCCTACACGGGAGTTGAAGACCCCCTGACACACCTTCACTCTTTCCCATCTGCCGTAGGGTGTAAAGGACTCAGCGACGAAGGGCTGTGCCTGCTGTTCCCATCCTCGCTCACCGAAGCAGTCCTAAACTAGTTCTACCGTTTGGAACCAGGGACGGTGGACTCTTTTGACGAGCTAAAGCAAATCTTCTTGAACCATTTCATGATTCAGACGGACAGGCTATACTCTGCCGATGACCTGTACACCGTTCGACAGAGAGATGACGAGCCGTTGCGTGAATATGCCACACGTTTCAGCCATGAATACTCGAGGTGTCCAGATACCGATGACAGGGCAGCCTACGGTGCCTTCAAGAGTGGCCTACGGTCCTCGCACTTTCGGTATCTGGTACACAGCAGCAATTGGCGCACGTACGATGAACTCATGAAGCAAGCGGCAATCCACGCCAAAGCCGAATACTTCAATTCAAAGGCCAAGCCCACAGCTCGAAAAAACGAACCGGATAGAGGTCCGCAACAGCACAGGCATCACCGTTTGCACCAACAGCACGACCTGTCGAATACCCTGAGAGCCACAAGCGCAAGGACGCAGGAAGCTCTCAAAGGGGGCATTCCAAGAAAAATAAGAGCAGGTACGGCAGGGAGAGCTACCGAGTGCCATTACCAGCGCATAACCAAGGGACGGAAGTGTTCACCCTGCTCAACACCTCCTATGAAGCGGTGCTGATGAACGAAAATGAGATAATCCCGAAGCCAGCATTCCGGAAGCCTAGTCGGCAGGACGGCCGGGATACAGGAAAATTCTACCGATACCACTAGCAGAACAGCCACAATACCGAGGACTGTATAAGTCTGCGAAAAATTGTCGAGCAGCTCATTCGGGAGGGCAAACTGGATCAGTACATAGCTAGGTCACAGCAGGCGCCAGTACCGAACGCCAATCGGCAAATCAATATGATCAGCACGATCAGCGGAGGCCTAACCCTCGCCGGAGCATCTAACCGGTCGAGGAAGCAGTATGTCAGGGCGGCACAGTATCCACAGGTCCTCGACATTGAAAGTAGCTGGCACACCAAGATGCCGAAGGTCGGGTGGGAACCCATCACTTTCTCAGAAGACCCCATGATCATCCGAGCCAAGATCGCCGAATTTGATGTCGGCCAAATCCTAATCGACAATGGGAGTTCGGTAAACGTCATCTTCACCGATGCATTTAAGGAACTCGGAATAGATGACAGCCGGGTCAACCGGCAACTCTCACCTCTCCTCAGCTTTTCGGGAGATTTGGTCCAGCCAATCGGCAGTGTCAGTCTGCCAAACTCCTTCGGCATAGCCCCACGAAGGACCATGGTCTACGACCAGTTCCTTGTGGTGGATTGTCCGACGGCCTACAACGTCATAGTTGGCCGAACGGCGCTCACGGCAATAAAGGCCCACTTGTCCCCCCACATGCTACTCATGAAGTTCCCAACCTGCTACGGCACGGGGGCAATCAGGGGTGATCAGCTGAGCGCTCGGAACTGCTATGCCACAGCATTGAAATCGGCAGCCCCCCATAAACAAAAAGAGACCTTCACGGTGGCAGGTTTGCCGAACGACAATGAGCCAGTGGATGATCCAAGGGAAGAAACCCCCACTCCGATGGCACAACTTGCCGAGGATCTCGAAACTGTGGCCCTGGACGAAAGTCAGCTGGATCGGTGCGTGAGAATCGGTACCATGCTGAACGCCACCCTCCGTGCCGATTCATCCAGTTCCTTCGGCAAAATTCGGAGGTCTTTGCCTTGTCCTACAACGACATGCCGGGCATATCCCCTGATGTCATCAGCCACAAGCTGAGCATCTCACCGGTGTTCAAACCCGTCAGGCAAAAGGACAGCTTGTGTTCAAACCTCCCGGATGTTACCGATCTGAACAAATCCTGCCAGAAGGACAGCTTCCCGTTACCCTGCATCGACCAGCTGGTTGACGCCACTGCTGGCCACGAGCTGCTCAGCTTCATGGACGCATACTCTGGATACAACCAGATCTTTATGCACCCTGCCGACAGTGAACACACGGCGTTCATAACAGACAAAGGCCTATACTGCTATAACGTCATGCCGTTCGGCTTGAAAAATACGGGGGCAACTTACCAGAGACTGGTCAACCGAATCTTCGCCAAGCAGATCGGCAACACAATGGAGGTCTATGTGGATGACATGCTAGTAAAGAACCGAACGGCAGGGGAACATCTGAAGAACCTATCGCTCATGTTCGGCATCTTGAAGGACTACTGAATGAGACTCAACCCAATGAAGTGCGCCTTCGGCGTATCTTCTGGGAGATTCCTCGGTTTCATGATCAGCCAGAGGGGTATCGAGGCAAACCCCGATAAAATCAAGGCCATAATCGACATGGAGGTGCCGAAGACACAGAAGGACATCCAGAGCCTTACCAGACGAGTGGCAGCCCTCACTCACTTCATCTCCAAAGCCACAGACAAGTGCGCACTGTTCTTCAAAGCCTTGAAAGGGGGCAAACATTATATAGAATGGACTGCCGAATGCGATAAGGAATTTCAAGACTTGAAGGACTACATGGGCAGAGCTCCGCTGCTGTCAAAGCCCCTCCCAGGGAAAATTCTCTTTATGTATCTATCGGTATCCAACACTGCCGTCAGCTCAGTACTGATACGGATACCAGAGAAGGCAGAGCTACCGATTTTCTACATCAGCAGAGCCCTACAGGGCGCGGAATCTCGGTATCCTCCACTCGAGCAGCTGGCTCTTGCTTTGGTTGTCTCTGCTCGAAGACTACGGCCTTACTTTCAGGCCCATACCATTATCGTCCTAACCAACCAGCCTCTTCGGCAGGTTTTTCCAAAACCAGAAACGTCCGGCAGACTGGTGAAATGGGCGATCGAGTTGGGAGAGTTTGACGTGCAGTTAAAACCCAGACCTGCCGAGAAGGGACAAGCCGTAGCGGACTTCATCGCCGAACTGACACCTTTGGTAAGCTTGCCAATGGTAGCCATTTTGACTAGACAGTTCCTATCTGGGTCCTGCACGTGGACGGCTCGGCAAACCAACAAGGATGCGGAGCTGGCCTGGTACTCACCGCCCCCGATGGAACCAAGACAGAGTATGCCATTAGATTCGGTTTCCGAACGTCCAATAATGAGGCAGAGTACGAAGCGCTATTAGCTGGCCTTCGGCTAGCAAAAAGCATGGGCGCTAAGCAGGTCAGCATCCACAGCGATTCACAACTCATCGTCAACCAGGTCACAGCCGATTTCGCCGCAAAGGACACGTCCATGACAGCCTACTTATCATCGGCACATCCATTGCTCTAGCATTTCTAGGCCTACAAGATTCGGCAAGTTCCCAGGTCAGAGAACAGCCATGCCGACGCACTAGCCAGACTGGCATCGGCAATTAACGATAAGATTGGCCGAAAGGTCCCTGTCGAGATATTAGCCCAACCAAGCACCACATCCGTTGACGTGTGTACCGTTTGGTACAAGGACACCTGGATGTCGCCAATATACCTATATCTAGCAAACGATACCCTCCCAGAGGACAAGGCACAAGCAAGGAGGCTGCGTTACCGATCGGCAAGGTACATTGTCATCAATGACGTCCTGTACAGACGCGGTTCCAGATCCCTGGCCCACAAAGCCTTTCGGTAGGGTTACTATTGGCCGTCAATGCATCGGGATGCCATAGCGATGGTAAAGAGGTGCGACAAATGCCAGAGGTTCGGCAATATCCCGCACCTACCTGCCAAACCCCTCACACCGATCGTAAGTCCTTGGCCGTTCGCCCAATGGGGACTTGACCTAATCGGACCAATGCCGCAAGGCAAAGAACAGGTTAAGTATGCAATCGTTGCCGTACTATTTCACGAAATGGGTTGAGGCCGAAGCCCTGGCCACCATAACAGCGGCAAGGGTCGAGGAGTTTGTCTGGACCAATATCTGTTGCCGCTTCGGCATCCCCCATGCCATCATCACCGATAACGGTAGATAGTTTGATTCGGAACTCTTCAGGTAGTTCTGCACTCGCCTCAAAATCAACCTATTCTTCGCCTCCCCAGCTCACCCTCAATCGAATGGTCAGGTAGAAGCCGTGAACAATCAAGAAACTCTTGAAACGGCAACTCAACAGTGCCAAGGGCGCCTGGCCGAAGAAGCTTCCCGAAGCTCTGTGGGCCATATGAACATCCTACCGAACCTTCACAGGGGAAACTCCCTTCAGCCTTGCATTCGGCTCAGAAGCTGTTGTCCCAGTCGAGATCGGCGAGTCGTCTTACCGAACGGAAGGTTTCGAACCGAAGGCGAACGAGGCTGCGCTTGCATTATGCCTAGACCTAATCTTAGAACGCCGAACGGTAGCCAACGTACGGAACGAAGCATATAAGCAGCGCGTCTCTCAGTATTACGACTTGAGGGTCAGGCCCCGCTCCTTCAGAATCGAAGACTGGGTTATGCGCAAGGTCTCACTTACAACCAAAAACCCAACGGAAGGAACCCTCGGACCTTCCTGGGAAGGACCCTATGAAATCATCGGCATCCTTCGATCCAACACCTATAGGCTCCGAGGCACGGATGGGAAGACCCTTGGTCACCCATGGAATGTGGAGCATCTCAAGAGTTATTTTAAGTAAAGCCCCCTAGCCAACGGCAGGGTGGAATTTGTATTTTTGCCTACGGCACTTATATATAAAATGAGATTATCCATAATTGCACATGTTGGGAACATTATAGCCTATCGGCACCTTTTTCCAAACAAAATGTTTCGGTAGGGCTCATTATATACGAGCCACAACAACATTGCCTACGACAATTGAAGGCTACACTCCTATTTTTTCAAGTTTTTGACAACATGCGTTGGGTACGAGCAGTATCGCAACCACTTTGGGTTTGTCTACCGAAGGTAGTGACACTTTGCTAAAATCCAAAGCCATAAGACTGGCTGAAAGCCAGTGACTTGGCCCCTACCGAACCTCTAAGTGGCCAAAAGCCCAATCGGTGATTATCCTAAACAGTTATTAGCCCACGGCAGTATCAAGCATGGATAAAATTCAAATAGAAAGTAAGCAAAAATGCACAGGTTTGAAAAGAAAAGTTACTTAAATTAAAAAGATGCCCTCGACATCCATATGTTCGCAAAAGGCCTAGAACGGAAATTACAGACTACAAAATGAAAGTTGAAAAATTACAAGTCACGGTCCAGCTTCAGACGGCAGCTTCCCCAACATCACCCTCGGCAGCAGAAGTATCCTCGGCAGTTTGGGGCTGAATGGCAGCGACCTCGGAAGGAACGGCATCCACAGGATTCTCCTCCCCTTCGTAGTCCTCGATCATCTCCTCCGTTATGCCTTCGGGAAGAGGGGGAGGATCGGTAATGAAGTTGAGGTAGAGCTTCCGGCCGGGGTTGTACCGCTTGAAACGGTAAACGAGGTCCGCCATTTCCGCGCCCACCTCACGATCCAGGAGGGTGGTGAACTCAGTGGACGAACGGTAGGCCTTCACCGCCTCCCGAACGGCGACCTCAACCTCAGAGGCCTTAGCTCGCTCGGAATCCTCCAGCGCTACTTGCACCGCCTCTTTTACCGCCTCGGCATCCTTCACCGCCAATTCGGCCGCCCCGAGTGCCGACACCAGTTCTGCGATCCTGGCTTCCTAAGCCTTGACTTGGCGTTCGGCAGCTTGCATGTCCAGCAGCAGGTTGGCGTGATCCTGCAGGACCTTGCCTGCCTCGGCGACCCTGGCCCTGCCTTCCCCGTACAGCTTCCTCGAGCGCTCGGCAGCGTTGAGGGCCCGCTTCATGCAGAGCCACATGTCCATGGATGCCTGCGAAAAGAATTAGTTAGCAAAAGCAAAGTGATAAAGGAAATGGGAACTAGAAGAAAAGAGAGCGGGAAACTTACGGCAGCCTGTAGACGGAAGGCACGTCCTGCCTCATCCCGAAGCTGCCTCTTCGGGAGCTCGTCGATCTCGGACAGCTCCATTTGCGAACCAAGGATCATATGGTTCGCAAACTGGACCGTCTTCGACGGACAAGCAAGGGTGACAGGTTCCACCGGGCCACCTTCCTCCTCAACAGCAAAGGTTGCCTTCGGCAGATCTGCTTGCCGGCTGCGTTTCGACGGAGCCTCGGCATCCATATCCATGGTCATGGGCCGTTTCCCAGATGCCTTGGAGGATACGGCTTCAGCACTCTTACCGCCTCTTCCCGCAGACGGGGTCACAGGCGCTCGCTTGACTAAGGCCTCAGCAGCCAACTCCCTTTGCCGATCGGCAAGGGATTGGTCATCCGGGTCAACTGTCGACACCGGGGGTTCCGAGGTGACCTCCGCCTGCCAATTCTTCTTTTTGCTCTGCATACCCATCATCAGGCGCCGCTTGGAAGAATCGTTCATCTTCTTGGCGTTAGCGGTCACCCTCTCCTCAGTCACTACTGGAACAATGGTTTCGGTAAGAAAAGGCGGTGAATTGTTATGAACGCCCAAAAAAAAAAAAGAAAAAAAAGTCAAGTACACTTACTCTCGGCAGGATCGACGAGTCAGGCTCTGATCAAGTTCTCGGTAAAGAGAAACTGCTGGTAGACCCTGGAACCGGCAGGGATCTTCTGTCTCACCCCCTCGATCTGCCGAATCTCAGTCTGAGAAGGGATCGGCTGCTTCAGTTTTCCTGCGGAAGATAACAAAACAGAACGGTAAGTCCAGACAACAGGAAAGATCATTAGCTTACCGATCGGCATGGCAGAGACCTACCGGTAATCTAGAAGGTGTTGGGAATGTTGAATCGGACGGGGGCTCCCGAGGGAGACTCCCAGTCTCCTGACAGTGTCACCCGCCGATTCCTCCAAGACTTTTGGGAAGTCGCCACATAGCTCACGAAATGGCCTCGTTCGAACGCTCTGAGACAGTTGGCCTGAACCCAACCCTCACGATCGGCACTCTTCGACTTCGTGACGCTATAAAGGTAGGAGAACTGCTCGTACGACGGTTCCCCTTCTCCAGCCATGCCGAACGCGGTGACTACCCCTATCAGGGCCACCCAAAAGTTGGGGTTATACTGGCCTAGGGCGTACCCAATTTGGGCGAGAATCCGTTGGACTGCAGGTTGCAACGGTAGCCTGACGCCTTGCTGTAGGAGGTCAGTAAAAAAGGTGACTTCGCCGTCCTTCGGACCACTTAAAGACTCGGTAGGGCCCGGGATCCTCATCCCTACCGAATCAGGGATCCTATGCTCGGCCCGGATCCTGGCCAACTCCCGATAGGTCATCTTATTGGGTTCCAGATAATCCACGGCGAACAAAATCTCCTTCGGGACCCCTACTGCTACCCGGGGATTCCCTCGATTAACTATGGTGACCTTCGGCAAAGAGGAGGTACCGGCAGCGGTCCCCTCATGGCTAGACGTGGAAGCCTCCGGTCGGTATCGGGCTTGCTGTTCTGGAACCCGGACATCCTCTTCCAAGGATCCAGTGTGCATGCCCGAGCCAACATGCCTGCTGTCGCTGTACACGACCGACAACGACATCTGTTGGCTGGTCATGAGCCCCTTGCCGATCCCATGAGTAGGCGCCGGCCTAACCCTCTCACCGCATCGGAGCCACTGTCGCTCTCGGTATCTGGACCTGACTCCTCACTCTCGGTATCCCTTCCTCTGTTCGGGGACTCCCCCTCGAATGCGTTGGGCTCACTCTCGAACCCAGACTCACTATCAGACATCTACAAAAAAAAAAAAAAAAAAAAACAAGGAAAACAAGGAAGGGAAACTAAGGGCCATGCCGAGGAGTGTCCTACCAATGCCTACGTCTCTACCTATGGCAACTAGACTACCGAACCACATCCCACTTGCATAAAGTTCTAGTCTAGTTCAAACCAAGGAAGGACGTACGCATAACGAAAGAAATCATAGAAAGGGTGCTGAACGGTACCTTGTGTGAATTGGAGGGCGAAGACGAAAGTCACTGTTGATACCGCTCACCCTCGCCGATTGATCGCCTTGGTTGCCGATTGTACACGTCGAAAATCGCCTTGATTGCCGTTAGCACTTGCCGAAAATCGCCTGGATAGAGCTTTCGCCTCACTCACTAATGCAAAAGTGAACAATGCCTCAGCGACCTCCCCTATTTATAGGGAAAGGATCGCAATGGTACACCTCGAGAAACCAAACGGCGCATTAATGGTGCCGCTCCGCATGATTTGACATGCCACGTGTCGCGCAGCGAATGGAAGCTCTGACAGCACACTGGGTACAGAAGACGAAGCGTCACTCCGTCCAATCACTACCCCTCCCTGTGCATGGATCGCAAGAGAAAAGATCAAACTCGCCCAAGTTAACAAACAATCGGCAAGCCTTCTCGGAACCCTTTCAACGCGCCAAGTGCTGCCAAACAGTAATCCTCGAAGTGGCAACTCTTCAGGTCCTATGCAGATTCCTGAATGAATCGGCACCGGAACAAGGCCCCCGCATGCCTCCTTGACAAACTACCGAACGGTAGGGCAACCTAGCAGCTACCGAAGAACAAACAAGTCCCCAACTGAGAAATCTCACCTGAGCACTTGGGGGACTCCTGTTTACACCCAAAATAAATAGCCAATAAGGGCAAGACACGTGGAGGAAATCGAGCATGGTCAGAGACGCCCTCAGCACTCTACCTACCGATCGCTTTATTAGGGCAACACCCTCTCCTGGGACACGTGGCATGCTCCCAAGCGACGCCCACAGTCCCACATCGAAATTATCAACAAAATGCACACCTCTCATGGCCTATAAAAGAGCCCAACTACCCCAAAGTAGAGGTAATCAGAACTTACGGCATACAAGTCTATTGATCTGTCAGTTGAACTTTCTAATCCCGAACTTACTTAAGCATCGGAGAGCCTACGGCCGGTACCACACCGGTGCCCTAGGTCTTACCGAGCGTATTCTATTTTTGTTCAGATCACGCTCCCTACCGAGGCCATTGAGTTACCGAAGGCTTAAAATTACTAAGTTGACCCTCTAAGTCAGAGAACCACTTTTTGGCGTCAACAGTAGTGAAACCACTCATTATATATGATATTTTATTTTGTCAAGTTTCCGATGTAAGACTTTACATTCTTCAACAATAGATGCAGTAATATTGAATGAAATCCCTTAAACTACCAAAACAAATTGAAGGAATCTGGAGGGCAGTCAGTGTTATTGTTATCATTGTTGCAGTTGGGACCATCAATATATAAGTAACCTTATATCAAAGCACCAAGCTTATCGTCTCTGTCCTATACTTATTTTTTCAAACTTTCGTTTCTGTTTGATACATTCTAGCTTATTATGTAATATCTTTTTGCTGAAGTGTGATGAACCAACACCTCAGAACAATTAATGTGGAGCATGCAAGTCAATACTCATGTGTTCCAATAGAAGACTAAATCTAAAAGGCAGATGCACATTCCAAGTGTGACATTGGTTACTCTCATCCCTTACTTTAATAGGACGAAAGCTTTCATGTTGTTGAAAAGCAAAGGCCCTTTACGTATTCAAAAAAGAAAAGCAAAAAAGGCCAACATTCTTAGCCCAACACCCCTCACTCCCACTAGCTAGCCATCTCTCGAATAGAAAATGCAGAAGAAGGCCTACACAATGCAGTTACTTGCTTGAAAATGCATCAACCAGCTCACACTTAGAGTAAAGGTAACATCTGCTTTTATATTTACCACTTTTTCCCTCGCCCAAACTCCTTTAGAATGGCCTGAAAAATCTTTAAGACCACCAACACACACACAGAACAGCGAACACAGATACCCTAGAGAGACTAAAATGTCTTCATTTCAGTATTTCACTCTCTTCACCCTCTACTCTACCTTTTTCTTTTCCATGGATGGAATTGAGGTTAGGAAAATCATCAAATCCCAGCAAACCGAAAAATCGAGCCACCTCCACTTTTTCTTCCATGACATCCTTAGTGGCAAAAACCCTAGTGCTGTTAGAATTGCGGGGCCACTAAACAGTACCATTACCACCTTTGGTGCCACCATGATGATTGATGATGCGCTGACTGAAAAGCAAGAACCTACCTCAAAGATCGTTGGAAGGGCACAAGGGCTGTACTCAGTGGCTGCACAACGTGATCATGAGTTTGCACTGCTTGTGATCATGAATTTTGTGTTTGTGGAAGGAATGTACAAGGGAAGTACGATTAGCATCCTTGGGCGGAATCCAGTGCTAAACAATGTGAGAGAGATGCCGATCATCGGAGGAACGGGGCTATTTAGGTTTGCTCGTGGCTATGCCTTAGCCCATACAGTTTGGTTTAATCCTACAGGAGACGCCATTGTTGAGTACAATGTTTTTGTGTCACACTTCTAGTAAACTTTGCCTGGTGCTAGCCCAAGGACCGGCTTTTTATTGTTGGTGTTGTTATTATTATTATTTATCTTTCTAATTATACATTCATGTATTGCACTTAGGCCATGACCTCCACTTTTTCTTCCATGACATCCTATAGTGGCAAAAACCCACTACTACAAAAAGGGCAAAAGACGACCAGTAAACAACGACGGTAGATCAAAAAATCGTCGTTGTTTTTTAAAAGACGACGGTAATAGAAACCCGTCGTAGAAACATACTTTAAACACCTAAAAAACGGCACACGTATAGATATTTTGAAACCACGACGCACCAAATTAAAAAAGCGTCGTCTTATTACAAAGGTATTTTCAGAGTTAAAATCTGAACCAAAAAAACAACGACTGCATCTATGAAATCACCGCCGTAGAAAGTAAAGACGACGATATAAAAATAAGACGCCGTGTTAATTAATTAATAAACACGACCCAATTTTCTTAGTCAGCGACGCATAAATTCAAAGGAATCTACGACGGTTAATTACAAAAAAATTCGCCGATTTAAATTAAGTTACCACGACTGTAAATATAAATTTATCGACTTTTTAATTATACTATACTACGACGGTATCCATAACTCTACTGTCGCATAATTGTACTAACCACGACGGTTTGTTAAATTAACGACGTACAAATTTTATTCCATTATTCGTCTATCATTACCAGAGTGAACTCTGTTCCTCATCATAATCGAACCAGAAAGAACAAAGGCAATGTTTTAGAAGTGGATGATGTGCCAATTACTCTCACAAGGAGTTTGAGGGCAAGAAGTCTCAGCCGCCAAGGAAGGTCACAACTGTTTCTTCCTCTCATATGCAAGCTGGGCCCTCTCCTTCCTCTTGTTCTCAAGCTCCTGCACAGCATGAATATCTAATAATGTCAGAAAATCAAAATCAACAAAGTGTGAAAAGCTCACTCCCCTTTTCCACAGTGATCAACTTCAAAACTCTTGTGTAGCAGGGGGGAACCAGCCTTAGAACCTGTTGTGGGTTGTGGGTTGTGCCTTTGGGGTGAAGCTGGGAGTGGGCTTGAGGTTCAAAATGAAAAGACACCACCTACTCATTCTGAACCTCAAGCCCACTCCCAGCTACAGCCACCACCTGAGTCCGTCTCTGCGAGCATCAGGAACACCCATGCAGGTTCTCAAGCTGGTTTCACCCTTGCTACGCAGGAGGATGTAGCAAACCCATGCTTGGCCCTGATGCAGACCTTGTTCTCCTTCTGTGCAGAAAGACAATTTTTTAGATGATGTGTGCGTGTTTGTGTCTTTCAGATACACACACATCAACATCCAAACTGAAAAATGAAAGCGAGGTGAGACAGAGAGGTGATGTGCCTCCAGAGAGGTGAGAAAAAGTTGAAACCCTAATTGAAAAATGAAGACGCCAGAAAGACCGAAAAACCATTATTTATAAACAAATCTTATATACCACGTCAGTTGTTTTACATTATCGACGTTTATATATAACATAAACGTCGTTTAAATTTAAAATAAGGTCGTATAAATTATTTAACAACGACGCTATATAAAAACGACGTTGTAATTTTTTGGAAAATTAATTTATTGTGTAATTAAAAACATTACACGTCGGTATGAGTAATTAAAACGCCATGGTATTAATTTTTCACGTCGGTATTTTTGAATATAAGGTCGTTGGGTAAATTGGAAAATGACGATTCCTCTTTTTTGAAGAAACATGCGTCGTGTAATTCGATTTTAAAATGTCGTTTTATTAAAACATACCGTCGTGGAAAGTAATATTATAGGGCAGTGTTAACAATAGCGCCGTATAATGTATCATACTAGGGCGCATACTATTAATAGCGTCGTTGTTATGAAACGGTTTTTTATTATTTTAAACTTTTCGCCTTCCTGACCCATACTTGCACGTTACCAAACCCGAGAAAAACTTTCAAGCTTCTCTCATTTTTCACTTTCCAAGAACAGTTTCAAACTTTCAAGCTTATCTCCGAGAGAAAACTTTTCGTCTTCCTCTCCTCTTCATCTTCATCTCTGAACTGAAACACCAAACTCCAGGAGAAAGCTTTCATTGCAAGCAAAGGGTAAGCATTTCTGGAAGGATTCTTGTTCCTGTTTTGCATGCGCATATCATTTTCGTTTTTTTATATCTTTTTACATTTTTTCTTTCCAAGTTTGATAAAATTTGGTGACAAAGACGGAAACTTTCCAAGATTGAACACTACTCTGGTTCTTTTACTTCAACTAAATAAGACGACGGTGGCTTGTTATTTACGTGGTTAGATTTATATACCACGACGGTTCGTCAGTCACCCTAGCGTCGTGTGAAAGTGTTCTTCGTTGTTTTTTAAAATGATATCCTTTTTTTGTTTTTGATTTTTAAGGATATATTCATCGCATGTTTGATTCTCTGAACAATGGTTTTTGTTTCGAAAATCTTTTTAATTATTTTTCTGTTGAAAATATTTTACGTTGTTTTTGTGGTATAGACGACGGTATATTAATATTTACGTCGTTTTATTTTCAATACCACGGCGAATGTTTATTATTAACGTCGTTGTAATATTTAATACTCTGTTTTTGATTATATCATAAGACGTCGGTTGTTTATTATTGACGTCGTTGTAATATTTTATCACGTCGGTGATTCATTACCGTCGTGTAAATTTATTATTACGTCGGTTGTTTTGTGTTTACGTCGTTTGAAATATTATAATACGTCGTAGTTTATAAATAATCGTCGTGGTTTTTCTTAATTTCACTGATATATTTTCACTTGCAGGTTTAATTTGTCTGTAACAATGGTTTCTCAATCCCAAAGTAAGGAGTCTGGCTTGAAAAAAAATGAATCCTCGAAGAAGGAGCTTAGAGTTGTAAATCCTCAAACCAAGTCCTCGAAGAAGATGAAGTTTGTTTCATCTTCTGAGACAGAAGCAGGCAGCACGGCAACTATTTCTGAGGAGCCAAAGTCAGGTCGGGGTATGAGCACAATGCCCCGTGTTGTGCAGAGAAAAATTCAGAAAATCAAGCCTGTTGTTGAGTACAATGAAGAAGGGAAACCATATGGCCGTGCACATAATGAGATGCAGTCCTACATTGGTGTGTTGGCACGCTCCAGAGTCCCACTTGTGGACAAGAAATGGGTTCAAATATCCAAGGATATAAAAGAGCAGATTTGGGAAGCCGTTGACATGTCTTTTGTGGTTGGTAAAGGGGGCAAGACAATGGTGCTATCTTCTGCCGCCAAGAAATGGAAGGATTTCAAGTCTACACTAACGAGGTTTCATATCCTTCCATTCATCAAGGAGCAGGATAGATTAAGGCAGCCCCCTGAAACATACAAATTCATAGAGAAAGCTCAATGGGATGCCTTTGTAGCTTCAAGGTTATCTGAAAAATTTGGGGCTGTGCATGAAGAACAATCACAGAGGAGGGAGAAACTCGAGTACAATCATCGATTGTCTCGAAAAGGATATGTTGGTTTTAAGGAGGACTTGAAGGAAATCATGCCTGGGGTAGATATTGATCGATCTACCTTATGGAAAAAAGTAAGAGAAGACAAACATGGTAACATCCCGGATCCAAAGACTGCAGAGAAAGCAAAATTAATTGTAAGCCTACTCACTCTGTTTTAAAATTTTTATTACGTCTGCTGTTATATTTTTACGTCGTGTGAAAATATTTACTACGTCGAAATATTTTATAACGCGTCGTTAAAGGTCTGAATCTGGAATCCATGCTCTGTTTTTTGTAATTATATCATAAGACGTCGGTGGTTTATTATTGACGTCGTGTTAATAAATTAATCACGTCGGTATTTAGTTTGCGTCGTCTGAAATAATATATTACGTCGATTGTTATGTTATTAAGTCGTGTGAAATATTATATTACGTCGATTTTTTATAAATAACCGTCGTTTGTTTTCTTATTCTGACTTCTTATTATGTCTTTTTGTTAGGATGATTTGCAAAAGCAAGTCTCTGAAGGCGCTCTTTCTCTGTCAGGGACCAATGATGTTTTGACAATGGCTTTGGGACCCGAGCATCCAGGAAGAGTTAGAGGTGTAGGGGCTGGGGTTTCCCCTAAGCAATACTTCAATTTACCTAGACAACAGAAGGTAAAGTTTGCCGATCAATTGAAGGAAAGTGTAAGACTTGTCCTTCAAGAAGAGACTAGGAAAATGGAGGCTAGATCAAGGGAAGAGAGTTTAAAGATGGAGGCTAGGACCAAGCAATTGGTAGAAGCTGAGAGGGAATATTTGCTGAGTCAGCTTTCCAAATTCATCCCCAATTTTGATCCAAGCGTGCTAAATCTGAATACAATGTCCCAAATCCAAGGGCAAAGTCCCAAAAATCCAATGTCCGACAAAGCAAGCTGCTCTGGGGCACTTGATGTTAGAGCCCTTCAATTTGAGGAGGATACTGCCAAGAATGGGGAAAAGCATGAAGAAATGGTAACGTTTTTGAACTTTGAATTCTCTGCTTCTCCGTTTATATTTACCGTCGTTTTAACGAAATACCACGACGCAATTTTTATTAAACCGTCGTTTGATGTTATTTAGACGTCTGTAATTATTATACCGCCTTCTGTTAACGTTTACCACGACGGTTTATTTATTTGTTTTTAATTTTTGTACAATATCATTTATATATTTCTTTATTTCTTAAAACAGAAATCCGGGGAAGTAGAGAAGAGAGTAGAAGGAAAGACACTTGAGATAGTTGAACAGGTAAATTCTCATAACTTAGCCTTTTTCATTTTTTTTCAATTCTCATTACTGTCGTAATTCTTTATTTAACGTCGTTTAATGAATTTTACACGTCTGTAATTATTACATACCGTCGTCTGTTATTGAGTACCACGACGGTTTAATTTAATTTTTTACTTTTTGTACAATGTCATATATATTTCTTTATTACTTATAACAGAAATCTGGCGAGGTAGAAAAGATAGTAGAAAATATAGAGGAAAAGAAAGATGAAAAGGTAATTTCTCATGACTTTGCCTTTTTAATATGTTTTTCAATTTTCAGACGTCTGTAATTCTTACATACCGTCGTATGTTATTAAGTACCACGACAGTTTAATTTAATTTTTTTGACTTTTTGTACAATGTCTTATATATATTTCTTTATTTCTTATAACAGAAATCTGGGGATGTAGTAAGTATTGTAGAAAATATAGAAGAAAAGAAAGAAGAAAACAAAGAAGAAAAGAAAGAAGAAAATGTAATTTCTCATAACCGTCGTAATACATGAATTACCACGACGTTTATTACTTACCGTCGTGTAATAAACTTTAGACGTCTGTAATTCTTACATACCGTCATTTGTTATTAAGTACCACGACGATTTAATTTAATTTTCTATATTTTCTAAACGACGTAATAAAGTATTCATTACGACGGTATTTTTTCCTTCGTCGTGTAACTAATTTCAGACGACGTTTTGTTATTTTAACCGTCGTTTTTATTTATTTACCACGTCACTTTATGTTGCTTTATTTCTTTTAACAGAATACTGAAGTTCCAGATTATTCAAAGCTGGAGGTTCCATCTTCTTTAAAATCCCTTTGTAATTATGTTGATACGACACTTAAGCCTCAGCATAAGGCTATGAGCTTTACCATTGAGAAGGAGGTGTTTGGCTTAGAACGTAATACCTTCGTCTTGCATGAAGATATTAGCCAATTTGCTAACATGGAGGAAATTGGGGCTACTGTAGTTGCAGTATATATGAGGTTTGTCCTTATCAAATATTCACTATGTTTTTAAAAAAAAAACACTCATGGTTTCAATGCATATATTTAAGTGCCTATTTGATCATTTGAAAGCTGCAAATATGGTGAACATGGTTGGCTTTATCGACCCTGCTCTAGTTAGTGCCGACGCTAGTTCATTAACTGAAAGATCACGTATCGTAGCCAGTTGTCTTCAAAAAACAGATGGTGAACAGATTTTCCTGATGCCTTACAATCCAAGGTTAGTCTCCAAACAAAAAACAGGATTTTGTTTGTATGATGCTCTGCATATAAAACTATTTAACCTTTATATTTATTTTGTGCAGATGTCATTGGGTCCTGTTCATTGTGAGAGCAAAGAAGGAGACCGTCTATTTTTTGGATCCACTGCCTGGAAAACGAGTTGTGGATGAGGACGGTAAAAACATATTGAACAGTGCTTTAAAAATGTATAATTCACACATAGGCAGAGTAGGCCGTAAAGCACCACTTTGGAAAACTCTGACCGGCACTCCAAAGCAACCAAGCAGTGTGGAATGCGGGTATTATGTCATGCGCTTTATGCGAGACATCATCTTGGATCCTTCCCTGGAATTTGAGAAGAAGGTAAGAAAACAAATTTCAGATTTATTTTTATGTGGGTTTTTATATTATCAACGACGGTAAATTACAAATACCGTCGTTGAATAAATATACTACGTCGGTAAATTACAAATACCGTCGTCTGTGAGATTAATCTTTGTTTATGGACTGCAGTTTGCGAAGGGAAATGATGAAGCGCCATACCCCCAAGCTGCCATTGAAGAAGTTAGGAAAGAATGGGCAGAGTTTGTGTGTGTTCATATGGAGTAGAGGAATTTTAGCATTCTTAAACATTTTTATAAAATGTACAAATTTTGTTAGAATTAGACAAGTTCTTGTACAAAATTGGTTAGAATTAGCAAGTTTTTGTTGACGTCAACGTCCCTGTAAATTTGTTGATGTTTTCATGTTGTGAAAAACCCAAGATCATGCTGAACCAAATTTGTTGAGGTTTTCATGTTGTGAAAAACCGTAGTTTCTTCAAAAAGACGTTGTAGACACATAACAACGTCACAGTTTTTACAAAGCGACGTAAAAGGTTGTTAAAACGACGCTCTTGGTTCTATAGACGACGTTGTTTTCTTGATATCAGACGGCGAGAGTAAGGGTGTTGGTCGTGGAAAATGGTTTGTACGTCGTTTTATGTGTAAAAATGGCCATAGTTTATAATTTAAACGACGTTTTGTTTGAAAATTGAGTCGTTTATAGTAATTTGAAACGTCCTTAATGTATTAACGCAGACGTGGTTTGTGGGTTTTATTAATAATATTTTATTCCATTTAATTCAAATATTCATATTAAATTTAAAATAAATCCAAAAAATGCAACGTCAACTACTATGAAGTCATTGTGATATTTTCTTCCCCCTTAAGCTTTAAAAAATTAAGTTTGAGTTATACAAATTTAAAATTACCAACAAAAAGAAAAATGTTTTCATGAGTCACAACATCACTTATACTTTAATGGTTTAGGGTTTAGGGTTTAGGGGGATAAAGGTTTATTTTTGGGGTTTAGGGTTTATTGTTAATATATATTAGGCCCTAAAACCATAAATCCTTTTCTATAATTATTTAAACATATATATATAATTTAAAGTTTATATTTTATGGTCTAGGGTTTAGGGTTTAGGGTTTAGGGTATAGATGTCATATTTAACGACGGTTTTATTGTTTTCCGTCGATGATTTACGAAGAGCGCATTTCTAAACCGTGGTTTCTTTAAAATGACGTTGTAAACACATAACAACGTCATTTTTGTTGAAAAAGCGACGTAAAAGGTTGTTCAAACGACGCTCTTGGTTCTATAGACGACGTTGTTTTCTTAATATTAGACGGCGAGAGGTTAAGAATTTGGGTCGTGGAAAATGGTTTGTACGTCGTTTTATTTGTAAAAATGGCCATGGTTTTAACTTGAAACGACGTTTGTTGTTAAAATTCAGTCGTTTATAGTATTTAAAACGTCGTTAATTTATTAACGACGACGTGGTTTGTGGGTTTTATTAATAATATTTTATTCCATTTAATTCGAAATATTCATATTAAATTTAAAATAAATCCAAAAAATGCAACGTCAACTCCTATGAAGTCATTGTGATATTTTCTTCCCCCTTAAGCTTTAAAAAATTAAGTTTGAGTTATACAAATTTAAAATTACCAACAAAAAGAAAAATGTTTTCATGAGTCACAACATCACTTATACTTTAATGGTTTAGGGTTTAGGGTTTATATAAATTTAGAAAATTGATTAGGGGTTAGGGTTTTATGGACGAGATATTTTAGGCCATAAAACCCTAATCCCTTTTGAAACATTATTTTTAAAAACAATATATATAATTTAGGTTTTATTTATTAGGGTTTAGGGCATATTTCTTTAGACATTTTAACGACGGTAGTTTGGTTTTGCGTCGTAAGTATATTTACAACGACGTCAGTTTTAAAATAAGCGTCATGTTTAGGTTGAACTTTTAACGACGATTGTGTTTTTGTTTCCGTCGATGTTTTTTAAAAAGCGCGCTTTCTAAAAATTTCAGCTCGACCTAAAATTTTCAGATTTCGCTCTAACTCTTATACAAGTTGACCATAGTCTGTGTCCTAAAACATTTCGCTCCGCTCTCTCACTTCAACTCTAATTCAAAGTTGGTCTCTCCATCGAATCCAAGTTGGCCAAGTTTACAACTCCGTCGAATCCAAGTTGGCCATAAGCTGTGAGCTCTGCCTACCTGTAAGTGCAAACCCTAATCTCATGCTTGTAAATTCATTGAATGATATTCAGTCTGTGGTAAAGGGTTTTGTGATTTTTTAATGTTGTCGACGGTCACTACAAGGAAAAATCCATTTGGCGACCAAATATATTTGGTCGCCTAATGTATGTTTTTGGTCGCTGATTAATAGTGCCGACGAAACTTTCGTCGCAATCGAGTCGTCGTAGAAGGCACGTCGCAGATAGTTGAAACAACGACCAAAAACTATTTTGGTCTCTGATTCTTATAAGCAACCAATAATTCTCGTCGCCCATTCCTTACAATTTCGTCGTTGATCCCTTTCCTCATTGGCGCGTAAAGTTTTATAAATGGCGCGAAAGTACAAGGGATTGGCGACCAAATAAACATTTGGTCGCAATTTACCTTTGGCGTCCTGCAGTTTTGGTCTAAAAAAGTGTAAACTTTGGTCGCTAAAGGCATGTATGAACCTTGATTTATTGGCGACCAAATAAAAATTTGGTCTTGCTTTATATTTAATGTCAATATTTTTGGTCGAGGAAAATCTGTCCACTTCCAAATTTTTGTCTCAAATACTGAATTATTTGGTCGCCAAGGATGTTGATTCTGAGGTTTTTATTTTTATTTTTTAAACTGAAAAATATATTTTATTGAATATTAATAATATTCTTTTTTTTCTTTTTCTACAATTAAATTAATATAGTTTTGATAAAACTTTTATTAAATATCCCAAATAAAATTACCATAGGACTTCTCCAACTAAAAATTCTACAAAGTACACAACATATATCACCATAAAAACATACCATACTCCATGCAACATTTTCTTTTTAAAAGGGAAAGGGATTCATAATCAAAATATAGTGACATAGCATAATTCACAAAATCACCAGTCACATAACCTGAGTTCAAAGTCATCATGTCTGCTAAGACATGAAATATAAATAAAAGTTACATCTTACACATGTACCTCCACTTTCCTTCAAAAACACACAAAAGTACTTCATCTTTAAGTCTTGGGAGCAGGTGCCACAAGCAACAGAAACATAGGCATCCACATATACCAAAGTCTACATAAAATTTCAGCTGTCTATATACTACCTAATATGTGGATGAACAATGTGTGATCATAATCATACTTATATAGTCAGAAGTATGGTGAATCTGGCCAAAGTTGCAAATCAAATTCTTGATCACATGTCTTGGATTTGAAACAAAAACGACATACAAAAAAGGAAGTATAGTTGTGTTAGTAAAAGTCAGACTTAAAAAAAAATAATAAGTTGAACATGTAGCTTACTAAAAGTAAAATTTATCATGTACCCCCTTATTCTCAGCAGCTTCGTTGACCCATACGCCTTTACCCCTGTGCATATGCATGTTGTTCCAATTGTCGATAAGTGTAGCATGTTCACCCTTCTACATTTTCCCACAAAAAACAAACACAAATGAGTTTAAGAAATCAAAAGGGGGGTCTAATATGATGAAGACAACACTCTACCTCATGCCTACTCTTTAAAGCCAATTAAAAAAGTGAAAAAAAAAAAAAAACCCCAACAAGTGCACATTATTTGACTTAATAATTATAATTGAAAGAAAAATTGAATCTTGGAATTCATTTTATTAATATATTTTGCTTCCACACAGTACTAGTTCACCTAATTTCAGTCAAACTATTTGATATTCTTGCTTCCTGCCATGCTATTCAGATTATTCAAATTATAAAATTTAATAATAAAAAAAGCAATTAAATTTGCAAGCTATACTAATGATCCAACAGATATCACATGCACCTTCACTTTATTGCTTTTCCTTTTCCTTTTCCAATAACTAACAAAGGAGGACTACTTGATCTTAGTGGGAATAACATTAAATGTAAAGGCATAGTATATCCTAATTACCTTCTCGACTGCTTCTTTATGTTTCTCAAGGTCAACACCAAAGTTAAACTAACAATTAACCATGAAAAAAAATATTAGATTATCATTTAAAGGTAAAAAGTATATTGTTATATTCTAAACATAAAAGCCATTTGCAACAATAACTTTAAATAAAAATAAAAAGCTAGCAAAATTAGTACAGATGCAAAACTTGATGGTCATTCCATACATTCCCTTGCAAAACAACTAGTAAATACATATCCTATAAGCTATCAGCATATCAGTATTCTTAGAATAAGTGATTGATATTTTCTACGAAAAAGTGAAATTTTGGTGAACACTTCAGTTGTTATGCATTTATAGTCTTCTTTCCTCTCTTTTTTTCTTTGTTTGTTCATATGATGGTATTTTATACAGCAATACTAAAAACAATTTTTTCAAAGAATGAGGCAAGATTGCTGACTAAAGTAAAAAAGTAACTGCTGACCTTCAGTGCTATCGTCATATCCATGTTCTGCTCCAAGGTTACTTTCTTCCACCCGTAAACATTTGGTGGAGCGTTCCTCTGCTTTGACAAAGTCTATCAAAGTCTCATATATGTAAATTCCTTTTCTTTTTTAGATCACTTGTACAACAAAAGATATTTATAAGTGGAAAACCCTGCAACAATATATCAAAACAACACAGAATACAAAGAACATGTCAATCTAAATCACTATAAACACTTTCTTCCTTAATTATCACCATAAAAATTATATGCAATTCAACAACCAAAATCATATGCAATCATACAAATCCATCAAAATTTGTAAATTTTCATAATCCACAAAATCTTAATTACAAATCCACCAACAGAAAAACTCCATAAATTCAAAAAGTACCGCTTAAGCAAGCAATTCAACAACCTGCAGCAAAATGGAGACATGTGAAAAAAATTATATCAATGCTAGAAAATAAAAATAAAACCAATAGAAGTCAAATAATAGCAAATACCAAACTTACTATGTTTGGAGATACCAAAAACTCTAATTTCAACCTTGTCAGTGCAAACAAGTTTAGCTCATCAAACACTCACAGTTTTGGCCAATATCCAAACAAAGGTTCGAAAAGAATTTTTATACTCTAACCTTTTAACAAATCAGTCCCAAATGAGCTCTGAATCTGGACCAAACTCAACCCCAACTCGTACCAAATCAGGCCCTGCTTTGTGTGCAAATGATTTTGAGTACCTGATAAAAAAAACAATATTAATTTTCACTACTGAAGTTCATCATTCAACAAAACAAGACATCAAAATTTTCTATGACAATGTAACTTGTAGTCAGTAACATGGAGAGCAATGGATGTGAACATATGGTTTTATCACTATGTAATCAAATCCCAAATTTTCTAATATCTAATATTCCATTTTAGTTGCATTATTTGAATTTAATTTTTTCTAGAACCACGCTCTTAATCTGAACATGTTTTGCTTATCATATAGCAAAATTTCTCTATAGAAAAGGCATGCCATTTTGAAGGGGAAATTAGTGTTGAAAAAAGACTCCAAGAGTAAAAAAGCAAGCAAAATTGTACATCTATAACATGAAATTTCCAAAAGCCATCCTTAGATTTTGGGAGGAGAAGAAGAATTAGAATATTTTTATCTTTGTGAAGATCAGCTTTGCATGAGGTTCCCTTTCTCCTTTTGGGGGAAGTTAAATCACTCAAAGGGAATCCAATCCCTAATCCTGTGTTCACATCCATTGCTCTGCATATTATCATCCATATTGACAATTATGTGTGTGTGTGTGTGTGTTTGGAGCCAGACGTTTGCACTAAACAAGAAAGTAGGTAACTTACAGTCTAATAAGTTCAAAGTTTTGTCATCATCAGACCACAATAGAACCTTGGCCCATCATTAGACCTTGGACCACAATTGAACCTTATTACAGTCTAATAAGTTCAAAGTTTAGTAACCTAATAAGCTCAAACACAGTACAAAAATTAAAGAAAAACAGAACCTTGGACTATCATCAGACCACAATCGAACAGATATGGTTGAAATTTAGAGGAAATAAAAAAAAAATTATTTGTTAAAAGTAACTACCTTCTTCAAATCTGCTCATTGACTGACAATAAAGAAGGTGGATTCAAATTTTGAAAGCTTTGAGACTGGATTTTCACTTGACCTCAGAGACAAATAGAGTAGTGGGTATCGATAGTGGGTTGGGTGGATGGGTGAGATTTGGGGTTAAGCAGAGATCTGAGAGCAAAAGTGAGTGAGAGAAGGGGAGGTAAAGATGAGTGGCACTGGGTGTGGCTTCACGCCATCTCTGTAGGTTAGATTGATGACAGAGAGAGTGAGTGAGAAAGCGGTGGGTTGAACAAAGCAAAGGTTTCTCTAATTGTTAAGTAAATGGGATGAAAAGAGAATAAAGCCAGGGTATTTATTGTGCACCCTTTTCAGCGACTAGATCTTCTTTGTTGCCCCTCTACAACGACCAATAATTATATTAAAACGACATCGTATTCCTAAAATTATTGGTCTCCCAAAAGCTTTAGCGACTTACCATTTTGGTCGCTTCTTTATTGCCAAATTTTAGGCGGGAATGTAAGAATGGCGACGAAAGTGAACCAAAACAGCGACCAAATGTTTGGTCGCCTAATAATTTTAGGTTTCGCACCTCCTAGCCCTTATCCCAAAGCTTTGATTAGAGACCAAAATAACATTTGGTCGCCCAAATCTGTTTTAGCGACTAAAAATTGCGTCGCACATTGTGCCACTTCTCGTCGCTGAACATATTCCACAAGGTTCTTCATGTGCAAAAATCCAACCAACTTTTGGGCGACCATATAGGAAATTTTGGTCGCGATTGACATCATCAAAGACCAAAAATTATTTGGTCGCTCATTAATTCGTCGCTAATCACATTTTTTCTTGTAGTGGGTATGGGTTAATGGATTTAATGTTTAATGTTTTCATGAATCGGGTTTAGGGTTTAATCTTGTCGGATCTTTTAATACTCTCTGTTATTATGAATCGGGAATGGATTTAATGTTTTCATGCTTAGTATATGTTGGTTTCGTGCTTAGTATTAATGTATATGTTGTGTTCTTAATACCCTACATAAAAATTAATGTATATGTTGTGTTCTGAATATATTCTGGGTTCATGAAAATAAACTGGGATTTGGAAATCTTTTTTATGCATATGACGACGGTTTTTTAACAAACCGTCGTCTATAAAAATATACCACGACGCTTGTTTTAACTACCGTCGTGGTTCAAGTTCGCTGGCTTCTGTTTCTTGCTAGCATTAGACGACGGTTTTTTAAAACCCGTCGTCTATATAAGTGTAATACGTCTGTTTTTTTTTAAAAACCGTCGTCTGTATACTTTATTAGTTGCTATTAAAACCTTATATAATCTGCTATAGTGATAGTCATTGCTTGTCTTTTCACCTTATTATAGATAATAGGATATAGTGTCCAAGATGGATAAGTCATGGATGCACTCGGATAGAAGATCGAAGGCATATGAGTTAGGGGTGGAAGCATTTTTGCAATTTTCTGTAGAAAATCTTTTAACTACAACGCATATCCGTTGTCCATGTGTTAAATGTGCGAATTTGAAATTGTTTGGGGTTGGAATTATAAGGGATCACTTATACTTTAATGGAGTTGACAAAAGCTATAAGAATTGGATATTTCATGGAGAACCTTGGGAAGCAACTACTAATGCTAGTAGAAATGCTGAAGAAGATGATGACCATAGTAGGTACAGTTTTGTGTCTGAAGAAATAGAGATGGATGATAATGATTTTGGTGATTTTGGATCCGATCCTTATGAGTTTGCTAATGTGATTGGGGATGGAGATCAACCATTGTACCCTGGTTGTAGAAAGTACACCAAGTTATCGGCATTAGTGAAGTTGTATAATTTGAAGGCAAAACATGGGATGAGTGATGTATGTTTTACAGAATTATTGATACTTCAGGGCGAGTTGCTTCCAGAAGGAAATACAATACCGGCCTCTATGTATGAGGCAAAAAAGACTTTGTGTGCATTGGGGCTGAGTTATGAGAAAATCCACGCATGCCCCAATGATTGCATCTTGTATAGGAAGGAGTATGAAGATTCAACTAATTGTCCTACTTGTGGTATCTCAAGGTGGAAGGAAACCAAAGATGGATTCTTGAAAGAGGGTGTGGCAGCGAAGGTGTTGTGGTATTTTCCTCCAATTCCAAGGTTTAAAAGGATGTTTCAATCACATGAGACAGCTAAGAATTTGACTTGGCATGCTGCTAGAAAATCAATTGACGGTCAGATGTCTCATCCGGCGGATTCCCCGTCTTGGAAACTTGTTGATGATAAATGGCCCGAGTTTGGTAATGAGCCGAGAAACTTGAGATTGGCTCTTTCATCTGATGGATTCAATCCCCACAGTTCTCTAAGTAGCAGATATAGTTGCTGGCCAGTTATCTTAGTTACATATAATCTCCCACCATGGCTGTGCATGAAACGAAAGTTCATGATGTTGACTTTATTGATTTCCGGTCCTAAACAACCCGGAAATGATATAGACGTCTACTTGGAGCCTTTGATTGATGATTTAAAATCTTTGTGGGATGGGATTAGAGGAGTGTATGATGCACACATAGGAGAATATTTTACACTCAGAGCTGCATTACTGTGGACCATTAATGATTTTCCTGCCTATGGAAACTTATCTGGTTGTGTTGTTAAAGGATATAAAGCTTGTCCAATATGCGGCGATGAGACACCTAGTCACAGGTTGAAAAATGGACACAAAATTTGTTACATTGGGCATAGAAAATGGTTACCAATTAATCATCCATATAGGAGGCAACGTGCAGCTTTTAATGGGAAACCTGAATATGGCACGCCTCTGGAGCCATTAACGGGAGAAGAAGTGCTGCATATGGTTGAAGATATTAATTACATATGGGGATCGAAAAAAGGGGGAGGTGGAGGTGAAAATGATGGTGACAGAGTTTGTTGGAAGAAGAAGTCAAAATTCTTTGATCTTGAGTATTGGAAATACCTTCCAGTGAGGCATGTCCTCGATGTTATGCACATTGAGAAGAATGTTTGTGATAGTATCATTGGTACATTGCTGGAGATCCCTGGAAAAAATAAAGATGGGATTGCTGCTCGGTTAGATTTATTGAACATGGGGGGTCAAAACTGATTTGCAACCCGAGTATGGAGAAAGAAGTACTCGTTTGCCTCCAGGGCCTTGGAATTTGTCAAGAGCAGAGAAGAGAGCGGTTTGCAATTCTTTCTATGGTATGAAGGTACCTGAAGGTTATTCTTCAAATATAAAAAATCTTGTATCTTTACAAGATTCAAGACTTCTTGGCCTTAAATCACATGATTGTCATACCTTAATGCAACAATTGCTCCCTGTGGCAATTCGTTCTGTTTTGGAGAAGCCTGCAAGGTATGCAATAACTCGTTTGTGCTTCTTCTTCAATGCTATATGTGCAAAGACGGTTGATGTTTCCAAGCTAGATAAGTTGGAAGAAGATGTAGTAGTTACTTTGTGTTTGCTTGAAAAATACTTTCCACCTTCATTCTTCGATATCATGGTTCATCTAGTAGTACATCTTGTCAGAGAAGTTCGTCTATGTGGGCCAGTTTATTTTAGATGGATGTATCCGTTCGAAAGATATATGAAAGTTCTAAAGGGGTATGTTCAGAACCGTACTCATCCCGAAGGTTGCATTGCGGAGCGTTATATAGCTGAAGAAGCTGTAGAATTTTGCACTGAACATTTATCTGATATTAGTACAATTGGAGTGCCATCAAGCCAGAAGATAGGAGTTTCAAAGCCATTATCAGGTTGCACAGTGAGCTTAGTTGATCGGGACCTGTTCAACCAAGCACATCTATATGTCTTGGAGAATACGGAGGAAGTTCTACCTTATATCGAGTATGAGTTTTATTCCTTAAGTTTCCATTTTAAATTATTCCTTATGTTTATCTTATATGTTTGGGACCGTAATGCTTGAATTTTTCGTGTCATGTAGGGAACATATGATCCACATCAAGGCCGCTTATCCAAAATTTAGAAAGAGAACAAAGTGGCTGCAAGATAAGCATAATAGCACTTTCATTCAATGGCTACACTTCAAGGTATATGTTATTCAATAACATATTGGACTTTTAATTTTCTTCTTTCTATGTTAGATTGAATTAAGATATGATTAATTTGCAGGTTCAAAGTGAACTTGATGAGGGAGGCAATCATGGGGTATCATAAAATTTAAGGTGGCTAGCAGCTGGTCCAAACATGGCAGTGCCATTATATAGGAGCTATCTTATTAAAGGTGTTAAATTTAACATCAAGGCACAAGATGATGTGCGGACAGTTCAAAATAGTGGAGTTTATTTACTTGCACATACCATGCAAGTTGCTAGTGCCAAGGATAAAAACCCAATTCTCTCAAATATGGGTTTTTATGGTGGCATTCAAGAAATTTGGGACCTTGACTACCAAAAGTTTACAATCCCAGTCTTTAGGTGTGATTGGATAGATAGTACTTCCGGCCTTGTAGTCGACGAACTTGGATTTACCCTTGTAGATTTGAGTAAAATTGGACATAGGAATGACCAATTTGTTTTGGCTTCTCAAGTCAAACAAGTATTTTTTGTTGACGACCCGATGCATCATGGTTGGTCGGTAGTGTTATCAGCGCCTAATAGAGAATATAATGATGATGTTATTGGTGATGATGTCTTAGGTGATGTGAGAATTGAGTGTGAGTCATTTACTAGAGGGATGCCAAATGTTGACACATTTGATGAACTAGTGGGTGAGTTTGGGAGTCAAAATATTCGAGATGGGTGTGAAGATATATGGATTGAATGATGCTCTTGTAATTTATGAAATTATTTATGCCCTAAACAGCACTACTGTATGACATTAATTTTGTAATAAATTGTAATGTGTTTTCTTCACTTTCATTATGCAGGTTTTGGACACAAAACAATCAGTACATAAAATACTGGTTCAGTATTATAAAACGACGGTCCTTATAAAACTGTGAAAAACAGACGTCTGTTGTCATAAAATTGTCAATAAAAAACGACGTTTTGGAGCAATCAACGACGGCACTGAATTTACCGACGTCTACAAGCGACCTGAAAGTGAAAAGAGACGACGTTATTGTGAAACAGTTATTAACGATATCACGTCGGAGAAGGATAAAGAGCCGCCATGTAATTACAAATAACACGACTTCAGTACAATAATACCGACGTCTAAAAGGACAGATATCGAACCTGAACGTTACAAAAGACGACGTCTTGGATGGATTAGACGACTATTATTTTACTAAAGACGACGTTTTTAATGGAGAAACACGGCTGTCTTTTACATTATTACGACGTTGTATATAACATACTACGTCGTTTATAGAAATAAATATGTCGTAAGTCATGAGCCTAATATATTTTCCACGTCGGTTATATAAATATATAAGACGTAGTATATATTAATAACGTCATATTTTCTTTATTTAAAGACGTAGTATATATATACACACGACTGTGTTTGTATAAAATAGGTCGTCTATTCTTTTCCATGACAATTTTTTGGTACATTTTTCAGTATAAAGACGTCGGTTTTTTTTTGTAAAGGACGTTGTTTGGTACAACAACGACGGTGATTAACCCCTAAACGCTATTTCCACGTCAATATTAATGGAAAAACTGAAGTAACAATTCTATTTCACGACGGTTATATAAATATATTGGACGTCGTATGATTTAATAACGTCGTATTTTATTTATTTAAAGACGTATGGTTTACTTTTAAACGACGATTGTTTTATAAAATAGGTCGTCTATTCTTCTCTGAGGACAATGTTTTGGTTCATTTTTCAGTGTACAGACGTCGGTGTTGTTTTGTAAATGACGTTGTTTGTTATAACAACGACGGTGATTTACCCTAACCGCTATTTCCACGTCAATATTAATGGAAAAAACGAAGTATTAATACTATTGCACGACGGTTATATAAATATATTGGACGTCGGATGGTTTAATAACGTCATATTTTATTTATTTAAAGACGTATTGTATTCTTTTACACGACGGATATTGTATAAAATAGGTCGTCTATTCTTCTCCAGGATAATTTTTCGTTCATTTTTCAGTATAAAGACGTCGGTTGTTTTTTTGGTAATGACGTGGTTTGTAATACCAACGACGGTGATTTCGCGTCGTGGTTTTACTTTGCAAAAGACGTCGCTCGATTTTACGACGGTTTGAAAACCAAATTCACGACGGTGAATTCCCGTCGTCTTTTGCCTTTTTTGTAGTAGTGACCCCACCTCTGTTAGAATTATCGGGCCACCAAAAGGCTCAAGTGCCCGATTTGGCAGTACTATGATGATTGATAATACACTGCACTGAAGAGCAAGACCCCAAATCCAAGACCATTGGAAGAGCACAAGGGTTTTACTCCATGGCTGCACAAATGATATTTCATTACTTATTGTCATCATGACTTTTGTTTTTTAGGAAGGCAATTACAAGGGGAGTACCGTTAGCGTTTCTTGGGAGGAATCCAGTTCTGAACAATGTATTGTTGGCGGCAAGGGGCAGTTTAGGTTGGCTCCCGGTTAGCTCATACTGTTTGGTTTGATGCTAGTACAGGAGATGCCATTGTTGAGTACAATGTTTATGTGTCACACGAAATTTGTTCTTACATTAGCCCCGGAGCCGGTTTATTATTTATTATTTATTATTTTTAATCTTTCCTATACAATCATGTATTGTACTTAGGCCAGGGATACCACAATCATCTGTAAGACGTTGGATTATTCCAATTACCTACTTAAGTGGTCTTCTAATCATCATAGGGTTGTTTTGGGCTCAATATTGATCAAGGACTCAATTACTACTCGGCCCGTAGCCTTTGTATGAGTGTTTAAGTTAAATACATGGGCCACAGGGATTCCTAATTAATATGGACTAGGGTTTTTATTTCCTAATGCAATAAGGACTGCTTGAGAGTTTTTCTTGATGGGAGAGACTCCCAGGCAGATGCATATAAAACACAAGTGCCCCTGCTCAACCGATCAAGCCAACCCACACTAAAGAATTCACCCCATCTAGAATGAGTGTATGAGGGATCGGATTGAGGAGATGTGCTCTTGTATATTCTTGATGTGTGTTCTATCATGTGTAGTCATTCTAGTTTACATGTGGTATCAGAGCCTAGGCTACATGTTTTAGAACCAAAAAGAAATCGCCCACCTTTTCTACTGCAACTGGTCGTGTACACGGTACGATTTTGGGCTGTTGTGTTTTCCTCCTCTTTTGCTGCATCTTGATCAAGCTTCCATGGGGTATGATATTTTTTGATTGCTAAAGTTTGCGGCTATAACATTAGTTTCATGTTGTTTTTTTTTTAATTATGCAAATTGCATCCAGTTGTCACGAATTAGTTTTAATCCTAAAGAATTGGCAACTAGTATTATAAAGGACCTCTAATATGAACTCATGTCGTGACATTTATATTGTTTGCTTTTGTATAAATTGTTTTCCCTTTTTTATACCTCCATGGACACAAATTAAATACAATTTCAAGTAAAAACATCTTGTTTGACGGCATATTTGCATGATATTCATATGGTTTCAGTTTACGATATCATGCATACTGAGTTTGTGAATTGTGGCATGTTAAAATATTTTATAAAGATGACATCAGTTTTCTATATGTCAAGCATGCTTAATTTTCATAAATAGATACATACTTTCAGTCGTAGCTTCAGTTATTAATGTTAAATTGACCCAAGCATGTTTCATGTTGATTAAGTAATCGCATGTCATGAACTGTTTTTCTGTGACTTATTTGGAGAAATTCATTTATTTATTCCATGATTAATTTAACTCAGTTCTAGGTTTTAATATCAGCATAAAAGTGTACATATGCGAAAGGTTATAAAGTACCAAACCAGAAGGATAAAACCTAACACTGAAAATTACACAAGCAATGTATTGTTTTATTACACCAACATATTTTGTTAAGCGTGTTTCGATATACAGCTTTTCTCCTTCATGCTTGAAGGGTTGAGATCAAAGTTTCGAGAGTTCTTGTTTCAATTTAAAGAGTGAAAGCAACCTAGTTGATTAAAGAACCTTTGATTCTAATAAGATTGGTTATTAAATGTGATAAAAGTATAAAGTTTTAACTTTATCATATTTGGAAGTTTTATGATCATAGTCTACAGACATTCTAGCAATGGTTGAGTGAGCCAAAGCAACTCAATCATTAATAGTTTTCTGGATTTAAGGAATTGATCATAATTGGCATTGTAGGTGAAGGCGTGTTAAAAACTCTCTGTCCAAAGATGTGAGTGGTTTAACATGAGTACACTTATAATGGAACAGCATGGGAGATGAACTGCATGAATTAGCAAGGAATTTCTTCAGTCCAAAGACGTGGGAGTTTCTTTGTTCAGGAAATTTGTGTATGTTCATGTCCTAGTGTTGAGAACATGTTTAATTCTCTACCCAAAGGTGTGAATTAATTATGTTTGATTGAGGATATGGGGACAAATTGATTGTATGATATATTTTGGAAGATTTCAGTTATGTCACAATGAACCTTAACTCCATTGGCATACAAATTTTGTTCTTGTTATACGGATTGTAACATGTTTAAGTTGTTGATGATAATTTGATATTGGTGATCTTGAATAGTCATGAAAGTTAATGGTATGACAAAGAAATAGATTTTTGGTTGATCACATAAAGGAGATATGAGTATGGAAAATTGATTGCATTAATTTCTCATATCAAATATTCTCTTAAGTTACACTACAGTTTTTGATCACTATTAGTTCACATCAAGGTTTATGCATATTCATAGAATGTATGCAATTTTGGTATTTGTGACTTGATTGATCGAAAATTTGTGTTTTCTTATTTGGTTATGTATGGACATGTTTGATACTTGGCTATTTTTCATATGCAATCAAGTGACTGTTTTATAACATACAGCTGGATTGATTCATACGTGTAAAAGGATTGATACATATTTAATTGGATTGAATCACGTAAAGTTGGATTGATCTGTAAGGTTGTGTTCGTCATATAGAATGAAATAAAATAAAGTTGGCTTGTTTTAAATGGTATGGCGTACTGCTGCAAGTGTTTTTGAGGCATGATTAGTGTTATATTTGATGCTTTCAGTATTGGATAAAGGCAAACTTGCCTTGTGAATATATATTTACAAGTATTAATTGTGGTTATATCACTTGCATTTAAGGAATATCACTATTTTATTGCCATTATAGTTTTCAATTCTCAGTTTATCGGCGTCTAATTATATGTCATGTTATATAGTATTCATGCTTGATATTAAGAAATATGATCGTTTCACCCAAGAAAGGATAATTTTGAATGATAACCTAAAGAAAAACTTGGGTTTTGCATGGCAAATTATTTGGATAAACCTTTTGTTTTAATATGAGGAAAATGTCATGCTATATGAAGTTTAGATCTTGCATTAGAAATAAGGATGTTCTGCTGTTGTATTACTATTTCTTAATGAATGAGATGCATGGATAAAATAGCACTTTTGATTAAGGATCACTAACTTACTTGTTTTGAATCAAAGTGGCACATTGCTATATATAAAATACTCAAGATACGATCTCTGGATTGCTCAAAGGTGTTTTTTTTCAAACTTCATAAAGTTATATTTTATATATCTTGATTTTGTGATATGGTTTTAATTGTTTCGTTTGCACCTACATGGAACTTACTGTTTTATGATGTTTAGAATGCACATAAGGATAATTAAATTTTGAGGAGCATATTGATAGCATTCATAATTCTATAGTTAACTAATTTTTCAGTTTTGAACCATGCTGCTATGATGTCTATTTACATAATGTTGTAGTACGAATTAATTTGTGATAAAATTAGGCGATAAGGATCATTTTCTAAGCTTTCTTTAGATGCTGAATTCATGAAAATATATTAAGAATTGAATTTTTGGTGAATTTATAAAGTTGAAACAGATGCACAGGAATTTTCCTGACAGTTTCTACATTATGAATAAAGATTGTTGAATAACTCACTTAAAATCTTCAAATGAACTGAATTTTTGATATGTTGAGCACATACGTGTCTTCGTGAATTCTGCAAAATTTCGTGATTATTGGATGTATAGATTATTTGTGAGAATTTTATTAGTGATCTGTGTTCAGGAAAAGTATGTGCTGACAGATTTTCTGAGTAACCTTGTAGGTCAATTTCAGACTTTTTAATTAGCTATAAAACGACTCATTAATTTTTCTGTTTGAAGATTAATGACTCTAGTTTGTTTGCATTAAATTTGATGCTAATCCGACTTATAAATTAATTATGGTAAATTCTCAAGTAATCACATATCATTGCTGGAAATTTCTTGACAGTTTTTGTGCATTTAGGCTTATACTGTGAAGTACATTAGGAGCACGCCTTGAAAGTTCTTTTACACTTTTTTGTCACAGTGTTTCTAATCATAAGGTTATTGGTGCACTATATATTTTGAAGTAGCAAAGTAGTGAGTGTTTGCCCAAGTGGGAGAAGTGATGTAAAGTTTTGGGCTTCACACTCAATACCTTATTATCTTGTATTTTGATAAGGTCATATAGGTTTTGGAGCATACTTGGAATTCTTTTCTGGGTTTTGACGCATTGAAGTTTTCTGAGTACTAATAAGCATACTTGAAACTGTTTGGATGACTGACTGTTTCGTTTTGGCTACTAAAGTTCTTACCATGCTTATTTGTATTGCTTAAAGAAAATTGAATCGATGTTTAAGATACAAGTGGAATAAAGTTGAATGCCTCCATTACAATTTTTGATTTTTCTCATCTACGTGCAACTTAAATGTAAAGTGTTGTTTGAGAAAGAATTGAATAAATTAAATTTGAGCTCTAACTCTAAGGATTGGACTGCGATAAAGTTTTATAATGTATTAATTCATTTTATATGGTATTGATCCATTTTTGTAACATGCAAAATATATGTTTTGATGAGTGGGAGCGTTTAATGATCTTCCTTGAGGATGTATTCAATAATTTGGATATTTTTGATTAATCGCTTAACAATCTAGTTTTGCATTAAGGATTTTAAGGCTAATAAGAACAAAGTTTGGTTTACGTATGTTATATGTTCTTATTATTTCATGCAGTTTTGTTCAAATCTTCAGTAGTTAATCAATGACTTTTGCCTTTTCAATTGAAATTTGTGATTGCTAATAAGCATTTGGATTTTGGTTCATGCTTGTAAGGGAGAAGGCAAAAGAAAGAATTTTTCCAGTGGTTCATTGATTCATTGAATAAGGTTGTTTCATACTTGTTACAATTATGGTTATGCCGTTAAGTTTTGATATGTAGAATTAGTGGGAGCTGAGTTTTATTCCACTCAATCTTCATTAGATTTCTTGGAGACAGTTCAATTATTTTGTCTATTGCTGTTTGGTTCGGTTCTTTTATTGGATTACGTGACTTCAATTTTATGTTTATTATTCTTTGACAAATGAATCCAGTAACATGTCGTCATGCAGTATAGCTAGCTACAGTCACTGCATAAGACATGAATTCATGCCAGTGTCATTAAGGAGAGATCTTGGTAATCTCTTAAGGAAGGGCTTATGAATGAAAGTGATCTTTGTAAACACAAATTAAGTTTTGTCATGATCATTCTATGTCCTAGTCTTGATGGAAGCCTTATGTGATTTTGCAAGCTTATATGTGTGGTTGTAAGAATCTTGGATGTTATAAATTCAATGTGTTCCGACAGTTCCATGTAAGTTTACATTTTTGACAATGGCTTGATTTAGGAATAGAGTGATGTTGAGTTCTACATGGCCATACAGTTATCAACTTTGAAGCCTTGATGATTATTTGACCAAGTGGGAGAATGTAAGACGTTGGATTATTCCAATTACCTACTTAAGTGGTCTTCTAATCATCATAGGGTTGTTTTGGGCTCAATATTGATCAAGGACTCAATTACTACTCGGCCCGTAGCCTTTGTATGAGTGTTTAAGTTAAATACATGGGCCACAGGGATTCCTAATTAATATGGACTAGGGTTTTTATTTCCTAATGCAATAAGGACTGCTTGAGAGTTTTTCTTGATGGGAGAGACTCCCAGGCAGATGCATATAAAACACAAGTGCCCCTGCTCAACCGATCAAGCCAACCCACACTAAAGAATTCACCCCATCTAGAATGAGTGTATGAGGGATCGGATTGAGGAGATGTGCTCTTGTATATTCTTGATGTGTGTTCTATCATGTGTAGTCATTCTAGTTTACATCATCTAGCTAGAAGAATTGTAATTTATTCTTTTCTGTTATGACGGGTTTTGTAGGATATGAAGAGAATATGTATTTCCAGTACTGCCTAAGCAGAGAAGATTTTACACTCTGTATTCACATTGATGTGGAATTGAATTCATATGAATCCTTTAACCCGAAATAAAATTGGATTCACCAAATTGTGGCAGTCTTCTGGAATTCGCTACCTCCATTTGTAGCTAGAAGAAATTGATATTGAAATTTATTCTCTTATGACGGATATTGGGGGATATGAGGAGCGGTTTGCACAGTAAAATTGCGGCTGTGAGGAATCCAAGCATCGCCAGATATTTGTACCAATCGGCCATCACCAATTCTCCATCGTAAACCACCTTGTAAAAGCTCTCTATCCCACAGAATAGATAGCCAAGTATATGAAGGAGCCGAACCAGCTTGGGCATTCAAGAAATCAAAAGTAGGGAAATACCTTGCTTTCACCATATGAGCTTCAAGTGAATTAGGAGATTCAAGCAAGCGCCATCCTTGTTTTGCCCACAGAGCTTTATTGAAACTGACTAACTCACGGAAGCTCAAACCACCCTCTGACTTATGACGACACAAAGCGTTCCAATTTTTCCAATGAATTCCTCTCTCAGTGCCTTTAGACCACCAAAAGAGAGTAATAATACTTTCAATCTCATTGCAAACTGCCTTATGGCAACCGGTAAGCTGAATACACTCATAGAATAAGTAGGCATGGCTTGGCAAACTGCCTTAACTAAACTTCCTTTCCAACTTTCGAAAGTAATCGACCTTCCCAACATGTAATCTTCTTCCATATACAATCTTTAAGAGTATGAAACATCAGATATTTTATTCTTTCCAGCAATGGTAGGGAGTCCCAAATATTTTTCGGGTTCCTAGGATAATAAGAACACCCACTATAGCTTGAATTTGGGCCTGTGCTGCCAGCGACGTAGAAGGACTAAAACACATGGCTGATTTCTCCAGTTTAATCTGTTGACCTGAAAGCATCCTCATAGATGCGGAATATACGCTTTAACTTATCAACTTGAGTAGGCTCTGCATCACAAAACAACAAACTATCATCAAATGATTTAGAGAAGGTGCCAAAGCAGCAATTGAGACTCTCCTGATCTTAGAATTGAACTCAGCTTGGTGGAGAAGGGAAGAGAATCCCTCAGCCATGATAAGAAGTAAGTAAGGTGAAATTGGATCCCTTTGGCGCAAACCCTTGGACAGGATAAGCTTAGCAAAAGGTCCGCTTGAAGTAACACCAAGTAAGAAGCTATGGTAATACATCCCGTAATAAAATTGACAAAACGAGCAGGAAAATCCATAGTATGCATCATGCGGTCTAGAAAGAACCATTCAACAAGATCACAAGCTTTTGCCATATCCAGTTTCAACACAAGCTTCCCCCCTCCTACTTTTCCCAGCCGCTTCAAATAATGAATAGTTTCAAATGCTGCTAGCACATTATCCAATATCATACGATCAGGAATAAGAGCACTCTAAAACTCCGAGATCACATGGGGCAAGGCCTTCTTCAATCTGTTGGCAACTGTCTTGGAGATAATCTTATAGAGCACATTACAGAGATCAATGGGACGGAATTCAGTAACTTGTGTCCGTAAAGCAATCTTCGGAATAAGAGCAATCAATGTATAGTTAAACCCCACAACACTATCACTACCATTCAGAACATTCAGACACAGTTGGGAAACATCACTCCCCACAACATCCCAATCTTTTGGTAAAATAAAGAAGGCATCCCATTAGGACCAGGAGATTTGGTTGGAGCCATATACTACATACAATTAGTATGTCCATAATTTTTAAGGAATTTACAGTAGATGCCACTATCATAAGTGGAGGTCTATGAAAACACTTCCCTAAAATTCAGCATTTCCTTATTTTGTTGATATCCCTACTTATTGGAGAACACCCCATATATATATATATATATATATATGTGTGTGTGTGTGTGTGTGTGTGTGTGTGTGTGCGTGTGTGAGTGTGTATGTGTGTGTATGTGTTTCCTTATATATATATAATGTGGTTTCCTTATATATAATAAGAACCATCGAATTGAGTGGTCAAATGATTTAGGATTTAAGTAATTTTTTGCAGAGATGATCTTTGATGAAATATCTAGAAATTAGACAGTTCGAATAATTGAAATACAATGCATGGTGGGCCCTACAATGGTGTCTCTCAATTAAGCTTATTTGAGGGATCCCTCAACTGAAGCGCTCTCTCTCTCTCTCTCTCTCTCTCTCTCTCTCTCTCTCTCTCTCTCTCTCTCTCTCTCTCTCTCTCTCTCTCTATATATATATATATATATATATATATATATATATATGCATCAAGCATAACCCTTTCTGGAATTGGACAAATTATAAATAAATACTTAACTAGTGTGTTATATTATTTATGTTTCAAGAAGGGCAATAGGTTTTGGTTATCTTATATCTTCTAGAATAACTAGAAAGACAAATTTTACCATACATATCATATAAATAGAAGCATGATAGTCATAAATGTAATATACCGCTCATAATTCAAACCTGGAAGATACATCACTTCTCTAATGAATTTTCTGCCTCTATTTGTGTCCATAACAAGTGAACCCATACCAGCTACATCCACAAGTGCACCTATTGGCATTTGAACCTTTCTTGCAACATTTGTCCTGATATCAACAAGGAGCTCCACATTTCCAGCCATGTGTTTGCTACAACCACTGTCAATGTACCACTCTCCATTTATCTTTGCCTAAGTTATTGCACTATTTGCATAGAATAGGTTCCTTGTCACCTCCATTTGGCTAGCACAGTTTGCCTTTGGAACTGCCTTACCTGAAGTACATTCTCTAGCCAAGTGACCAAATCTATCACAGTTATAGCACTTTGTCTACCGCGCAAATCTCACGGCATGGAGTTCCGGGCCGAGGGGATATGCGTTGACACGTGGCTTCCTGCTTTTGGGTGCGATGCGGTTGTGCGCGGGCGTGCCAGCACGGTCTACCGTGCGTCGAGATTGTTGATGTGAATGGAAGTGGTCAAGTGGTGCGCCTGTTTGAACTTGCCTTCTGATCAAACAATTGTAGCCGAGAGAGAAACTAATCTCGGCTGTCAGGTTCACGGCCTGAGCTACAAGGCCGTTTAGTGGCGGTGTTGATGGTGGGTTTAGGGCGTTGCTCCGGCGCGCTGCTCAGTGAGCGGCGGTCGTATGATATATGGGGTGAATGAGCGAATAACAAAGATGGTGCTCCGGCGCCTTGAAAATCAAGGGTCGTATGATATATTGATGAATGGATTTTCCTTACAGTCTAACACTACTCCTAGGAAAGCAAGTAAAGATATTGAAAGTGCATTACAGGAAAATATAAGTTGCTCCGTGGGAGGCTTTGGTTTTGGTGTTTGAACCCTTTGAACGTAGTCTTGAGCTTTGTATTTATAGGAAGAGTTCTTGGAGGAGTAATCGAGGCTGAAAATCTGCATAGTGGAGCCTGATTAGCGCAAGTGGGCAGTCTAATCGACATTTGGGATCGTGAAGTATGGTGGTGTGACCCCATGAATCCCGGTGAATCTCGGCCGCTGCCCTGATCGTGGGCTCTGCGCTTCTGGCCGTGGAGACGCATTTATTGCTCTGATAGCTGGTGACCTAATCTCTCAAGCTGCAAGGATTCTTGTGAGAATGTCCACGTCTAATCACTCTGTTTTCTGTCGCCAAATCCTAACTTCAGTCACTTCCCACCTTCCCTCGTGCATTAAATGCTTATTTGTGGCCAGTGGGTTTGCTGCAATAAACAGGGGCATTACTTCATTAAATGAAGCATGGGACCCTGCTATCACGTGATGATTTGACTTTAATGCCTTTGGCCGTAATTTTGTCCGGCCTCGGCCTCGGCCTATAATCGAGGCCGAGAAGATCATGCCTTAGCAGCTCTTCTTTCGTCTTCAGGAGGGCCAAATATCTGGGCGAAACGCAGCATTTTAGTCCTTCGAGCAGGGGCTAGGGCCAAGAAAAGGGGCTCCTTCAGCCGATTCATGGTCGTGATTTATTAGGCACAAACACACTTAGGCTTCCCCTTATATCTGCACTCACCAAAATGAAACTTGGAGCACACTTTACACTGTGGTTTTTTAACTTCTTAACTCATTGACTGTGACGAGCTCAGTTCAAGTTTTGTGCTGAGCTAGTATGTTGAAACTTGGGTTCTGATTCTCATTGTTTACCCTTAGGCCCCGTTTGGTTCATGGGAAAGGAGACTTGGGAATGGGAATTCAATTCCTTTCCCATGTTTGGTAAGTCCGGGCATGGGAATGGATGCCTTGCACATGGGAAAGTAGGGGGGAAAGTGATGCCCTCCTCTTAACTTGGGTTTTATTTTCCCTCCTCATGGGAAAGTTTGGGAAAATGAGCCAACATTCAATGCACAATTTTCATGACTATTTTGTCCCTATGAACAATTTATAATTACAATGTATCATTAAATGCATTCTTTTTTTATTTGATTTAATATGGATATAATTGAAAAATTATACAAACTTTGTTTTCCATTCCTACTCAAAACAAACATGGGAAAGGAAACAAAGTGAAATCTCCCGGTTACTTTCCCAATATAACCAAACGTGGGAAAGGAATCTTTCATTCCCATTCCTTGGGAAATGACATGGGAATTGATTTCCCCTCAAATCCATTCCATGAACCTAACGGGGCCTTAGGATTCCAATTCTTCTGAAATTTGGATGAACCAGATTAAGCATTTTGCCCTTTTGGACTCACAAAGAATGAGGCAAATGCTTTCTGAGCTATATCAACACTATGCAAATCGAACTATTAGTCTTGGCTTTTCAAAATAGCAATCACTTCCTGCAATTCTACAATCTCTAGGCTCTTTGTGTTTTCAATCACAAGACATATAGGATCATATGCTTTACTGAGACTAATCAAAACCTTTTGAACAAGTCTCTCATTTGAAAGAATCTCACCAAATGTTTCGTCAGATTAATCAACTCATTCAATCGTGTAAGATAAAGAGATAGAGGCTCATTATCATGCATTCTAGTGTATTCAAATTCACGTTTGAGATTTTGAAGTTTTACCTATCTAACTTGGTCACCACCATGATATTCTCCCTTGTCATTTTAGCTGAGTCTGCATTGGCTATACGAGGGAAGATTTGATTGGAAACTGCGTTTTGTATGATACCCAGAGCTTTTGCATCTTTCATGAAGATTGCAACCATTTTCTCATCAACCTCATCTTCTAAAGCTTCCCCAGCTTTCTTTTTCTTCTCCAAATCAGGAATCGTAATTCCCTTTTCCACCAAATTCCATAAACCATATGATTTGAATATGGTTACCATTTTGATTCTCCCTAACTCATAGTTCTCACCAAAGAAGATCGGAGTTCTCACTTCTGAACTTCAAGATCCAGCCATTTATGAGCTCAGATAAACCAAAAACAAGTTGTTTCAGGTCAAAATCGAGATCCAGCAACCTTCACAAAACCTTGAGTGAGCTTCGATATAGCTCGATTTCAGTCTTAAGAACGCCCTGATTCAAGTGATCGAACCTGGCTATGAGGCCATGTTAGTGTTTCTTGTATGATTCTGGTTTCTATGGAATCTCAATGCATATATGAGAAAGATGATGAAGAAAGAAAGAGAAAGAAACGAAAGTGACAAAGAGAATGAAATGTTCTCTCACTGCTATGCAGAATACAGCAGAGGAATTTTACTTCTTCATATCATGACCACCTCACATGCATAGAGCGAGGCATATTACCGTTAGCACTCTTAGCTGGATCCCTTACATCACAAAATGATCTCAACCATACATCTAGCTATCGACTAGGATCATTAGACATGGCATTGTATGCCTTACAATCTTAGCTTCACACTTGGCAATAATAAAACTCAAGTGAATACCCAATTAAGCTCATAGCTTATTTCACTAATTCTAGTCAGCTAGAGACTTATAATTCAACAAGTTCAAAGCTTGTGGGTAGAGCTCAAGACATATATACTTTTCCTTCTCAACATGGCTCTGCGCTGCTTATGGTCTTGAACTTTGCTTTCTTAGACGGTGTGCACAATGGCAGTGCCCTTAGCACTCTAGGTAGAATCCATTTTTTCAAGGGACCCGAGAGATGCCAATCGTCGGAGGTGCTGGGGTTTTCCGGTATGCAAGGATGCATTGGTGAAGACAGTTTCCTTGAGTGCAAAAACTGGAGATGCTGCTGTCGAATACAATGTGTCTGTGTTGCACTACTGAAAAGGGTAATGCTATTTGCATCACATCATGTGGGCGAGAGATGTGGTCAGTAAAAGTTGTACAAATAGGTTTTTTGTTACTGATAATATCATGCAGCATTTGTTGCTTTTTCTTTATTAGTTGCGTTGCCTTCCATGATTACATCTGTCTATTCTCTGTTGATTTAGCATAACTTGCATAGCATTGAGTGTGATATTCGGCTACTTAAAAGTACTGTTTCTCTTCTTACCACCAGTTGTCTAAGCAACCAAACTGATGTAAACTTTGAGCACTGCCCATTACTGGAAAGGAAAAAAGGTCCTGCCGTCTCACAAGCAATTGAGACCAGTAATGAATGCAATTCGATATCAGAAAATAACTTTGAAGTGTAATGTCGTGTTTAACTTTGAAGAATCTATAGAACAGGGTTCAAACCCAAATATGGCAGAAACATCAGCGTTTATGTGGGAAGAAAACTAAAATAGGATACAAATTAACAACTAACTAAAGTTTTAGAACAGAGAATAATTCTCCCAAGCTTCTGAGGAAGATACTATGCAGTTGCAGAGGAAGAAATGCATAAAATCCTTTACACAAACAAGAAACGGAAAATTAAGAAAGTAAAAAACAAATACAAAAGCACTCAATTCCCCACATGGACCACCAACATCATTCGTATCTCCTAAACCTCCAGGCCGATGTTGAAAAAAGAGGCCTGTCATGCCAACAAATAACTAAACATCCATTTTCTTCTTTAATCTTAAACCCTTCATAGCCCTGCAACTGCCTCCTAGCCTGTAACATTCCGTGGTAGCTTAAAGGGACCCTGCCAAACCCAGCCAACTCAAGCCTTAAAATCCACTTCTCCAGCTTCTCATGCCTCTCTGTTCTCTCGGTTCCTTCACATGCTATGATGTTTTTTATTTCCTCTCCGAAAAGCATCTTCTCAACCTTTTGTCGCTCCATTGGTGATCTCGGTACTGTAGACTCCAAGCAATCAAAAAGCGCTCCATAAAAGTTCAATGCTTCCATGATCCTGTCCATTAATGTATGGCCATTGTGGTTTGATTCTTGCTCGGTGATCACCATTAGCTTTGGTGAAAGGCCCCAAAGAGAAGTTAAAAAACTCCCCATCTTTGGTGAACCACTTGATAGTGGGGACAATGCAGAATCAGGACTTAGGTTATATGCACTGATTGGATCTTTCTCCAGCCACTCTCCTAAAGTGAGTTTATTCATATGCAAGACTTTCTGCAGGTTCTTAGATGCTAATGGTGATTTTCTCCTAAGATCATCATCAGCTGCCAAGAGAGAATGTAGCTGCAATACAGAGCAGACCGCAAGAGCCTCTCCAGTCTTGACAGGCAAACTTTCAATATCAAGGTTCTCTAACTTGCTAACTATAGCATTGAACTGAAACGGGATGTTCAGATTTCCCGCTTCTTCAGTCAAGCGATGGAACATTTGGTCTAATACCTCTTTCTGTTCGTGAATGCCCGTAATTCTCAAATGAGGCGGGCCTTCAGGTCGAGCATTTAATGTCTGAATCAGATAAATCCATTGGGCAGGCTCGCATGAATGAAGATCAATAATATGAACCATCTTTTCTCCTTCCATGGCTTCCACTATGGCCTGATTTGTAACCACATATGCAACCTTCAAGAAAGGACATAGATCACAGAAGAGCCTTTTAACGAGAATTTCTTCTGAGACTGATGTTATTTTTGTTGAGTTAAGGGCTTTATACAGACCAGGCCAAGCTTTAAGCATCCGGTCTGCAAGTGCCTCGTTGAAATAAGCAGCTATTCGCTGCATTGTATCGCCATCAGGAGAGGCTAGCTGAGAAATATGGTCAAGCCAAATATTTGCATTCTCAATGCTACCAGAAGCGACATGCTTAGCACAGGAATAAAGAAGCTGGATCAGATATAAACCTCTCTCTTCAGATTTTAGCTCCCTGAGCCATGTTGGGTATGGAGAACCCATCCCAGGAGATAGCCAGGGAAAGAACTGCAGGGGTGATGAAGTTACTGGGGACCCGTCCTCTTGCGCCATTCTTTCAATTAACAATAAAAACAATTAGGGGATGCTGAAGATCAGATTGCCAGAACTGTTTCAAAACAGAACGAATTAGACCAAAAGGAAAGCAGCTGAGGAAAAAAATATTAATTAAGTCTGATTTTTTTAATATTATTTTCTACTGGTTTGGTTTCCCAAATATAAAGGACTTCGATTTCAACTGAAATTTCTCCATATCCAGACAGACCTTATTTTGGTATCTAATAACGCATAAATAGCAAGGTCAAGAAACAGGCAAGAAGATCAGAGAACACACAATCAAAATTACCCAGGGATCCCAGTAAATTTGATGTGAATTCGGTCAACTGACCTTGTGGTTTCTGATAAACAGAGCAAAAGAGCAGAAGTTTAAAAATACAATATTTGATTCTTGTTCTTGCAAATGATTCCATTGTTAACAAAACTAACAAATTCATTATAGCTGAGCCACATGGAGCCAATACATTATAGCTCAGCAATGAAATTTTCTGGGAATTTAACAAGTTCAAACGTCTACTTTTCCACCAACCAAAGAGAGCCTAAAGAAAAATCATGCCACACAAAAGAAAGCAAAAGATAAACAAAACAATCTACCTCTTTAACATCACAACAAATGAACAACTGGGTTTTTTTACTAATTTCCAAGAACACATCAAAACCGAGGAATCAAAATAATGACACAGAGGCGAAGAATTACCTGAGAAAGTTTCTAGTTCCTCCGATAAATAACTGACCAAGTTCAAACGAAATTGAAATTCCTCACTGGGTTTTCAAATTGACAGAAAACCCAGCAAAGTTCCTGCGGAAGTTTCCTCAATTGGTTGGCTCGACCTCCTACTCCATCAAAGCGAGCCCAGAACTCCAAAGGGTTTCATGTGATGTAAAGTTTTGTTGCAAAGTGAGTGAAATAGTAATAAAGCTCTTGTTTTGAAGGACTTTTCCATGGCTGCGTTGGCGACAATACAAGAGGCTGCTTTTGTCGTCATTGCTTTGTTTTGTGTGTCCTTTTAGTGTGTTCAGAGGAATATGGAATTAGTGAAATACAGAGCCAGCCCTCTCTCTCTCTCTCTAGATTTTCTCTCTATCCTAATTGTTTGCTTTGTTGCTTTGTTTCCCTCTCTCTCTCTCAGTTGATTTTTGTCAACGTGTGAAGTGGATGGGAATAAGAGCTGGCCAAGTTTTGGTACTATTCTCCAACACAATGCCCTTCCAAACATGTCCTAACAAAACAAAACAACAACCTTCCTTGTTGCTTAGTGGGTAATAGAGGGAATTGCAAGGGAGAGCCTTGCAAGTGCCTCCAAAACTTGTATTTGGATTCTTTCAAAGGCATAGACCATCCACTTGGTACTTTCTTCTAACATTAAGACAAAGAGACAAGGAAATTATAGGAAAAGCCAAAAGTGGATAGAACATTTAACTTTTGGTGCGGAGTCTTGGGTGGGAGAATATCATATGGCCCCATTCCGTGTGTATTTCCCTTTTTTTACCCTAGGGCCTAGCACATTCCCTCAATAAACTTTTCTTTGGTATAAATAACCGATGAGAGAAAGGAATTTATAGTTTAAGTGGTTAAAATTATTTACTTCTGTATCCGAAGTCTTACGTTCGATTCTCTCCTCCCCAATATTACCTATATCAAAAAAGAAAAAACGAATTAATGTGATATGAAATTAAACCCCACTTTAAACCAGCTAATCAGCATTAATTAGTGATATACCACATTATTGCACCTAGTATGTTTGAGGGTATATCGATGCGTCATGAGAATTCTACACATGTTGATGGCTTGAAAAGTAAGGGTGGGCATCAATCTGGCCGAATTGATGAAACTAGTCAAACCAAATCATAATTACCGGTTTGGTTTGGTTTTGACAAAGAAAAAGTCAAACGGTTTAAAAATCAAACCGGACCGTATATGGTTTGGTTTGGTTTGGTTTTGAGCTTTTGTAAACTAACTTAAAGCAAACCGGACCGTTTATGTGTATATTTATTTATTTATATTTTATTTTACATGTGTAATACTCTAATTAGTTCATAACTATATATGAATATTTGAATTGAGCTTTATTAGTTAGTGAAATATGAAGTTTTATGACATTTTGAGATTTAGGATGGTTTCGTACTCTAGAAAATGATTTATGTATGAAGTAAGTTGTGAATTTGTTAGTTAAAATTGGGCTAACAATGTTGAAAAAATGCAAAAAGAAAGAGAATTGGGCTTAGGCCCAAACCGGCCGAACCAACCCAAACCAAATCGTATTAAATTAGTTTGGTTTGGTTCGGTTTCCTATACAACTTTTAACCAAACCGTCATATTATAATTGGTTTGGCTGTGATTTTGAAGTGAAACCAATCCAATCCGGACCGTGCTCACCCCTACTGAAAAGTGGTTGGACTAGTACAATTAAATTTAATGGACAATAATAATAAAAATAAATATATAAAATATAGCTTCATTTAGTGGTAAATGATTAGAATAGGTTGAGGGTAGGCCTCGTCAATGGGCAGGGCCGAATGGGCTTGGGCTGGGCTGGGCTGGGCTAGGCTGGTCTTCAAAGAGGAGAGAGAAAATAATGGGCAGGGTCGGGCCTTGTTTTTTTAGAAAATTTAAAGCCCAAGGCCATCCCATGAGCCGGGCTTGAAAAAGCCCATAGGGCCGAGCCGGGTTAAGCCCAACAGGGCGAGCCTAAATGGGCCTACTTTATTTTGTCTTTTTTTATATATATGGATTTGTTTTGTCAATTCTTTATTTATTTTTTCTATGTTTTGGCGTGTTTCTATGTTTCCATTTTTTACATAGTTCTCTATTTACATTTGTCTATATGTTTATGTCTCCATTTTTTTCTTGTTCATAACTTCATAGTTTTCCTTCTTTTTTTCTTCATAAATATAAAGATATAGTTATATAACTGCCATATTAATAAACTCATATTTTATCCCATACTTCATTTTTTTTTAAAGTTCTTACAATGATAATAGATAATGATTTCCTCCATCTTTCATTTAACTTGGGTTTTTTTTTTTATATATTTATTTATATGTATGTGAGCCTGTGGGCTGGGCCGGACTTTAGATGCCTAAGCCCAAATCTAGCCCACTCAACAATGGGCCGGGCTGGGCCAGGCTTTTTCTCGATCTATCGGGCGAGCCCCTATTGAGCCATGGGCTCGCTGGCCTAATGATGACCCCTATTTATGGGCCTCATACTCCTCGTTGTTCAAAAATACTTGGTGGCAATTTTTTTTCTAGCACTGTGGGTACAAGTCCTCCCACCTTGGATGGACCTTGTCCTTATGTTTGTCCAAAGCACTTTGATCAGTGAATACCTTTGCATGGTCATACCCATTCTTGTGCACACATAATTTGCATCTCTTGCGATTGTCTGATACCCTCAGCCCTTGCACCTCAGGTGCGTGCTTGTGACGTTTAATCATGTGAGCTAGTTCTTCTTGAGGATCATAGCAGAAGAATTTATTGCAGTAGCTTTAGAAAATCACGTCCTCATAGGGATTCATATTGATTTTTCACCTTGGCACTAATATATTTTTTAAAAAAAGTCAGAACATAAAGCAAGATAAATTAATGCAACCTAAACATGTGGATTTTAAGGCCGTTTAGCAAAATTGAATAAAAAGGATAAATATTCTTTCTCTCTCTTTTTTTTATTTTTATTTTTATTTTTATGAAATATAAAAAGAAGAAGAAAAACAAATCATCAAATAAGAGTTGGCTAAACATATAGTTCTTTTTTTACCTAGCCCTCTATTTACATTTGTCTATATGTTTATGTCTAGGGTTTGTCTATATGCATATTAGAAGGTGATTCCTATGAGCTCATAGATGACCTAATGTTTAACAAAATAAATACTATATATTTGTACATCCACATACATATAAGAAGGGTTTGGGTTCTAACTTTTAATGTGTTCCCATTATAATAACTCTTGTGTTTTGTTTAATAATATCCAAAGAAAAACTTCTAAACCAAATACATAAATGATTATAAATTAATGACCCTTCTTTGTTAAAAGATCGGCTACCATGTTCAATTCTCTCTTCTTCTTTTTTTTGAGAGAATAACTATAGTATTTTATTTGATAAAGAGGAGTAACAAGTATAAAAATCGGGCTATGTCGTCAGGGATTAGGCGAGTGTCTCTACACCATTTGGACTCGATCATCGGGGTAACTGAATAGCCATACCCGCTCAACCGCAAAGCGGGAGTAGGAGCCTTACCTCCAGTAGAGTGCCCTCCGTCCCCCTCAGAACATACCTGAAAAAATTACAAGTTACAATCCTCAAATAAAAGATTAACTATAAAATTTGGGGGTTCCTCAAACCAAGTTAACGAAGTTCCAATATGAAGCACAAAGCGCTAATATTCGATTCTCTCTAAATGTTAGTTTGATATTTAAGAGAATTTCCCATCAGTTGCCAAATATCATCAGCTATGGACTGCAAACTCTGGTAGATTCACACCCCCTTTTTTTTTTTTAAAAGAACTAGTATTGACACCTAGAGCAAGTTCCGAATTTAAATTTCATGTACCATAATTATTGAATAAAATAATGTTTTTTTATTTTTAAGAAAAAACTCTCACGCTCAAATGTTGCTCCTCAGATGTGGCAACTACTGAACTGAAAGCATTATATTTTACCATTTATTCGAAATATATTTATTACAACCATTATTCCATGGATATACATATATATATATATATATATATATGTGTGGGTGGGATGATAATGAGTTATGAGTCAGCCAGCACTTGCATGGGTTGCTCCAAATATAAGTCGACAACTTGAAGCATCTCTCAGTTTCTTTCTTTCTCGGCACTTACTATTTATAATTCGGGCTCGGCAGAACAATTCCAATTCCTTTGTATTGTTGTCTGTGAATTATTTGTTTGCATTTACATGCTGCATGCCCAGCATAGGGAAGTCAAACTAGACTCTCACTGCCTCTTTTTTTTAAATTTTTTTTATGGCTTTTTTTGTGTGTATATTATATCTCATTCTGGATCAGCATAGTACAATAGTCATTGGGAGAATACAGAATAGAATTTAAATCCAATTATTATTAAATTCGATTTCCTAACTTTTCTAGGGTTACAAAATAGCATCTTAAGAGAATCCAATAGGATTTTACGTATATATTTTATATTTTAATAATGTTTATACTTGATTAAAACAATGTTATATATTTTAGAATTTAGGGTTGTGATTCAATGTTAAAGGCTTAAAAGGACGCCAACGAGGGTTGGTTCAGATGGTAAGGTCCTTGTACTGTGTGTAGCTCCACCAGTATTCGAGTCCCGCTGCTAGCAGTCCTCGTTGGTGCACGATCTGTAATTTCCCATATAAATCCATACCGGTGGCAACATCAGTTGGGTGTCACGCGTAAGTCCTTCTGGCTTGAGGTTGTGGATCTGCCATGGCGCTGGTGGTGAGAAGAGCTGATCTCCCTCTAAATTTTTTAAAAGGACATAGTTTTGGACATTCGAAGACAATATATTCATAATTTCACTAACCATAGTGTGTATCAAAAATTCTTGCCAAATTTGTTCTTATCTCGGTTTATATCTATGCTTTCAAATTTTGTATTTTTCTTATAGAGTCAAATTAGCTCACCAAAAACAAACCAAGAAGAAATCAATAACACTTGATCAGTTGGATGCTTTCAAGATCTAGGCCTCTAGGTGGTATCAGTGAAAGAGAAAGCTCGATAAGGGTTGTGAGTGTCTTAAACTATGCCGTCGGTCTTAACAATGAGAGGGTCAGAAAATTGACCTTTTGGCCAGCCAATGCAAATTAAAAACGACTTTCCTAGATTACTACGTGGTACCAAGACTGCATTATCCCTCTAAGTTTCAGTTCGACTATGCAATCCATTGGAGGGTGCGTTAAAAACAAATACAGAAGGGCCCACAAAATTTACGTTTGGTTTTCATGATTTTTGGACTGTTTTCTTCTGCTTTTTTTTTCTTTTTGGTAAAGATCTAGACCTTCTTTGGAATAAGTTTTTACAGCTGACTAATGATACAGAGTTTATACTGCAATTGATACCTCTTAATCATTTTATTACTACCAGTCATCTTTGGAATTGTTTAGGAAATTGTTTAGCGCTAATCAAAAGATCAAACGAATCCCTTTACCTCATCAAAAGGGCAAGCATCGAAACCAGAAAACTGGTTAACCAGGTTGAACAAAGCCGAGAAAAACCGTGTTGATCAAAATATCAACTTCCGTTCAAAAAACTGAATCAAACCGGTTTGGTCTGATTTCCGATTCATTTTCATCTTAAAAATCTTATTTGAATTGAACGGGCCCGACTATAGTATTTCATTTTATTTTATTTTCTAAATATTGAAGTCCAAACCTAACTCCCTAGCCCAATACCAAATTCCCAAGCCCAATACCAAATTCCCAAACCCAAAACCTAATCCCCAAGCCCAACTTTATCTGTCTCCTACTTTTTTTCTTTCCTCTTTCCTTTTTCCTTCTCCCCTACTTTCTTTCTTTCCTTCTCCTTTTTCTTTTTCTCACTCGGCAAGTTAGATCTATTGGGGCAATTTCAAAGGTCAGAAGTTTAGAAAATAAAAAATTAGAATCTAAAGGATTTAGCTATTATGTCTAGTTTATGAGTTGAAATTAATGTGAGGCTTAGTGTGTATAATAGTTATGATTATGTTTAATGTTGAGTTAATATTATGGCCTATAAATAGGCGTCGTATCCACTTTATGTTAGTGTGTATCAAGAGTATCAAGTGTGTGTTGTAGTAGAGTATTTAAAGTATCAATCTTATTGAAATTTGTCTCAAGTAAGTTTGTATAGGAGCTCTATATAGCCTTCAGGCTTCACATCTCCAAAAATATGTTATTTATTTAGTCTGTTATATTGTATTTCCCCCTTCACATTTAGAGTGTATGAGCATAAGGCTAAATCCATCAATAAGATCTGTAGCTGCAATTTTTTGTTGCACAAGGATAAAACACTTAGATATTTACATGAGCTTAGCTTTGTAAACGCCCACTGTTAAGGCCCAAAAAAATCACAAGGAAAGCCCGTGCATATTTTTAAACCCAATGCACTATCATGCTATAAAAACAGCATGACATGCCATGCCAAGCAAGGCTACAATTTGACACGTGGGGGTGGTGGTATGAGTTTACTACTTTTCACATGCAAACTTGTAAGAATTACAAGGTTCCACAAGCCCAAGCCTACCAAGCCCACTGCACTGTCAAGCATTATCTAAAACGCAAAGCCCAAGCCACTGCAATACAACATAGCCCAAGCGTAAGCACGCAATAACACGCGATGCCAAGCAACTCCCTTTTAGTGTCAAAATACGCAACAAGCTTAAGTGGGCCCAAGCCACATACGTGCTTGGGGCTTGCTGAGCGGGTTGTGGTGTGGATGGTTACAAGGATCCATGAGGTCCATTAAAGGTTCAAAAGAATGCATATTTTGGGCTGCTTGGGAGCCTCAAAATCCAAGCCCATTTTCTTGAGTCATTAAATGGGTAAGTAGAGAGAAAGAAAAGCCCAGCGCCAGCGCATTCTGAGCGACCGGTCGCTTTTGTACAGAGTCAAAAATCCAAAACAACACAGCTGGAGCGACTAGTCGCCCGTCACTAGCGACCGGTCGTTGAAGACTCTGCCTAAAAGAGACCGGTCGCTTGCACCTAGCGACCGGTCGCTGGTCACGATTTCCAGCTTGTTCGAATCTGCTTCAAAACGACCGGTCGCTCATCCCTTGCGACCGATCGCTTCCTCCGACCTACCCTTATCCTACCTAAATAACCACCCAGCAGCAAAACAAAGGGCCATCGGCAAAACAAAGGGCCATCGGCAAAACAAAGGGCCAGCAGCAAAACAAAGACCCAGTAGCAAAACAAAGGCCCAGCGGCAAAACAAAGGTCCAGCGGCAAAACAAAGCATACAGAAGCAAAACCAACTACCCAGCATCTAGAATAACTCCCTACCCGGCACCTACATAGAATGAAGAGGTTATGTCATCTCAGCTGGGGGGGGCAAGACGACCAAAAGGAAACAACCACCTCGAAGCCGGAGAGCAGGCCGGACCACCTTGATACCGGAGTGCACGCGTGTGGGGAAGTGAGCTCTCAAGGTGTATAAAAGGGCAAGAGAAACAAAGGAAAAAGTGGGGAGGCATCCACTGCGGGACGACTGGTGGGGAACACCCAAAAAATATTCCAAGCTTTAGCCATTCCAAACCCAGAAACAACAACCATTCTTGCTGCCGTGCTCACCCCAAAATACTCCATACTCTAGAAAACCTCCATTTTGATGCTGTACTCTAGCAAACCATGCTTTTGCTGCCGTAACCTTTCTTTTGCTGACGTGCTCTAGCCACAGTAAACAACCCAACAAACCATGCACTGCCGTGCTCTAGATAAACACACAAAACCCATGCCTTAACCTCCCCATTCTCATTTTCTTCCATAATATCACCTTAAGCCTTGAACACCATCCAATCATTCCACAATATACTGCAATAATCATTCATTTCTCAAGCAAGTTATTCTCTCCTGCTAAACTTATGGATTCTTAGCTCCTACACCACAAGCCTCTCATGCCAAGCTCATTACCTTAACTCATCATAGGAAACTCCCATGCCAAGCCTATCTCTGTACGACCAAAACACATCATTCTCAACTCTCTCCAGAGATGCCACACGCAATGTGACCCCATTTTACAAGACCATCTAGGTACACCATCCAACAGTGCCATACATTATCCAGCAGTACCATACAGCATCCAGCAGCAGTGTACACCATCTAGAGCTGCCATTCATCTGTTCCACGTATTAGCACCAGAAGCCAATCAAAATATGGAGCTGCTGTAAGAATAACAGAGTACCCCCTAGGGCTTGCTTTCCCTTCGGGATGCTTTGGGCCTAGTTCTCGCTAACTCAAAAACGGGGACTTGAAGGCTTCATTCAAGACTAGCGACCATCCGGCCCAGCTAAGCCTTCCAGCAAAAAAGGACTCCTACACCCACAAAAGGGGAGTGGACAAGGGTAGGCTCATGGATAGAAACTCACAAATTAAAAGTTTGTTCCATAGAAATAAACACAAAGGTAATAATGCACAACATCAAAACACCTTGGCCACCTCTACAACCTCTCAACAAACCCAAGGAAATGCAAGGGCAACTGAATCACCTTCTGGACAAAAAACCTAACGGCTCTATTTTACCTATTGACGCTGAGTCACCATGTACAGCCAAGAGATAGCTGTAGCGAATATGCCTTGTATATACCTTTGTTATATACCCTAGGGTTTCTAGGTCTTTCTATTTTTTTTGTATAAATTACAACCCTTACCATAAGGAAAAAGCAAGCCAGGCCATTCTTGTATTCTGTCGAAACATTACTCTCTGTAAAAGCTTCATAAAAAGCATTCTTTCATATAAAAATCTGAATATCTTTCATGGTATCAGAGCCCTGAGTCACCAAACGGTGCTAGGCTTTCTTTCTTCGCATGGCATCCTCTTCTGAATTTTTAAACCCATTTTCTAATTACGACCCCACCATTTCAGACTTTTCTTTACACACCTATACTCCTCCTATACAGGCCCAACACGTTCCTAATCTCCTCCCTCTTAAGCTCACAAGAGACAATTATCTCTTATGGAAAACTCTCTTCCTTCCTGTGCTTCAAAACTATGACATGTTAGGCATCATTGATGGGACTGAACAATGCCCACCTAAATTTATTTCTTCTCCAGATAACACTCTTACTCCTAACCTTGCTTTTACCCACTGGACAAAGAAGGACCTCACCTGCAAAATCTGGATAAATTCTGCCCTCTCTAACACTGTGCTTCCTTACACAGTTGGTGCAACCTCATCTTGTGATTTGTGGCTCACTCTTGAGAAACGTTTTGCTGCTCTCACACATTCACACCTCCTTCAACTTAAAGCTCGCCTTCAAACCATTAAGAAAGGCTCCCTCACCATGCTTGAATACATTCAACAAATCAAAACTATTGCTGATGGCCTAGCAGCAGCTGGTGCTCTATTAGATGATACTTATTTTATTTCCCATATTCTTCAGGGTCTACTCACTGAATATGATGCCTTCTCTACCTCCATTTGCGTTCGATCTGAACCATTATCTCTAGAAGACCTCCATGGCCTACTTCTCAGTGAAGAAATTGCTATTGACCACAAAGCCACACTCTTTCCTCATTCTGAGCCAACAAATCATGCCTTCCACACCTCCACCCCATCTACCAACTCCAGCTCTAAAGCTTCCACCTTTACCAACTCCTCCTCTTCCCAATCCTCATCCCATAATCATAAATACCACAACCCCTTCCACACAAATAACAACAATTCTCGCTTCCAACGCCCTCCTACATTCTTTAATAAACCATCTTTTCACTACAACAACACCTTTCAACCCAGGGTTTCTTGCCAGATATGTAATCGCAATGGTCACACTGCCTTGACTTGCCGTCATTACATGGACAGCTCTTTCCAAGGCCATACTCCAACTCCAAAGCTCACCCAATCCTTCCATCCTTCATCTCTCTCTGTTTCTTACACTGCTTTCACAGCGTCTTCCTATTCCTCCTTCACATGGTTCGCGGACTCTGGTGCAACTAACCACCTCACAATGATCTCAGCAACTTACAGCTTCACTCTGATTATTCTGGACTTGACAAAGTTGTGGTTGCCAATAGTCAGTCACTTGATATTCACGACTCTGGTAACTCAACTCTTTACTCTTCCAATTCCAAATTTCATCTTCACAACATTCTTCACACACCCCAAACCACTCATAATCTTTTGTCTATCCATCGCTTTGTAACTGACAATAATTGCCATTTGATTTTCACCCCTTTTCATTGTATTATCAAGGACAATACTACCGGGAAAATCCTGTTTCAAGGCCCTACTGAGGGAAGCCTATACCCCATCCATTTCAGATCGCAACGACCTCCTCAAGCTTGTTTCATCTCCTCAGCTTCCTACACACTTTGGCATTAGCGGCTTGGCCACCCTTCCAATCGTGTTCTCCAACAAGTCATCTCTTCCTCCAACCTGTTTCAAGGCCCTACAGAGGGAAGCCTATACCCCATCCATTTCAGATCGCAACGACCTCCTCAAGCTTGTTTCATCTCCTCAGCTTCCTACACACTTTGGCATTAGCGGCTTGGCCACCCTTCCAATCGTGTTCTCCAACAAGTCATCTCTTCCTCCAACCTTCAAACAACTGGCACCAACAAGCATCTCTCTTTATGTTCTGATTGTCAATTAGGCAAAAGCACTAAACTTTCTTTTTCTCATTCTACTTGTAATTCTATTGCTCCTTTACAACTCATTCACTTAGACGTATGGGGACCTTCTCCAACACTTTCTGTCTCTAGATATCAATATTACATTTCCTTTATTGATGATTGGTCTCGTTTTTGTTGGATTTTTCCTTTGCATTCCAAATCTGAAGCATTTCAAGCCTTTCACACCTTTAAACAACAAGTTGAAATCTCTTCGATTTAAAGATAAAATCTTTAAGATGTGATAATGGTGGAGAATACTGCAGCACTAAATTCCAACAGTTTCTTCAAGCACATGGTATCACCCAACAATTCTCTTGTCCTCATACTCCTGAGCAAAATGGCCTGGCAGAGAGAAAACATAGACACATACTTGACCTCACACGCACATTATTTTCCCAATCACACCTCCCTTTGCATTTTTGGGTTGAAGTAGCACAAACAACGGTATACCTAATCAATAGGATACCTTCAACTGTCCTTCAATCGTTGTCACCCTTACAAAAATTATTTAATTGCAAACCAGATTACATGTTTATGCGAGCCTATGGCTGCACATGCTACCCTTGGTTAAGGCCATACTCTAAACATAAGCTTGCTTTTCGAAGCATTCCTTGTGTGTTTATAGGTTACAGTCTTCAACATAAGGGATACAGATGCCTTGATCCCAAAAAAGGTAGAGTGTACATTATTCGCCATGTGACATTTGATGAAACCACCTTTCCATTCAAACACTCAATCCCTACAGTCTCTACTACCCCACCTCCCTCTACTCCCTTACCAACCTTCTTACCACTGCCTCCATCACCTACAGTACCTCTCCCAACCTCATCTCTCTCCCCAAATCCTACTTTTCCTAATTCCGTTACCGAATCCTCTCACACCACTTCCTCTTCACCTTCCTTAACCCATGCACCAACACCACCCTTGTCTGCACCATCAATAGCTCATTTTCTCTCAATTCCTCTCTCTTCTCCTCCCTCTTCTCCTCCACAGCCAAAATAGCCTCAAAACATACATCCTATGCAAACCCGGTCTAAGACTAGTAATGCACAATCTGCTCTCTCCACCACTCGCCATCCATTTTCATGTGCTTTAATCTCTACTTACTCTCCCGTCACGCAAACCACATATTCTCAAGCAGCAAAATCACCTCATTGGACACAAGCCATGAATGAAGAATTTTAAGCCCTCAAAACCACTAACACTTGGTCTTTGGTCCCCCATCATCCCTCATATAATGTGATTGGATGTAAATGGGTATATCGTGTTAAATATAATGCTGACGGTTCTTTGGACAGGTACAAAGCACACCTTGTAGCTAAAGGCTTTCATCAACAAGCAAGCTTGGACTTCACATAAACTTTTAGCCCTGTGGCTAAACCCACAACAATTCGCCTTATCCTTTCCTTAGCTGTTCAATTCGACTGGAGCATCATCCAACTTGATGTGTCAAATGCTTTTCTCCATGGAACCCTTCATGAAGAAGTGTACATGCAATAGCCCCCTGGCTTCATTGATCCCTTGCATCCCACTCATGTTTGTCAACTCCACAAGTCATTGTATGGCCTGAAACAAGCCCCACGCTCATGGTATGAAGAGCTTTATCACTCCCTCCTTGGTATTGGCTTTGTTTCTTCCTCTGCCGACCCTTCTTTATTCATTAAGGCAGACACAACTCTTACTTTCATCTTAGTCTATGTAGACGATATTCTAATCACTAAAAATTCTCTTTCTTACTGTCAATCTCTCATTTATCAACTCAGTTCTCAATTTTCCATGAAAAATCTCGGTCCCATTCATTACTTTCTTGGCATACAAGTTCAGCGCACCACTGATTCCATTTTTCTTTCCCAATCCAAATATCTTCATGACCTCTTGGCCAAAGCTCACATGCTTGATGCCAAACCATGCTCCACTCCATCCTCCACTACTAAACATGAAACCACCACTGATTCTTTAATGCCAGATCCTACAACTTATTGTTCTCTTGTTGGAGCACTACAATACCTTATGTGGACACGGCCTGATATTGCACTTGCCGTCAATCAAGCATGTCAACACATGCATCAGCCTACAACTCAACATTTCACTGTCGTTAAGCGCATCTTGCGATACCTTAAAGGCTCCCCAGACAATGGCCTCAAACTCACCAAAGGACACTTTCTTCTCACTGCATTTTCCGATGCAAATTGGGTAGGTTGCCCACTTGATTGCAGCTCCACAACAGGTTTCTGTGTCTTCTTTGGCTCAAACCTCATTTCTTGGTGTGCAAAGAAACAGAGCACTGTTGCCCACTCCTTTACAGAATCAGAGTACTGAGCCCTCACTCAAACAGCTGCCGAAATCACTTGGATATGCTCCTTGCTCAAGAATCTGCACTTATTTCTTCATCAACCACCTCTACTTTTGTGTGACAATATCAGTGCCTTAGCCTTGTTTGCCATTCCAATATTTCATGCACGAACCAAACATATCGAAGTTGACTACCACTACATTCGGGAGTCGGTCACTAGTAGAGCCATCTCCATTCGACATGTTTCCACCAATGTCCAATTGGCAGACATCTTCACCAAAAGTCTTCCCAAAGCTCGGTTTAAACTACTCAATTCCAAGCTAATTCCTTCAGTACCTTGCATTAGCTTGAGGGGCGGTAATAATGCACAACATCAAAACACCTTGGCCACCTCTACAACCTCTCAACAAACCCAAGGAAATGCAAGGGCAACTGAATCACCTTCTGGACAAAAAATCTAATGGCTCTATTTTACCTATTGACGCTGAGTCACCATGTATAGCCAAGAGACAGCTGTAGCGAATATGCCTTGTATATACCTTTGTTATATACCCTAGGGTTTCTAGGTCTTTCTATTTTTTGTGTATAAATTACAGCCCTTACCATAAGGAAAAAGCAAGTCAAGCCATTCTTGTATTCTGTCCAAACATTACTCTCAGTAAAAGCTTCATAAAAAGCATTCTTTCATATAAAAATCTGAATATCTTTCAAAAGGTAAAACCCAATGCAATAATAACACAAAGTATTTGTTAACCCACAAAACCATCAAGGGAACAACTAGGGGCGTAAGCGAGAAAGAGTAACAATCCACTAACAATTGTTAAGTACAAGAAATATACGGGCATAAGCTCAACTACACACAATAGGTAGCTTATGTAAGGTTTGGTTTTGAAGTATATATAAGCTGATATGCATGATGTGGTTATGCGAAGTGTTTGTATCGTGATGCAAAAGTTTTGTATGGTGCGATGATGTTGACATTAAGAGGTTTAGAGGAGGGAACAACACACAAGTGAGGGAAGATACCATAGCAAGACACACTCGTAATGGAGGGAAGACAATCAATCAAATGACTCGTTAGTTTAAATCTACGCAGCTACAAGTTGCATATATTGTGAATATGCTAAAATGAATAAAAGACATGTTGTTGATCATTTGTATTTTGATTGTTGTGAATGTGGTTTTCAATTTGGTTTAAAAAATGAGCTGCTTAGAAAAGTAGTTTAAACCATGTATTTGTTGTCTTAGTGACCAAAATATGTAGTTTGTTGTTAAAAAGGAGTTGTTTTGGTTGTAATTGGGAAATTATTTAATGCATAAAATCTTGGCATGTAAATGTTGTGGTTCCAATGAAAGAAACATGTATCTTAAAACTTTCAATTGAATTTTAGCCATAAAACATATGAATCATATATTCAAAAGCAGAAGTAATTTACTTAAAACTTGTTGGGCTAAGTTTATTCAAATTTTACCCATGTATCTTTGAGGCCTAATCTCTTTATACACAAAACTAAACGGGAAGAAGGATGAGAAAATACCCTTGAAGCTCATCTTGGTTAAACCAAGTTTGAACACCTTGTGCAAGGCCTTCTTTCTTCCTTGAACTTGTAGAGAAAGAAATTGTAGAGATTCTTCAATAAAGGCACCAAAGGAGATGCCCTATATTTCACCACACCAAATGCAAAGAGAGATGAAGAAGATATCAACCAACATGATAGCGGTGATAGACTCCCTCTTGGTGGACCGATTTTAGCTAAGGTGAAGGATAAGATTTCTCCTTCTTTTCAACACCACAACCCAATTTCTTAGGAGGCTCAAACCCTAACTTGAGAATAGCCTAAGTATGGCTTATAAAGCCAACACATAAGATGAAGAGTATTCCCAATAGAGAATTTCAGCCAAGGTGGTGTTTGGACTCCTCTTGGGCTCATTTAACTTTTATTGTCATACAACACATATTCCTAGACCTAATGGGTCATTGGGATATTTTGCTCTTTGACCCAAAATACCTTTAAAGTCCAAATCGAGTCCAACTGTCAAACTAACTTCAAAATTAACATTTTTAATTATGATTTGTGACTTACATTTAGGTACTGTGTTTTACAATACAAATGTATAGTGCCCTCAAAGACAAACAACATAGCCACAAGACATCTATGATGTCTCAGGTCAAATAATTAGTTTGCACCATTGCAATCTATGAGTTCTAGTTTGACACGTGAGTTAAGACTTTCATTCTAGAACTCATGTATTTGATCACGTTCAGTGTACTTATTCTCTTGCAAGCACCTACACACATATTTTGGTGTCGCCACACTAAATGACTTGAGACCTCGTCATTCTCTACATATAGAGAAGCAACTGTGTATACTGGTCTTGGCGGAATATCAACGCCCAATTAATACTCCTATGACCAGAAACATATTTAGGATTAGGGATCATGATAAGTCTCGATGTATGCAATCTCATTACATAATTCTCATGTTCACTTATATATTCCTAGGACTATAGTTGTTTTACTGTTATGATAATAGATAAAATATCATGGTTGAAAACAACTGGTGCCCATAAATAACTTAATAAGTTATTACAAAAGATGTCCTTAACATTAATTATCATGTATTTAGTTAGCTTTAAGGGCATACCACTAACAACTAGTACATGTATTTTATGTTTTTTTTTTTTTTTTTTTTGTAAGGTGAATAGCCCATATAATTATTATATATATAGAGAGAGAGAGCTTCTATTAAGGGATCCCTGAAATAAACTTATTTGAGGGACACCCTTGTAGGGCCCAATTACACATTGTTTCTCAATGATCCAAACCGTCTAAGTTTTAGATACTCCATCAAAGATCATCTCTCAAAAAATCACTTGAATCTGAAACCATTTGACCAGTTAATTAGAGGATTGTTATTTTAGTTTTTCTTGAAGCATTCATCTATTTTGTTGCTTGAAATTAGATGCCTTAATGATTTTTAATTTTTCTGATTTTTTGCAAGGAATATGAATGAAGACTTGAAAAATAGACGGTTTGGATCGTTGAAAAAAAATTTGTAGGGCAGCCTAAGGGGAGCTCTATATAAGTATATATATATACATAGAGCTTCATTGAGGGATCCCTTAAATAAACTTATCCGAGGGGCATCTTTATAGGGCCTACTCCGCATTTTATTTCACTAATCCAAACAGTTTATTTTGTAGATATTCATCTAAAGATCATCTCTACAAAAAATCACTTGAATCCGATATCATTTGACCACTCAATTGAGTAATTGAAATTTTAGTATTTTCTTAAAGCACCATATTGATTGATTTTGTAGGATACAATTGGATGTCAAAACGGTTTCCGATTTATCTAATTTTTTGCAAAGATGATCTATGTATGTAGACTTAAAAAATAGATGGTTTGGATCGTTGGAAAAAAAAAAAATCATAGGGGAGCCTAAAGTGTGTCTCTCAAATAAAATTATTTGAGGGATCCCTTAATAAAAGGGGATTGTATACATACATATATATATATTGGTTGCGGTTATTGATGGTTTCAATTCAGATCTCCAATATCGTTTTTACAACGCCACCTTGGTTTGGTCTAAAAAATAACCACAATTTCGAGTCAACTCGATTGAACTGTCCAATCAAATCATTAGAGGGTCGAGTTGGGTTGAGTTGGCCTAATAATGTGCGAGTCTGAGTTTAAAAAATCATAAACCGCTATATATCGGGTTGGGACCAAAATCAACCCAACCCAACCTATGCCCACCCCTAGACAAAACCGACTGTGTCAAGTGATGGGTTTTTGGGTTCCTAATTCCACCCCTAATAAATATGCACATGTATAATATGGGTAGATTGAAAATAGCGTTGTGCTTTCGCACTTTCGCACAAAAAAGGGAGACCAACCAAAAAACAAACAAAATTAAAGCCGCAATTGGTTGTTACCGGCCCAGCCGCACCTGCGTGGTATCAACATAACCAAACAACGTTGCGTGAAGAAACAACAGTTTTAAAACGTAATGTTCGCCCATGTACACACCTATGACCTGTCGATCTATGTTCAAAAGATATCTACAATGGAAACAAAAAGCCACGTTCTTGTCAAACCCTAAATTCTGATATGAAGCCAAGTTTCCAAATTGAACTCATGCGTACTCAAATGGGAAACCAATAAATAAGGAAGAAAATCAGAAGGACAGCGCCATGACCACCAAGGCAAGAAGAAGAACCATCTCTTTATATATAAACCTTGTTTCTTTGCCTTAGAAAATAATCAGAAAATTCCACTTTGATTTTCAAATGGGATCCTCAAGCACTTATTCTGTTGTTCTCAACTTGTCATTCCTTGTGTTCATCTTTTTTCTGGGTTCTTCGTTTGCTTCTTTTTCATCATCGTCGTCGTCATCCTTGCACCCTTTAGTTTTCAACTCCAAAGTTCAACACCTTAACTACACAGCAATATCTGAGTTTAGGGTTGTGAATAGAAGATTTCTGGCTGAGTGTCCTCATCCGAGCCCTTATCTGCAAATTAGTATTAACTCAACTACTTCTGGCCTTGGAGATGAAGAGTTCTTGAGTGTCAATGTTAGTGGTGTTCTCAATCCTTCCAAAGACGATTGGGTCGCCATGATTTCACCTTCTCATTCTGAGTATGAATTCTATATATATAATTGTACACGTTAATTATCTACGAATTTATTCATACTTTTTTTTTCTTCATATTATTTCAATTTGTTGTATAATTTTTGGCTATTACATGATATGCAGTGTCTCAAGCTGTCCTTTAAATGAGATTCTCTATGCACAGACTGGCGATCTCAGCAAACTTCCTCTTCTCTGCCATTATCCAGTTAAGGTAAACAAAATTATCGTTTTCATATTACTCATATATATCCATTTTTCTCTTTGTTGGTCCTTGTTTTATTATATAAAGAACAAAAAAACAGAAAAATTAAATATATGGTAATGAATGAAAGTGAATATCAGCTTTGATTTGGTGGTAGATATCGATGCCAAATAATGTTAAATTGGTACCCGACTGATACACACCACTCACTCTCCTCTTTGTATGGCGATATTGGATTCGTTTTTAAAGTTCATTGTCAACTTTTCTACCCAACTTTTTTGTTTTCAATTATTTTTTACATGCGAAATCCGTATTAGCGAAAAACTCGACATGAAAAAAGGGTTCTAGATTCTACGAATGGACGAGTTATACCAGTGATCATACTCCTATAACAGTATTGATATATGTTAGGTTCCAAGAGTGTAGTCCTAATTAATAGTTAGGTCCCAAAAGAATTGCTCTTCGGTAGTAACAGAAATTATTAAATTGTAATGAATAAAAGCTAAAGAGAAAAACAAAATTCAAAAATCAAAAATTTAAGGGTCACATAGGTGGAAAAAGTGGCTGGGCGTGGGGCAGCCCATGTTGTCTTTAATGTACGACGTTACTAACAATGATGGCGTTAAGAAAACCATAAACATTTACGTACAAAGCAACGAAACACTTGCTTTGACGTTTGACAAAAGCATAATCCTATCGGCCTAACGGTTTATTCCGTTTGATTTTAACAGCCATACAATTTGCCGTATATCTTGTTGGGCGGATAATAATAATGAACCACATGTGGATAAGCATGAGTTATTTGGATAAAAGTTATGTATTCGAGTAACAAAAAGAAAAAACAAATATTATAATATTCCAATGTTCATTTTCAATACAGCTGTTTGGATTGTGTTTTCCTGTTCCTCATCCATATACTAAACTCTAAACCTTAAACCCTAAGTACTTGGCTTTAACAAAAATATATACGTATGTTTAGATTTCACCATAGTTAGATATTGTTATCCTTTTTAGTATAATTGTCTCTTTAATTTGGAAGTGATTTTGGGAAAGCCAAAATCAGGTACAGGAAGAAGTACCTCTCATGCTTTTTAATATGTGTTTTTAAACGATTCTATGAAGAAGCACCTGCTATGTGCACAGTGGCAGAGCCATTAAGGGACCAGTGTGGTCCCAGGCCCCCACTCCATTTTTTCCAATTATATATATATACTATACATTAGATTAGTTTTAAGATATTTATTCTAAAATAAACAATATATTAGGTTGTCATTGTCTATAAATTAACCATAAAACTTCTTGATCTCTTACCTACTTATCTCTCTTAAATTTTTTAGGTTTATTTATGATATTTGCACTAAAAACTCCTAAATTTACAACATTTCTTTCTTTCTATCTTTTATTTAACTTAAGCTTTGTAATTTTTTTATTTCCGTCCTTTTTTCATGTATGAGTTCATTGAGTTGGGTACCTTAGTGTTGGGATTTATGAACTTTTTTTTATTCTTCTCTATGTTGAAATATAAATTATTATAAGTTCAGTCTTTAATAGTGTAGACAAATGAAATTCATGTTTCTAAAAATAAATAAAAAATTCATTACAATTATGATTGTAACGAATGTATATATTATTAATTTATATCAAATGATATTATGAAGTAGATTAAGCTGTTAGCACTTTAACACTCCTATTCAAATTATTTTTTAAAATTTTATGAAGGGCCCCCTCTAATGTGAAATCCTGGCTCAACCACTGTATGTGCACTTCTCCATAAAATCACTTACAACCACTTTAAAGTGATTCTCAAACGAGCCCTAAATCACCTGATTAGAAAGTAGGTGAACGATCAATATAATTTAAACAAGAATCAACTAACTCTTAATTTAGTGATTCTTTTCTTTAAGGTCGGAGGAGGTTCTGAGTCCCTCTATCTCACATTGATAAGAAGAATAACAAAACAGACAGACCTGTAATATGTAATATGTAGTACGTTGACATTTTTTGAAATTGCTGCAGGCAGCATACATGAGCAATGATCCTGACTATCTAAGTTGCAAGAAGAAGGAATGCAAAAAGTATCGGAATGGTCAATGCTTGGTGTCCACTTGTGGTGGTGCATTATCATTTCATGTTATTAACATCAGAACGGACATTGAATTTGTGTTGTTTTCTGGTGGATTCGAGGCACCTTGCATTTTGAAAAGGTCAAGCCCTGTGAGATTTGCCACTCCAAATAAGCCATTATATGGACATCTATCAAGCATAGATTCGACGGGAACATCGGTAACACTCTATATTATTTTCATTATTAATTCTTGACATAGCAATAATTTACGTACATTCACAGTTTCGCAACACAATATGGAAAATTGAAAAATTAAATTTTCTCTTTTATGTGATTCTCGTCTTGAACTAATTAAGTTTAGCGTGAAGTCACTTATGAAGGCTGCAAAGTGGATTTGAGCTTTAAGAACAGCTTAATTTAATTTAAAAATTGAAGCAAGTTGATTAAAATGTCTGTTTTCGTATATTTTTCCCATAAAAAAAGATCTCCGAGATGGTTCTATCAACTTGTGAGATCATAGTTCTGACACAATGAAACATGAATTATGGGTGCAGATAAGATTAACATGGGTCAGTGGTGATCAGAAACCTCAGCAAGTACAATATGGTGACGGAAAAACACAAACGTCACAAGTTACTACATTTTCACAAGATGACATGCAAAGTCAGTTCCTCAACATCCTATATCCATATATGCATTTCTCGTTACATGTATCATATTTAATAACCATGTTAATTGACCATATCTCTTATATCTCGAGATCTCTGTAAAAGATGTGATCAACAATGTGATCATGCAAAATACAAATTCTAAAAGTTACACTAGCTTATTACCCTATGATATATGGTTTTCACGTTGAAGGTCTCCTTGATCTCTATTTTTTTTTTTTTTTTTGGGTACCTCTTTTGTAAATTGTAGGTTCAGCTCTACCAAGTCCAGCCAAGGACTTCGGATGGCATGACCCTGGCTTCATTCATACAGCAGTAATGACAGGACTTAAGCCTTTATCTAGTTTCTCTTATAGATATGGAAGGTATGTATAAACCCCCTATCTAATTTCCACCACAAAACAAATATTTGAAAAAAGAAAAAGGCAACCGAGGTTATTTGAGGCTTGATTTCGAACGATTCCAAAATTTCAATGAGATGTGGTGCAAGATGGAAGTGCTCAAAATATATTTTTTGCATTAGTTATAAAGAGCCTTTTCATCTTTCTTACCAATTCTTGAACACAAAGTGACCTTATGTATGTGGGAATGGAAAATAAATTGCAGTGATTCAGTTGGTTGGAGCAATGAAATCCAATTCCAGACTCCCCCAGCAGGAGGATCTGATGAACTCAAATTTCTAGCATTCGGTGACATGGGAAAGGCTCCTCGTGACGGTTCGACAGAGCATTACATTCAGGTATACATGATACATTTAGTACAGCAATGCAATAACTATATGGTCATCATTCATCCACACCTCTAAGCCATAAATACTTTGTCAATGTATATACAGTGCATTATTTTCAATTTTACTTATGCCCACCTTGAAGGAAAAGTAAAGGCTAAAGAGATTTTTAATCTTGTGTGGCATGAATAGCCAGGATCCCTCTCAGTAATTCAAGCAATGGCTGACGAAATAAATTCAGGGCATGTAGATTCTATCTTCCACATTGGAGACATTAGCTACGCCACTGGATTTTTAGTTGAATGGGATTTTTTCCTACACCAAATAAGTCCTGTCGCTTCTCGAGTTTCTTACATGACAGCTATTGGAAACCATGAGAGGTATGCTCTTTTCTACTATAGTGGCAATGCATATTAATGTTCTCTTACTAGACATTTTACATGTTATGTTGTCAAGCTTAATCTAGACCGTATACATTTGAATAAAGAATCAACTCTAGAAATGAACCAGCAGGCTAACCACATAACACACGAAACTTTCAGAAGATTTTCCTTAAAACATATGTTGACACCAAGTTGACCTCACCTAAACCCCACCAATGAAATCCCACCAATTAAGGAAGGCCCATGCCTTCTCATATGCCTTCTCCATACCCCCTCCATGCCTAGAATCCCAAATCAAGGGGAGCCATATACCTAAATCCCATAAGTCATGATGACTTGCCTACTTGTATAGGGCGTACATAAGCAAGAGGCAACAGCAAGCAGAGAAGGCCGGCTTTGCCTCACCCACTCTAAGGCTCTCTTCTTTTACTAAGGCTTTATGCCTCTCAAATGTACAATGTAAAAGCTCTCTCCTAGTCAAATACATATTCGAAGCTCCACAGTGGATGTAACCTAATTATGGGTGAACCATTGAAAATCGTGTACGTGTGTGTGATTGTGTTTTCCATCCCTAATGATGTTTATCCAAATCTATGCATGCATCAACAATATGCTTGACCATGCATTTTTCAGGGACTATATAGACACTGGATCAGTTTACATAACCCCAGATTCAGGTGGAGAATCTGGTGTTCCTTATGAGACCTACTTTCCGATGCCAACCCCGGCAAAGGATAAGCCATGGTATTCCATAGAACAAGCAAGTGTTCACATCACGGTGATATCTACTGAGCATGACTGGTCCCAAAATTCTGAGCAGGTAAAGATAATTAAGCACTTCTGTAGTGCCTTATATTTATCCAATCTAGCATATGGTATTCTCAGCTTATTTGATGTTTTTCGCTTTGTTACTCTATGCAATGGATACACTTTACAGTATGAATGGATGAGAAGGGACATGGCTTCTGTTGATCGATCCAAAACTCCTTGGTTGATTTTTATGGGGTAAGTGTAACTGAAATACCTTCAAGTTTTTGTTGTCTTTGTATCCATTATTTTTTTGTGTTTGTGTGCTTCTGTTTCATTCTACATTACAGTGATTAAGAAGTGGACTATGGTAAATTATACACAATTTACAGTTTAAATTATGTTAATCCGATTATTATGTTCAAGATTACAATCATTTCAATTAGATTCTAGCGCTATGAAATAAGCCCATGATTTCCACCCCATCTTTTTATGTTGTAGTAAATGCTTGTGACTTCTTCAAATGTTGCAGGCATAGACCCATGTATACCTCCGCAGAAGGACTCCTCAATGTTGATCCAAAATTTGTTTTTGAAGTGGAACCATTACTGCTTCAAAGCAAAGTAATTATCCCTCGCTAGCTAGCTAGTTTGATTGTTTTTTCTGTTTTTTTTTCATTGTTCATCTTCTCCGTGTCTTTTACTTATTTCGACATGTAGAAAATAGAAGAGTTTCTCTTCCAAAAAAAAAAAAGCTCTTGGATTCGTTATGTGTCAAATTGGTTCTTTCTTGTTTCTGTTGAAGTTTTTGGATCTGCCCGATGTGGGATTCCAACAGTTTCTTTCTAACATTGCTTTGGAAAATTGAACTAGGTTGATTTGGTCCTATTTGGTCATGTCCATAACTACGAGCGAACATGCACGGTTTATAAGAGTCAATGCAAGGGATTGCCTGTTAAAGATGAAAATGGGATCGACACATACGATCATAGCAACTACAGTGCCCCAGTGCATGCAGTAATTGGTATGGCTGGCTTTACCTTGGACAAGTTTCCAACTGGTGTAAGTATCTCTCCCTACGACTATATATGTATATACATGTACTTAAGCGAATTTCTGTAAGAGTAGTAGTAGGATTGGTGAGCTCCTGAGATATTGCATCCCTTTTTTTCAGACAAAAATGAAACTGAAAAACCGTAGTTCTTTCATTGTTCTTGACATGGAATTGGATTTTGATCGTTCAGGTAAATAATCCCTGGAGCTTATCGAGGATTTCTCAATTTGGTTATCTCAGAGGATATGCCACAAAGAAGGAGATGAAATTAGAGGTCAGTATGACAATATGTGACCTTTGAGTTTCATACTTCAGAACATATTTATGTAGAGAATTTTTTCATATACATATTATACTTAGAGTTCGTGTTCATCAGAATCACTCAGCTCTGCTTGAACTTCAGATCAGTTTCTTTATCTTACTACTCATGTGTACAATTCACTTCGGCAGACCTTGATGTTCTCTAAATTTCTTTCATTTTTCAGTTCGTGAACGCAGATACAAGAAAAGTTGAGGACAGGTTCCGCATAACAAAAGCAAGCACATCTAATTAGAAACATTTAATTTAAATATATAGATGAGTTACTTCTGTCTGTAAGTATTCAAGAGGTAAATGGTAGTTTTAAGTTTTAAGCTTGACAATGTTAGTTGATTACCTTCTCTTTTCTTTAAAATAAAATAAAAAATTGCATATCCCCTATGGTGGCCTAATGTCGGGCCTTCTTGGTCCACACATTTATGCTTCAATGTGTCACATGTGTCTAAAGTCCTATGGTCCAATTCTTTATTCCTTAAGTCATGTGGGACTCAATTAATATTCAATAACTTTAATTGATTAAATTAAACTATTCTAATTTGTTTTGTTTAATGACATAATTAATTAAGTCACTAACTTGTCTCACAAGTATTGGTACTAGTCAACCATTCTTGACCGTGTCAAGTGTTGGGTCAACGATTAACCTTTGACTTTGACTTTGACTTTGACTTTGACCAAGCAACAAAATCCCTTTCTCTTGTCTAATTCTTAATCCAATCCTTTTCGGTATACGATCTTATAAGTTCTAATTAGTGAGGCAGTGGGTAAGTCTAACTTCTTCTAAATCGAGTAAGAATTGTATTTCTCCATACAATTCTCCCCTATTAGTGAAGGCTAATTGTAATTATGCCTTACAGGACTTTCACAAACCATAGTTGACATTGAGCAGTATGTCATGGCTGCCCAAGCTAAATATAATTCATTGGAGAACCTAGTCAATTTGTGATTACAATGCAATTTAGTCCTTGTCTAAAACAATACTTTATGTCACATTATTATGATAAGGTTAACTCGTGTCAAATCCCTAATGCAACATTTCTAGTTTATATGATTCACTTGAATATGATTGCAAACATTCTTGTTTCAATTCGCATCCTATATTTTAGCCAAAGATTAAACGAATCATATCTCTAGAGTATTTTCCCTTTTTACTAAGAGTAGAAATTCATTATTGTACATTCACATGCCTCTATGAACTTGCCGCATATCCCATAAGCACCTTTAAGTCATATCTTTTAATGTGACTGTATAGTGTTCTCAAAGATAAACGACTCGTCCACAATACAACTGTGATGTCTTAGGTCTGAGGACTAATTTGTATTATCACAACTTAGAATTACTTGTTTGACACTTATGAGTAAAACTACCATACATTTATCTAAAACATAAAGAGGTCAAACAACATATTATCATAATACGAATAGTCATATATATAAGCAACCTAGTGGTTTTATCATACAAACTATAAGACTATCTTCTAAAAAATGAAGATAGTAAATAAGTACTTTATATATAACCAAATATACTAAATAAGTTCATAAGTACTATTAAGACCTCCATGAGGTGAACAAAGGAAACATGCTAAATGATCCAAATCTTAGCACAATCATCCTTCTTGAGCATCCTACTTGTTCCCAGTCTCTGTAGCAACATGAGCTACAATAGTTCATTGTTATCAAACTCAAGTAATGTATAAACAATTGTTTAGAGTTATACAGCAAAGTGATAAGCCTGGTAATATTCCTCTTCCAATGTCCATCTTTGTTGCAATGAAAACATGAAGGATTAATCATAATTAGCCTTCGCCAATAGGGAGAATTGTATAAAGGTATACAATTCACATTTGGTTTAGAAGTAATCATTCTTACCCACGGCCTCGCTAATTAGAACTTATAAAATCGCACACTGAAAAGGTATGGATCGAGAATTGAAAAGAGAATAAATGATTTTGCGGCTTGGTCAAAGTCAAATTCAAAGTCAAGGTTAACCACTGACCCGAGACTTGACGCGGTCAACACATGGCTGACTAGGACCAATGCTTGTTAGACAAGTTAGTGATTAATTTAATTTGTCAAGGTTCAATCAATTAAACGAATTAGATTAATTTAATGAATTAATTAAAGTTATGAAACTTTAGTTTTGGTTCTATATGACCTAAAAATTAAAGAAAAATGGACCTTATAGACTTAGGCAAAGGGTGGCACATTATAAGATTAATGTGGTAGATCAAAGTAGCCCAAAAAGGCCAAGAGATGAGGGGGTGTGACACATGTGTTCTCTTTAGTGGCACATGTGTGACAATATGTCTCTATATAATTATAGTCATAGCACAACACCTCCTTAGGGTTTTCAAGTTAGCCATTTAGGAATAGAGGAAACATCAAACCTCCCTCACTATCACTACCTTGGCCGGCCACCATAGAGAAGAAAGGCTAGCACCTCTTCTTCTTTTGGACGTTCCTTATTCTCTTATTCTCATTCTACCTTTGTGAAGATACTTTGGGAAGGCATAATCATATTGTGCCTATTGGAGAACAAGGTGGAGAATCAACAACTAAGGGACAACTCCCTCTGCTTGAATATCATTTTGGGATTCAAGATACGCTCCAAAGGTAACCTCACTTTCTACATTCTCTCTAATATGTGATATTAGTGTCAAAAGTGCAAACTTTCATAAACCTATAAAGATTGGGACCTAGGTTGAGACTTGCGAGAAAAATGTTTACACCTTTATTTGATTTCATATGCTAAATGATTTATTCTCTGATAGCTTCTAGATAGAAATCCCTACACCTAATTTTCCCTTCATCCGATTCCAAAAGAAATCAGTAGCGAAATTATTAGAAGGTGTAAGGGTCTTCCTTTAGCTGCAAATTCACTTCGGGGTTTGTTGCGTGGTAAAAGAAATTATGATGAGTGGGATGACATACTGATAAATACATAATTATTACAATTTCTATCCCTAATCTATATTTGTTAGTACTTTCTTTTATTGATTTTTGCACCAATTAGAATGTTCCATTGCATTTTACGAATCCATTTGCACTTCATTGAAATATAGCCTAATTCATTTGATTTCTCTATTTGGTTATCTCTCTTTGAAGTGGCACCCAAACTCTTATCAATTGGGAAATAATTGTTACATTCTAATATCATGATTTTATATAGGTACATGCTGGAGCTATTAAAGAGAAAGAATGTGCATGCATGTGAAGCAAAAAGAAAGTAAAGAAAAGAAATGAAGTCAATTCCAGTCTATTTTCGGCAGTCAACTTGCAGGGCACAAAACGTACACTTGTACTACTCAGATGGGAATACATTCTACATAAAAGTTGTTCCAATGGGTGTCTATTATGACATATCCAAATTTGAGCCCCATTGGATACATATTGAAATCTCAGGCCTTCCTACACCAAGCCTGGTTCAGAAGAATTATTTTTTTCCAGCAACCAAAAGAAAACCCACATGGGTTGGCAGCAAAAGGCAGCCATAATTGAACACCTTTGAAAACCCATGTGAAGAAAGCTTGAGGTACAGCAGCTAAATAATTGAAAAGAATGCATGAAGTGCCACACCCATGCCAAAAGAAGAAAGGAAAAGAAGTATGGGATGGAAGCAAACAAAAAAGAATTGATTCCAAGCACACTAACTTAGACAAGATGAAGTGGGAGTTATGGATTGTATTGGAATAGGAATGGTGGTGTTGGAATTCATCATGATGTTCCTCCCTCTTAGCCCTATAAATAGAGAAGTCTTCAAGCTTCAAAAACACACACCAAGCTCACAATCTTCTCTTGAGCTCTCTCTCTCCTTCCTCCAATTCTTTTAGTTCTAAATTTCTGTTTTAGTTTTATTTTATGGGGAACTAACCCCCTAGCTAAGGCTAGGGAGAAAGCTTTTAATATGAGTATGTAATTTTTATTAGTTTGATCCAAACTTAAGCTTTAATGTGAATTTGTAGTTTTCTTTTTTAATTAATTGATGAACGTTTGATAATCTATTTCATGGGTTCAATCATGTTTTTCCCATTGTGTAGTAAAAACTTTCATGCTTTTAAAAGAGAAGAGAATTACTTAGATTAATAGAATTTTGATGAAGATTATTTTTTGATAGTTTGTTGCCAATGGTACAAGTTATGCTTAGAATACTTCTAAAGGAAATTAAAAAGAGCTTTAATTATTTTGAACAACTACAATGGAAAATATTTTGTGGATCAAATTAATAAGAGTTGCATGCTTATGTTAAAAGTGGAACTCCAATGTCTTAGTGTTTTAATCAATTAAATTTTCTTTAAATCAAATCTTGCATAAATCTACCTCTCAATCACACTTGTTCTTTTTCATCTCTGTTATTTTCTTTACATCGCTCTCTGTGGAAACGACACTCAGACTTCCGACCTACACTACTATACGACACCTTCCCTTAGGTTTTGCAAAGTGGTATTAACACATAATTATTACAATTTCTATCCCTAATCTATATTTGTTAGTACTTTGTTTTATTTATTTTTGCACCAATTAGAATGTTCCATTGCATTTTACGAATCCATTTGCACTTCATTGAAATATAGGCTAATTCATTTGAATTCTCTATTTGGTACCTCTCTCTTTGAATTGGCACCCAAACTCTTATCAATTGGGCAATAATTGTTACATTCTATTATAACATCATGATTTTATATAGGTGCATGTTGGAGCTATTAAGGAGAAAGAATGTGCATGCATGTGAAGCAAAAAGAAAAGAAAGAAAAGAAATGAAGCCAATTCCAGTCCATTTCTGGAAGTCAACTTGTAAGGCCCAAAATGTACACTTGTACTACTCAGATGGGAATACATTCTTCATAAAAGTTGTTCCAATGGGTGTCTATTATGACATATCCAAATTTGAGCTACATTGGATACATATTGAAACCTCAGGCCTTCCTACACCAAGCCTGGTTCAGAAGAATCGTTTTTTCCAACAACCAAAAGAAAACCCACATGGGTTGGCAGCAAAAGGCAGCCATAATTGAATACCTTTGAAAACCTATGTGAAGAAAGCTTGAGGTGCAGCAGCTAAATAATTGAAAAGAATGTATGAAGTGCCACACCCATGCCAAAAGAAGAAAGAAAAAGAAGTATAGGATGGAAGCAAACAAAAAAAGAATTGATTCCAACCACACTAACTTAGACAAGATGAGGGAACATCATGATAAATTCCAACACCTCCATTCCTATTTCAATACAATCCATAACTCCCACTTCATCTTGTCTAAGTTAGTGTGGTTGGAATCAATTCTTTTTTCGTTTGCTTCCATCCCATACTTCTTTTCCTTTCTTCTTTTGGCATGGGTGTGGCACTTCATGCATTCTTTTCAATTCTTTAGCTGCTGCACCTCAAGCTTTCTTCACATGGGTTTTCAAAGGTGTTCAACTATGGTTGCCTTTTGCTGCCAACCCATGTGGGTTTTCTTTTGGTTGCTGGAAAAAATGATTCTTCTGAACCAGGCTTGGTGTAGGAAGGCCTGAGGTTTCAATATGTATCCAATGGGGTTCAAATTTGGATATGTCATAATAGACACCCATTGGAACAACTTTTATGAAGAATTTATTCCCATCTGAGCAGTACAAGTGTACGTTTTAGGCCTTACAAGTTGACTTCCGGAAATGGACTGGAATTGGCTTCATTTCTTTTCTTTCTTTTCTTTCTGCTTCACATGCATGCACATTCTTTCTCCTTAATAGCTCCAACATGCACCTATATAAAATCATGATGTTAGAATAGAATGTAACAATTATTTCCCAATTGATAAGAGTTTGGGTGCCACTTCAAAGAGAGAGCTATCAAATAGAGAATTCAAATGAATTAGCCTATATTTCAATGAAGTGCAAATGGATTCGTAAAATGCAATGGAACATTCTAATTGGTGCAAAAATCAATAAAACAAAGTACTAACAAATATAGATTAGGGATAGAAATTGTAATAATTATGTGTTTATTAAATACCCCCAAACCTATAATTTGCTAGTCCTTGAGCAAACTAAAATTAAAAACTAAGAATAAATGAAAACTAATTAAGCCACTTCCGCAGGGATCTCGATTGCATTTAGCGTATGCAATAAGCCTTTAAACCCCTAGGTTGCCCTAGTGGACGAGTTATAGTCTCTTGAGGGTTTTCAGGGATGATACCCACAAACATCTGAAATTTTAAGTAACTCTCCTGCCAAATCATCATCAAGAATGTCAAAGCTCCAAAAAAACAAAATTCTCAATTCATGAACAAATTTTAAAAGAGCGACGCAAATCCAAAACTTTAAGTTCTTCCAGTCTAAAGTCAAAAGTCATTTATCACCATTAATAAACTTTTCATTTGCTTTCTTTGGTGTAAAGTGAACTAACACAGTTGAGAAGACAAAAATTCAATCATAATCACACCAACCTTGCTATCTTAGATTTTTTTTTTTTAATAAAAAATAACAAATGCATGTGTGACTTGTTTAGCTTTGTAGCCTTTTTAACTCGAGTTATTAAGCTCATCGGGGTGTTTCAACACCTAATGCCTTAAAGTCTTTGTGTTTGAGAGTCATTGGCCTAACACTTGCTACATGGGTTAATTAGAAAGCTTAAGGGAGCTAAACATTGCACAGTCCACATAATAGCATGTATATATTTATGGGACTTGCAAGATGAGGATACCTTATCAACGATTTAGCAAAGCTTTCATCTGGAAAATTTTGTTTTAGGTTGGAGAATAGTGATTCACTCAATACTATTTCAAGCAAGACTAGTCATTTCTCATATGCTCGGAATATTGTGGGAATAATAAACCACTTGGTTCAAGGACTTGTGGTAGGTGTTCCTGCGAAAGAGGAGATGAATTGTGATAAAAACTTTGAAGCTTTAGTTCCCATTTCCCCAGAAAAAACACAGAAATGAAAACATCTGAGAATCAAGAGACGATTCTTCTCTCCACCCTAATAAAAACACATCCAACTTCTTCTGATATTTATTTCTCGTGTGTCTTTTAGTTTACAGGCAAAGGGAATTGCCTAGCGAGAAACTTTTATAAACCTTGGTCCTACAAGAATAATGCTTTCTTGTGTACCTTTGTTCAGAAAGAGCAATGGCGAAAGGGGAGGAGGGGGTGAAAGATGACTAAATATCTCTTTTAGGTATTATTATTACCCTTATTATTTTGTAGATTAGGACTCAAAAGGGTTGTTTTGGTAAAACAAGGAGTATGGTGAAGGGTGTAAACTACTAATAACATGTGTCCTTACATAAATCCAATGGCTTTTATTAAAGAGTTCCTCCAAAGTCCTCATTTTTAGGTCCTTAGACCATCTCCAACCCATGAGGGGCTAAACCCAAATTTTCCCCCTTCAAAAAGTGATTATTTGGGTTTTGCCCGGACTTTTCTCCCAACCCTCCGGACCCAAATTTTAAGTCCGCAACTTTATTAAATTGTTTAAGAATGGTTTAAGTCTAATTTTTTTTTTATAGATAACTTTTCTTCATTCAATCTTTTTAAATAACATCATAATTTAATTTTTTGAACAATTTGACCTAAAAAAATTAAAATTCCACAAATATAATTTTATTTCAAAAGAAAACACACAACATAATTCTAAAAGAAAACACACAATATAGTTTTGGGGTTGGATCTGATTTGGGTTAATTTAAAATATTATTCCATTGGATCTTTTTTTTTACCGTTAAAATAACTTAGATTTAATCTAGATCGTTAATTTAAAGTTACTATTAGAATTTTTTTTAAAAAAAAAAAAAGAATAGTTGATTTGCAACGGCACTTTTAAGTTTGGAATGAAAACAGTGGGCCCATCCTTATTAAAGTTACTTCAGATTTGTTCAAAAAAAAAAAAAAAAAAAGAAAGTAGCCATTTGAATGGCAACGGCTACACAACAATGCGCCGACACATGGCATGGGAAGCAGACAAACCCATCAGAGCTGACCCCAGCGCGGGTCCCACCAATTTTCAGAATCACATGGCCTCAGCCACGTCAGCATGGGGTCCAGCAAACAGTATTGGGTCCAGGCAATACTTGGACCCATATTTGGGTCCAAATTTGGGTTTTCCCAAATTTTGGGTCTTTCATTTTGTTGGGTTGGGGGAGATTTTGGGGGATAATTTGGGTTTGAGTCCTTGCATTGGAGATGGTCTTAGGTGAGCAGGACTAATACTTTCTTTATATTTTTTGCTTGGAAAATTTTAAATCTAAAACCAACCTGTTCCATACTGTAGAGCCAAAATGCAGCTCACCCACACAGTTGAATATGCAACTAAATTGCACGGATTGTGCAGAACAAGCCGAAGATTGTGCCTTTCTTAACAGTGCAATTGAAGTGAAACGACATTCAGTTCAGAAACATTGTACAGCAAGCTATTTTTTATAACAAAGAACTGGACATGTTATTTACATTGAAAGATTGGTAGCTTACATGAGCACTCTTCTATAAATAAAAAACTTAAAAAATTAACAAAATAATTGAAATAGGAGATACGAAACAATCAGTTGCCCCAAACCAGGTGAAATATATTCTTACTAGCACCCGCATTGACAGCATTGTTACTCTGGGTTCTAAGCATCTCTTCTTGTGCACGGACATCGCCCTCCTAGTCAATAACATATGATTAAACTTGAGTGAGTACAACCGAAGTGCCAAAAACAGCTCTACTCATTTCACCGACCATTATACAGCAGAAATTATTTTAACAAGTTTTAAAAAATAAAAATTTAAAAAGAGGATTGTATAGGTAAATAGATCAATGCCATTATATCATAATATCATTGTTATATAAGAATGGTGACATGCCCAAACAGGTCTCATGGAACATTTCAGCTCCAAGATTTTCTATTCAACAATAAGGAGAAAAGAAAAATAAACAATAGATTCCAACATCTACAAAATCTCATGAGTCATGCTCCAGTATTGGACCGAATTGCCCCTCCACGTGAGGGGCACGTATTCAATATGTAACGGAAGTGAGAGGTTTGACAGAAATTCACAGATGTCCTTGAATTGCTCAAAATTTGAAACTACAAGAACAACATTGATCAAATTGAAACTACAGGAACTAAGTGATAATTGTGGAAACTACAAGGATAAAATGACTTTTAGAGAAAAGATATTAAACATAGAGTCGAGCGAAATTTTCAAATATATGATGTCACACAACCAGTTCAATTTCCCAACTTTCCTTAACAATCAAAGGTCACACAAGCAACATTTCACTTCCAACAGGCTTTAAAATGTACATGGTGCAATTTTCCGGAGTAGACTTTTGAGCCTTCAATCACATGAGGACTCCCCTCCAACAAATTCTAAATGCATTTTCCATTTGGAAATAAGAAATATATATATATATATATATATATAAATTGACAGTAGGTTCCAACATCCACAAAAAAATTCATTGGGATTCATGCATAGTTAAGCGAAAGCCTTCTGCCAATTATAATTCCAGTACCTTGTTACATTCAAACCTTAGAATTTAATTCTTTCAGACCTTTATATCATTGTTATATAAGAATGGTGACATACCCAAACAGGTCTCATGGAACATTTCAGCTCCAAGATTTTCTATTCAACAATAAGGATAAAAGAAAAATCAACAATAGATTCCAACATCAATAGAATCTCATGAGTCATGCATCCCAGGACATTGCGCATGTGTGAAAAATATTTTACTTTTCCTGTTTTAACATCCCAATTGTAACACATAAAAAAGGCATAGCAGCACACTTAAAAAAACAATAAACAATAAACAATAAAAGAATATAACAGCTCCTGCATTGCATCTAATGGCTACTAGCAACTCTCACCACCCCTAGAAAGTCAAACATTTTATCCATCCATATGACAGTTATGATTCCAAAAGAAAAGATTGGGATAATCTTAACCATACAATACCAACATATAATTTCAAACACTACGCAAAACCTGATGGACTGAATAATTTTGTATGAGATCTCAGAATTCTTCAAACAAACCCTATATCTTTAACCACTTTCAGAGAGTATCTTCATTTGAAGAATCATCAAATATAATTATTTCGCTTACATGTTACGCAATATAACCAATGCTTTTGAATCACTCTGTGGCACTCAACATGGAAAAATAAAAAACAGTTGACCCTATTTGCACCAGCCTTTAATCACTCCCCAAATTTCAAAAATCCCATATGTTTTTCCTTTTCATTTAGTTTTAAAAAAATGAAAATATGATATTTATCCTCCCTCCCCTGTGACCATGGCACAGGCAGTGTTGACTTTTTTTTTTAAACTAAAATTTAAAGAAATCTTAAAAATAGAAAATTAATGGAGGTAAAATGGAAAATTATAGTACCTAGAAATTTCTTATTTTCTTGTTTTCATGTTTAGCTATAGATCAGTGACCATGTTGGATGTCCAAGACATTAGGGTTGAATTTTTCACATTCTCCAAGGGTGGGGCACCCACAGTTGGTTAAACAGATATTATCTAACACATTTAAAATTCCAACCCAAGGGAAGGACTTACAAGTAGAGAGTAGGCACGGGCAAGAGATAAAAGCGTTGGGTACAAATCCAGAACAGCTATGGCAACTTCCTCAGTTACCTGGGGGACCTGCATACATGATTGAAGAAGTGTGTAAAGTTTGTTAACCATATTCTCACTATCTTAGTTCTCAAAATTAAGCAATGACTCAGCCATGTCATATATACTGTTTCAAAAGAGATCAGAAACCATTTACCCAATTTTTCATCCAAAACGCCATACACGTACTATGTTCAATGGAGTTCTTATGCTAAAAAGGACATGCAGAAGGGGAAAAAATTTCACTTACCTTTGTAGAAATGCACCTTTTAGTTTACTAGGTTCTATAAATCCATATATACACACATATATCCAAAAGGAGAAAAAAACAATGCATGACCCATAGAAATTAATTTTATCCATAATTCTTTTTTTAATGGAAACATAGTTTGTTACATACCAATAGTAGACCCAAGACTGCTTGTCAAATAAGGGATGGTAATCCTCTCTCAAAAACATTACATACCTGCATGAGCTGAATGGCAAAAACGTCACTGACTGTCATTTTATCCAGATCTTGGCACCTTTTAACAAATTCATCAAAAGGAGGACAAACCCCAGCACGTATACATTGTTCCTCAGAGAATTCTGAATTGTAATATTGAGTTATTGCTTGAGTAAGATACACATACTTCTTCAATGTATCAGCCAAGCCAATCGTTCTCTGAACATCAAATCCCTCCAAAATCTCAGTTGTGAAACAGCTGCACAATATGAGATTTATAACTGTTGAAGATCGATTCAAATAATAATAATAATTACTCTTCACAAATCGTTAGGACATCAGTATTAGGATTATTCTATTGTTTATTTTCGGTTATCACACAAAGGAATTTGAGATGTGCAACATCATGGATGGTAATCTTAAAAAACTTGAAAGACAAATTGAAACTGGAAAAGAAAGGATCCTAGGACATGTCAAATGATGTTTAAAACTAACATCTACAAAGAAGGTGCAAATATATGACACTTTCTTATAAAAGTTTCACATCTAAAACCTATTGATTAACTAAATTGTTATAGCACCCTTACACAAGCTTACAGAGCATGGAATATCTGCCAAGGGGCAAAGGTGATCTTACTTGCACCATATAGGACAGTGAGCAAGGTTTTATGTTGGATATTCTTTCTGAAGGCTATGTGATGCCTAAAGGTTGGAAATTAGGGTTTCAAAAGTGTAGCAAATTGGTTTTGTTTTAGTGATTTGTTTGGATGTAAAGTCTAATTCTGGGACTGTTATAAGGGATGTGTGCCCTTGAACAGTACCAAACTCTGGACGACTTATGGTCTTAAAAGCAAACTATTACTACACTGATGCAGGTTGTACTGAAACAGATGGTTAGGAAAAAATTATCACTGAAAATACTTATGGCCGATATACATATTGCAAGGTTCATTTCCTAGTTTAACCAGGATGATTTGATTTAAAAGTTTATGGTAAGTAGTAGTAAATGTAGCTTTAAAGAATATTCACAGAAATGCTTACGCTGTTTTAATGCTCTCTGCTGCTTCAGAAGTATTTGGATCACCTTCCACAAGATATATCAGTTTCTTTAGCCCGCACCTCTAACAATATGCAATTGAAGGACCAAACATGTCAGAATAATGTGTAAAGTGATATATTTTAACAGTAAATCCAAAATTCTCAGGCAACCAGAACCATCAAACGCATGTAAAGGCTCACTTGAAGAAATAAATTTCTCCAGTAGACATGAGACAAAAGAGCCTAACATGAGTAGGCAGAAGCAACCCAACAACAGAGAAACACAAATCAACAATTGTTCTTTTTCATTATATTGCACATAAAGAAGAATGTAATGAATGCATCACTCAATCAGTTATAATGATTCAAACAAAAGCTATGGAGTGAATCATGCCATCCTTCCACAGAATGATGCTTTATTCTCATTCAAGCACATGAAAAACCCTATAAAGTCCAGAATATTCAAACATTAAAAGCATGCCTTTCTTTAGTGTATTAACATAACGCGATATAAGGCATCAATGCATTGCAACAAAGTCTGGAAAACCAAAATTCTGCAAAACAGATCAATTCAATCTCAATTAATGTACTCTACCAAGTAATTAAACCAATCAGCAAATTTAGCATTCATAAGCAAAGCTAAACTAAATAGTAATCCCAGTTTGCAGCAATAAATTCATGTTAAAAAGGAAACTGATGCTCCAGCAAGACACGAACCCAGCATGGGAGGTCATAACAAACATCACCCCAGAAAATACTACTTTTCAATAGTTCTTGCTCAAAACTCTATCTCATGCGTTTTCTTTAAACTAGGAATGCTTTGCATCATTCACTTTTTTTCTTCATACCAAATATGATGCTATCAATATGCATAAAAGCTTTTAATCCATTTACTTTGAATAAGAAAACGTATGATTATTTTCAACACCTACCAAACAACATCGTCTACAAAGACTAGGAACATAAAAGTAACATAGATGGGTACCAAGAATAGGCAAGTGGATCTGGCCTAAACCTTTCAGGCAAGAAAATTTCTTGCCTGAGTACATGTATATTGACATATATGGCTGATTCCCTAAAAAACTAAATTAGATGCAAACAACGAATTCCGCAAGTACATCTGGCCTTAAATTTCAGGCACCAAATGGCTGGCCTAAGTACATCTATCGAAGATATATGGTTAGGTTTATCAATTCTTCATCCTTGGGTTGCATATACTTAACTTATGACAGGAGCAAACAAAAATCCCCAACAAGGGATAATCATGTCAGGTTGAATATAATAATATCCATACGTGAAGGGAGAAAAGAATAAGAGCAATCACCAATAGCAATATGTTTTCACTTTTCAGTCTTCTTCGCAAGAAAAGATTTCAGTCTTTTATTCTGATTTTCTTCATTTCATCGTATAACATGTAAAATTAGTAATTTAATATTTAGCAATAAGATGCACTAGGGGCAGATTGATATTAAAAGGTAAAGGTAAAGGTAAAGCGGGAGAAACGCCAAGTTTTCACTATAAAACTGTCAAATAATAAGCATACAAACAACAGATGAAAGATATAATAGCAAACTTCGTATAACTGATACAAGTAAAACATATAGTCTTTCCAATAAGAATCAATACCAAGAGTCTCAACTTCTGATCCCTGTAACGGTTGTCTCTAATTGAACTGCGTAAGTCGTCAACATTCTTCCTCTCAACAATAAAATCAAGTACATATTCACTCTCAAGTTGCTTATGGCGAGCTATCCAGATTCCATCTCCAACTGGCAACCTCCTAACCTGTAGAAGAGTCAGTTTGTTAATTATAGTTTGCAGATAGTTTGCAGTAAATGGAGAAGATACTAAAGCAAAAATATGGACAAGTACCTCTCAAGCTAGTAAGCCAAAATTAATTACAATGTAAAGTAACAATTAGAAAACTCACCACTTTATTCTAGACATCTACGTGTGATGTCATTTAGGTCAATAATCACAACAATTTGAGATTCAAAGCAGCAACGAAACTTAAAGCAGACTACGACAAACCCAAAACATAATGAACTGAAGAGTGAAAATGTTCCTGGAGCCAAATACTTTTAAAAGAGTTCTTAAAATCCCAGCTGAATTTTATAATATCAGCCAAAAAAAAAAACCCAACTTGAGTTCGGAATTAAGGCAATTGAATTATTTAGCAAAAAGTAAAAACAATATTTATAATGGACTATAAGATGGGAAGCAAATGTTCTCAAGTCTATCACTATCACATCATGCATAGCAACAGAACAATATGAAGAGACATTGGGTAAAGTGCTACATAGAGGAAACTGAAATCCCAAGGTGGATTCTTGGTCAGTAGAGGATAGTGGAAGAGACAGGTTTCTAAAACAACATACTCTAAAGTCCAAACCCAGGGTAGCATAGATGCAGGTAGTCCCCAAACCAAAAGGTTTCAAGCATAAGAACGACAAATGCCTGTAAATAACTCAGAGGCAATAATATTATTGACAGTTCTTTACAGGTATATAATCTACAAGAGAAGAACAAAATCCACAGAATCAGTACATTAAAAAAAATTATTTAACTCGTAAATTAATAGGGATACAACAAAGGTTTCCTCATTTTATTTAAAAGTTCAAGCTGACTCAATCATGAAGCAGCAAAATATGCCAAACACTATACAAACAAACAAAAAGGTAATAAAAGAAAGCACCACAAACTGCCATTGATATGTGAAACCAATACAGACAACTGATATACAACAGTACAAATTCTAGTTAATGTTCAATGTAAACCACTAGAAGAACTAATATATAAAAGACTACAAGAACTCACCTCTATTTTGATTTTGAATTGAGAACGAACATTCTCAATAATTCTCCTAGACCGCGATCTAAAATCACAATGCATATACAATTAATCACAGTAGTTAAAAACACCAGCAAAAGCGCAATGTATAACAAACTAGTCCTACACTGCATTCTCAAGGATATGGAAAATAAAAATAAAAAAAATTAATTGTGGTAATAATTGTCATATTACCAATTCTTTGTATAAAACTAAAAATAAAAAATCATAAAAATCAAAAGAGCCCCAAAACCAACAGCAGCCGCATCTCCTCTGGCAGCTCCTCCCTCTGATGACGGCGAATAGCCAGCCGCCACTCACCCTCCTCTCTCTTTCTCCCTTTTGTCTTTCTTTCTCTCCCACTCAGATAAGCAGGGGGAAGGCAGGCCAGCAACCTTGCCACCGATTTCAGATCTGAAGGCGGCAAGGTCGCCAGCCACCCTAGCCACCAATGCAGTAGGGGATGGTGAGAAAGAGGGAAACAGAAAGGAGGGGAGTGGCAGCTGTTAAGTCCTGTCTGGGCCTAGCCAAAGTGAGGAGCCAGCAAAGGTGGGGATGGGCTTGCTGTCGGGTTGGGGGGTCAGGCTATTTTTTTCAAGTTTGGGGACAAAGCCTATTGAGCAAACAATACGATTCATAGAGAATTTCCCAGATAATTATTGGCATAACCACAAAACTGTTTCGGTGTCAAGACAGAATAACAACTATGTTTAACTAGCTTCATCATTTTAAAAAGTATGGCAGATGTAAAAATCATATGTTACTGACCCCTGAGTAGCAAATTGTTCTCGATCATCCAATACCAAGATTACTTCATATGCATCCTCAAATCTCTCCCCAAAGCTTAGAGGTGGTATGGATAAAACACTCGAACTTGCTTCATAATTATCCAAAGTAGGCTCTGGCACGGGATGACTCTAGGAAAGCCAACAAGTCAATGAGCAACATATAATGTATACTGGATAAGATGACTTTTGATTGTAAGGAAAAAATGTCCACAACCATCTGCCCCCTAAAGTATTATTTGTAGTAAAAGTCTCATATAAACACAATTTTAGTGCGTTCAATTTGACATGATATTTTCGCAACGGAAGCCACAATATTTAAAAACAATTACCCGACGGATCTAAGCCTCATGTAAATTTAAGGTTCTGCACTATAGGCAGATTTTGGCAGAAGCACTGAGGTAGCCTCACTGAAATTTTCTTTGAAAAAAAGCAAACACAAACAAAAACAAAAGCAGTCAAATAAAATTAACCTTAGTTTTTTTTTTTTTTTAATGCGCTATTTATTATAACATTTGGAAAATAAGATCTGGTGTACTTTAAACTGAGAAGAACATCACATTTTTGTTAACAAGAAAAGGAAAAGCCAAACCATCACTTTTCTCTGTACAAATTTTCCCCAAGAGTCATTTTCAAATGTTTTATACTATATTTTAACAGAATAATTGTCCATCAACATTTTAATATATATATATATATATCTGTTTTATCTATGTAAGTGAATGGTTACTTATTTTCACAACTTATTCATTTTACTTAATGACTCCTCTTTCAGCTTCAAAGGCTGGAAAAAAAATGGGGGTAGATGGTTCAAATTCCATGATTCTATCCCCATTATGCAGTACTTGGTACATGACATATGTATCAGTCAAATATGCAAGATATGGCCCTGGAATAGTGTTATCGTCGTATTTAAACTGAATTGACACATCACATACAGAGGATGAACAAGCTCTGAACGTAAAAGACTTTGATACTGGCTCGTCAGAATTAATCTTCGCCACATGTCCACCATCGCAAGAAGAGGTGGTCAGCCTATTCTCACTCATTACACAATCTCTATGACCTGAGCAATTATAATGAGCTTTATAAGAAAGGGGGTTTAGATGGTTTTGGAGAATTGGAGCATCTCACTATGACTTAGCATCTTACAGAAAAAGCTTACCATCTGCAACCGTGTAAGTGATTGGTTCTGCACAAAGATCTTTCCTTAAAGTCTGAGACTTCAAATGCAAACCATAAACTTCTTCTTCGCGAAGACGACACAGAACGGATGGCCATAGTGAAGACAATTCCTTGCCAAGGGAACTTTCTGAAACTTCAGTAAAAGCTTGAACAATCTGTTCCTTAGAATACCCCATGGGCATAAACTATAGAAAAGAGAAAATGAATCAAGACAAAATATTGACCAAGAAAAGGGCAAATAATTATAACATGCACTTCAAAGTACTATGACCAGGTGCACAAGAAGCAAAACGATGTAACATTTCATGTATTTCTATATAGTTCACGCTCATTGAAAAAAATTTAAATGAAAGGAAAAGCAAGAGAGATATCAACTGAAGCTTACGGATATCGTCTCGAAAATACTTGGTTATGAAGTTGAATAGAAACCGGACGTGATATTTCCCCAAAAAGATAAATTTAAAAGAAAACTTCAGGACTCATTCTGTAACATTTTGCTATTTGTTGTTGTTTTTTAAGTTTTTTTAAAAAAAAAAAAATTGGGAAGGAGAAGTGAAGAAAAGTGAGAAGAGAGATGACGGATGCAAAAGATGTGAAAGAGAGGGAGAAATATATAGAATTATGTACACTTCTTTATTTCGTCATGACCTCTCTCATTTCTCATCTATCTCCTTTCTTCCATGCTTTTCTTCACTATCTCTTTTACAAAACAGATTTTTAAATAAATTTTAAAAAATGAAAATATAAAGATGAGAATATAAAATATAAAAACTGGAAACCAGAAACAAAAACTTACAGAACAGGGCCTCAATAACGTGCCTGTTTTATTAAGTTGAGGTTATTGAGCTTGAAATACATCATTGCGCTTGTTTCTGTATGGATGATTAAGCTTTTGAGATCAACTATTACCTAAAATGATGGGTTTATATGTCAATCAATTCTACTGTTTGAACCTATTGACTCTGTTTCTGGTCGAGTGACATTTTGCTTAACCCACTCACCAATGTTCTTACAATACCCTTAACCCTAATCCTATCCTTTTATTTTCTTAAGCATTATGTGGAAACCCCTCAGATGTGGATGAGCAATGTCTGGGCCCCCTAGGTTGGTTGGCTCAGGTCAAAACCATATTTGGTTGGCTTCGGTTCCGCAGCAAGTCTAGACACATCAAATAAGATGACAACACATGGCAAAATCTTTTTTGAGAAATAAAAAAATAGGGTCGACTTCCACAATTTCACAAAAATGGTTATGGAACCCCAGCCCTGAACCCTGTTAACAAAGATAAAGGAAGCCAACTCGGGTAGGTAGAGTCAATCGAGTCAGGCAGACAATTTTCGGTTTCATTAATATTATTCCCACCCCTAGAAATAAGTTGTTTATGTTTATTTGTAATTCAACTGAAAATATTTCATATTTATATGCCCACAAAGATATCTATGAAATTAGATGGTTAAAAGATGAACATATAGAAACATAAGGCATCCACTAAGAACAAATACACAAGAACATCGGGGGGGGGGGGGGGGGGGGGGGGGGGGGGGGGGGGGAGGAGAAAGAAAACTCATTAGAGGGTTGGTATCAACTGAACTGAGCAACTAAGACCACACACTTTAATTAATATGCTTAATCTTGGAAAGGAGTGTGTTCAGAAACTAATATAAAAATCAACTGATTATTGTTCCCAGTCCACAATTCAAGATAAAAATTAAAAGCTAGCTAGATACGTACCTTGTCAAGGTATTCCGGTGGAATATCAAACGGTTTCTCCTTCCTACTTAGATTAGTGGGCAACAATGTCACCTCTGTGGCTGAGCCCGGATGAGCAAGTCCCTGATGTGAAATATTGTCCACATTCAGAACATAAGGCCCTTTGGCATTAGCAGATTGTTCTACAGGCTCTGCCAAACCAGACCTCATGAGACATTCATGTGCAGCTTCCTTACCTTCTTCAGTAAGCATGTACCTACAATGTCGGCATGCATTACACATCTGTTAATGTGCAAATGCAATCTAAGTGAAACTTGACAACTTCCAGGTACTGCTTCATGTAATACTTGATTTCGCAGAATTTGGTACAGACAAGTACTAACTCATATTGAAACTAACCATATCACAAACAAGGTTCCAGAGCTGGTAATCATATATTAGCCAAAGCCTCTTATCAAATGTTATTTACCTAAAAAGAACATATTTGCCCATGTGCCAATGGACAAGACATGCTTCTATTAAATGGAAAGAATTAAGTACTACAACTCATCAATGATTCTAATAAATTCCATATCATAGTCTACTTGTGAATCATCATTCACATCAAAGTATACCTTTCCTATTGTACTTTCTTAATGGGGAATGATTTTGTAAGCAATTCAACTTTCATAAAGACACTTTGATTTATTTATTACTCCTGAAACAATCTAAACATTTCCACGTAAAATTGTAAAAAGTGCATAAGGCTAGAGATCATGCCATTCAAATATACAAGTTTTGAGGCAGAAAAACAATATAAGATACTTACATAGTTCCTTGTTAGCATAAAGTAAAACCAAATAAATATAAATGAAGAAGAAAGAAAGCCATACTTTGCAGGGCAACTTGATTTCACAACCAGTCCCTTGGTTATCAATGTTGTCATGCAGGACCATCCACTATACCATTCCTTTGCAGAACTCGCAAAGTGTCCAAGTTTTCCCTTTCCCTTCTCTGGCCTAAGAACAAACCAGGTCTCAGAACATCACAATTAAACACAAATGACAAAGAAATTTGCGGAACTGATATAATGAATCACAACATACATAATTGGCAGACGAGAAAGTCCACTTGCTTCAGCTGCATCAATAAGCTCCTGTTTACGCATAAATTCATTCCCATTTTCAGTTCCCCTGAAAAACTTATCATTAACTCCAACTTCCAAAAATTTGATAAAGCACATTCAATTAAAGCTGTGAGTGAGTGCTTACTTAGTTAAATAACATTCCAGTTTACCTGTAAAGTGTGATCAATAATGCATATGCTACAGAATTCCTTTGTGGAAGATAGCGCCTGCTTCCTTTGTTTCTCTTACCTAAAACACATGCATATTTGACAGCAAAACGAATCAATTTAACATTAAATCAAGTACAGAGAATGTAAAGCCAATGAATTATTAAAAGTACCCTTTTTTGTTAAGTCTTCTGGTTCAGAACTGCTTGAACCGGTCTCAAAAAACCCTTGCATAAGCCGCAGAATCCACTTCCCCACACCCCTACACCAACATATGAATGGTGCACGTCATTCCAATAAAATAAATCATCAAATTGCAAACCCCTAAACAGCTTCCAAAATAATCAAGACATTTTTTATTCTTCTAGACAAGTAATAATAACTCGATTTCATTTTTTTAGTTTCCAATGTGAAGACCTCTTCCTGAAAATGATATGAATTAGATTAAATTTTCTCATTTATTTCAGCTCCCTACAAGGTAAGAACAAGGACAGAGACAGAAATGCAAGGATGTACAGGCTATAGCCCATTCTAAATTTTTGTAAATGCAGTAGAAATCTCTATTTCTATTGCAGTTTCTTACACCCAGAGAAATTTAAAATTATTGTTGACAAGGAAAAATGGAGTACATTATCATCGCATGCATATCTACTTTGTTTTACATACTAATAAAAATCATGCTTTATTTTTTTGTCTGAAAAGTTTTCTCCAAGAGCAAGGCAATGCCAACTCGCTAATATACACGTAAAAAAAATATGGCCAAAATTTTTATCTTAAAATAAATTAAACACATTTCCTAAATTTGCTGCAGTGACATTAGCCGTCTTGCAAACAAAGCAAACGTTTCTATTTTTTAAAGGTCCCTTAATTTCTTGCTCTTCCCACCCTCCTCTCATCCATTCTTCCACCTTTTTCATTCATTTCCCCACTGTGTTTCACTTCTATTTTTAAGTAATTAAGAAAACTAAAACCTGGACACGAAGAGTGTTACAAAATGGGCCTAAGATTTTATAGTGTTATGTAAAATGCATAGAATAGGTACAGTTAGTTTTTAGAGTATATAATTTCTGCTTTTAAATGAAATTCATCATATTATTTGAACTTTTTTTAGGAACGTATAATTTCAAAGAAATAAACTAGACTTCACTGAAATTTCTACAATTTTTCACTTGGGAAAAAATATATTAGTTCCTAATGTTAAGTCCAGCCCTGTCAGTTTTAAAATCCTGGATCCATCCCTGGGTAAGAGAAAAGAATGAAATTTTGTCTTAACCACAATATTTCCACGGCCAAACAGAGGAAACTTCACATTGATTATACTACTGTAACCAAAAAAATACAAAAAAATTCTTGGGTAAGACTTGTTTGACATATCAATAATAAACTCTCAATAAAATATTTTAAAAAATCAAGAAATTAACAATAAGCTGAAGTTACATAATCTCAAGAATATCTTATTCCACGAAAGTACATAAGCTCCTGTGAAAAATAAAAATAAAAATTACAGTTCAACTTCAATCACTATACCTTGGCGGAGTGAACAAAATTAAACAAAATATATGATCAAACCCACTAAAACCAAAATTATAACTTCAGCATGATAAATTGTCCATAAAATTAAATAAAAATGCTTCAATCGATTAAGATCATAACCCTCACAATTGACAATCTTCCCTTCCAAGAATGACCAAAATTAAACCCTGATTAAATATAAATGCAAACTTTCTAGAGAAATCAAAACAGAGCTTATAAAACTCACTTGATATGGGAAAACTCTTTAAGGGTTTTAATAGGGTTCTTGGAGTTGCAGACATTGGAGTAAGCCTTAGAAAGAGTCATTTCGATGTTCTCGGAGATGCCTTTGGGCTTTTGCTCGGCCATTTCCTGCCACTTGCGTAGCATGTACGCTGCGAGCTCTTCGTTTTCCGGGCACTTGCTCGCCATGCGCTTCTGCTGCTCCATTGAATTGGGATTTTGGGGTTTTCGGAGAGAAGGGTGGGCGTTGAGGGAGGAAGGAGGACTGAGGACTGAGGAGGAGGGAGCTTGAAATTGAAATTGTGGCATTCTTGTGAAAAGACCGATGTGTCCTCTTTACCAAATGGCGTGGCAGTGGCGCGATGTTACTTATTTGTTTTGGTTTCAAAATTGGGTTAAATCACATTTTCTCCTCTTTTTGACCCAATTTTTACGGGAAGGGAAAATGAAATTCAAGGGCAGTGTAAGGTTCCATTTTCACCGTTATTTTCGCATGTGTTAGGAACTATTTCCCATATTTGGATTTACGAAATATAATTTCTCATTTATAAGCTCAATTTTCTTTGAACTAAACACAACCGTAATATTTGGTTAAAAACGTGTCAATTTGATATGCATTATTGAAATTTTTTATAAAAAAAAATTATTGAGCCATTCTCCAATCGATTGTTCTAGTGGAGAAAAATAATTTGGATTAATTTATACAAATATTGGAATATTGAAACTCTTAAAATAAATTTCTTTATTATTTCAATTTTTTTTTAAAATAAAAAAATTTAGAAACATGTGATATATTGCATTCATAATTTAGGCATCAAGATCGTCACTTATAAGGGCCAATACAAATACAAATAGCCACATAAGGTTAATACATATATGGAAGTACTGTAATCACAAAACGGTTAGTCCAAATATGGAAGAATCCACCGGTAACAACAAGTGCACAATGTGTATCTCCACTCATAGCCATATATGACCAAAGAAATTTCGAATAAAAGCCACAAGCCTAGACAACTACATAGAGATCTTAGCGCACAAAACTACAACTGCAACTACAACCTTTAAACTATCACAAATAAAATCTAAAATTAAATATTAAAACCATGTAAGAAACTCAAAAAAAAATTCATGCACTTATTACAACTATAAAAAAAAAAATTGCAACACATAACAACAACAAAACACAAACATGGGCTTAGCCAAGTTGGCTAGAGCGGATGTGCTCGCTACTCTGCATCCGAGTTCGAATCTCCCTTCCTGTAGTTTAGATTAATTTAAGGTAGAATATCACTTATATAAAATAAAAAAGATTTTTTAAAAAAAAACAAAAAGAATTCCAAATCACAACCACCACCACCAGGAACACCATTATCACCCAACCGCTACCTCCTCACCACCTCCACCGCCACCTTGTTCCCATTATCATTACTACTAGTCCTACGTACCATCAGTCTAGCCTGCCTTCGTCACCTTTTTTTTATTTTTTTTATTTTGTGGTATCATATATATATTTATATATGTTGAGGCTTTCTATAGTAACCATGATGTCTAAGGACATCTTATTTCTAGATTATAAACTAATTATTAGAATTGTTCAGATTTGACATTTTCTTTCTTGGATTATTCACGAAAAAAAAAAGTTGAATTCGAAATTTTTTAGTGATTTGATTGTCCACATTTTTGTTTTAATTTTTTAACAAATTATGTTTTTTGTTGTTGCATATATTAAAGGGAGTTTCACTAAAACACCCAAAATGGGGGCTGAAATTATAAAAAAACCCAACACCCAAACACTTTATAAACACACCCAAAACCCATCATTACACACACTCAAAATCCATTTATAAACACACCCAAAAAATATACAATTGTTGATTGTGGGGTTGATTTTGGGTGTGTTTCTATGTTTAAATAGTATTTGGGTTTTTTTTTATAAATACATGTCTAGGATTGGGTTTATTTATAAATATCTATATATTAAATGACCAAACAACTTCGAGTTAAGATGATTTTGTTTTTCAAGTATAACTCTTGAAGAATAACTTAAAAATTATAAAAATATTTTTCAAATTTCTAATAGTTGGAATAACTACTAGAAATTGATAATCAAAGTGACATAAACATCATTAACTATATATAGCCAACTCAAATGGTATGGGAGGGATCAGTGGTGAAGCCAGAATTTCATGTGTGTGGGGGCCTCTTACAAATTATAAAGAATCAAAAATTCGAACTCACAATACATACGAAAAATAGTATATATATATATCCGAAAAATAAAAATCATTCCGTATAATAATGCTTTAAGTGAGAAGGCTCAGGGTGGGTCAAACTTGGATCCGTATCTTGAAGGTCGAAATTGCCCTCTATTTTAGTTCCACGTATGCCTCACATGACATTATTGACATAATTGTGGATGAAATGTGAAAAAATCTAATGGCATGGATGAAATTGGCTATATTTTTTTTGTTAAGAGACTAAATTGGTTGATTTTTTTAGTTTAGAGGGTTAATTTCTACAAGGGTCGTAATTCAAGGGGTAAAACAGCTGAAAATCCTAAAAATAAAAAATAAAAATAGTTTTACCTTATTTTCGTTTATCGATAAGAGCAGTTTAGAATATTATTCATTACTATTAGTCCCTCTTTGATCTTTTTACTTTTCCAGAGTTATTACCCGTATAAAGAATTTAGCATTTTCCCATTTAATACTCGTATTATACACGTATGTACATATTTTTTCATAATACTTCAGTTTTCTGTACACGCCTTAAAGACTCGGTAAAATACACATTTTTTAAAAAGCAAACATACAACACACGTGCGTATGAATTTTTCATGTTTAATACACGTGTTTTTTTACAAAATTTTCATATCTACAAACAAAATTCACGTATTACACATAATTTTCAAATATTATTGACTAAAAATAATATATATTTAAATGTTATATAGTGACCAAACTTTTGATTTGCAACTTGCCAAAATTTTGCCGCTTATTTTTACCGTTCCATATTTTACTAACTATGAAAGAATATGAGAGGTTAAAATCATTTCTTAATAGAGGGGGACAAGGAAATAGTGGGTTTGAAGTTCTAGGGCAATGCCATGGAAGAAGAGAGATGCAATCTGTACTGCGCGGCTATACTTGGGGGGGTTTTTTTAAAAACAAATAGTACAGCCGGATGGCTATGCTTGGGTCCTTTTTTAATTTCTGTAAATAAATAGTCTAGCCGCGCGGCTATACTTGTCAAATATAATATATTTTAAGAGTACAGCCGACTTTTTTTATTTTTTATTTTTTAAAATAAATAGTATAGCAGCGCGGCTATACGTTTCAAATATAATGTATTTAAATAGTATAGCCGCTCGGCTATACTGGGGTGGTTCATTAATGTTTTTTAATAAATGGTATAGCCGGGCCGCCATACTGTTCAAATATAACATAGTTTAAGAGTTTAGCCGCGTGGCTATACTTGGGTCCTCTATTTTTTTTAATATTCGGCTATACTTGTCAAATATAATATATTTTAAGAGTACAGCCGACTTTTTTTATTTTTTAAAATAAATAGTATAGCCGCGCGGCTATACGTTTCAAATATAATGTATTTAAATAGTATAGCCGCTCGGCTATACTTGGGTGGTTCATTAATGTTTTTTAATAAATGGTATAGCCGGGCGACCATACTGTTCAAATATAACATATTTTAAGAGTTTAGCCGCGTGGCTATACTTGGGTCCTCTATTTTTTTATATATAAATATTTTTTTTCCTTGATTTCTTTTATCAATAAGAGGTTTAGAGCATTATCCATTACTATTAGGCAATTACCCGATTTTCATTTTTCACTTTTCTAGAGTTATTACTTGTATAAAGAATTTTTGTAAATAAATTGTATAGCTACGCGGCTATACATTTCAAATATACTTGGGCCCTTTTGAATTTTTTTTAAATAAATCGTATAGCCACCGGGCTATACCAGGGCCCTTTAAATAAATAGCATAGCTTTGTTGCTATAGTTTTCAAATATAATATATTTAAAGAGTATATATATCGAAACTCGAAAATAGAAAGGTTTTTTTTTTTTTGTATAATTGATATCTATAAAGTATAAGCTAATGCAAATAGATGGGTACTTTTTGTTTATAAATAAACCCAATCCTAGACATTTATTTATAAATAAAAAAACCCAAACACTATTTAAACATAGAAACACACCCAAAATCAACCCCACAATCAACAATTGTATATTTTTTGGGTGTGTTTATAAATGGGTTTTGAGTGTGTGTAATAATGGATTTTGGGTGTATTTATAAAGTGTTTTGAGTGTTGGGTTTTTTTATAATTTCAGCCCCCATTTTGGGTGTTTTAGTGAAACTCCCTTTTTTTTTTTAACAAATAGTATAGCTAGGCGGCTATATGCCTTTTAAATATAATATCCTTAAAAAGTATAGCCGTGCGGCAGTACTACGGTTTTTTAAATAAATCGTATAGCCGAGCAGCTATACCTTTTTGACACGTGGCTCCAAATGTTAGTTGGGCGCTAGCCGCTAGACTAGCCTTTTTTAAAAATTAAGAAAAAAACAAATGTTATAGCCGCGCGGCTTTACTGGGTCATGTTCTTTTTTAATAAAAAAATTAGACTTTTTATCACAAATGACGTTTACGAAATTACTACGAATGGTCCTTGAGTTTTTTTTTTGTGACATTAATAGTCCTTAACGTTAGGGCTTTTTATCACAAATAGTCTCTACCGTAAGAAATTTTGTTAAGTATCTGATGTGGAAGATAAGTGGAGCTCACATGTCCAATCACATAGTGACATGTGGATTAATAAATAAATGTTTTTTTTTTAATGAAAATCCATTTAGCCTCTCTCTCTCTCTCTCTCTCTCTCTCTCTCTCTCTCTCTCTCTCTCTCCTTCCTCACTGTGCTCTCCCTCTCCCTCTGTTTTTTTCATGCCTCTACAACCCGACCACCTCATGCTCACCCGCAACCACAAAAATTACTTGTATAACTATACATTTTCTCTACCATTGTATTATCAACCACTCCAAGCCTGTATTGGGGGAACACAAAGGCGCCGATGAAAAAATAAATGCATTATACTTAGCCTCTGACTTATCTATATATCTCTTTATTTTTGGTGAAAATCATAAGCTTTATGTATGTGTTATTATTTTTCATTTAGGATTGCAGAGGGGTAGAGAGGGGGTAGAGGAAAAAACACAGGGAGAAGGAGAGGACAGGGAGGAGAGAGGGAGAAGAGGGGGAGAGAGACAGAGTAGAGGAAGGGGGATGAAAAGTTGCAAAAAAAAAAAAGGAATTTTCATTAAAAAAAAATGATTTATTTATTTATTTTTCATCCACATGTCACAATGTGATTGGATATGTGGGCTCTACTTATCTTCAACGTCATACTTAACAGAATTTCTAACGGCATGGCCTATTTATGATAAAAAGCTATAATGTTAAGGACTATTAATGTCACAAAAAAACCTCAAGGACCATTCATGACAATTTTGTAAACGTTAAGGACCATTTGTGATAAAAAGCCTTTCTTTAGAAAAATAAATAAATAAATAGCCGTTGTGCTATACTCTTTACATAGATAATGTGATTTTAAAAAAAAATTGTTTTTCCTTGATTTTTGTTTATAGTTTAGAGCATTATCTATTACTACTAGGCCATTACCCAAGTCTCTATCGTCCCTTTTTGAGTTTTTACTTTTCTAGAGTTATTACCCGTATAAAGAATTTAGCATTTTCACGTTTAATACTCGTATTGTACACGTACGTACATATTTTTCATGTTTAATACACTTGCTTTTTTACAAAAATTTTAATAATACACAAAAAAATTCATGTACACTTAATTTTCGCATGGTATTGAATAAAAATAATGTATAGTAAAAAAATTTAAATCTATAAAGTATATATACTGAAACTAGCAAATTAATATCTATAAAGTATAAACTAATGTAAATAGAAGGGTCTTTTATTTATAATTTTTTAAAATAAATAGTATAGCCGCGAGGCGATACTCCTTTTAAATATAATATGCTTAAAGAGTATAGCCGCCTGGCTATACGTGTTTGACACGCAGCTCCGAATCCTTGGTTGAGCGCTAGGCGGGTACTTTTCTTTTTTTACAAATAGTATAACCAGGCGGCTATACACGGAATTTAAAAAATAAAAAAAAGCGTATGGCTGCCCGGCTTTACCGTTTTATTTTTCAAAAATATTTTTTTATAAATAGTATGGCCGAGCGACTATAGGCCTTTTAAATATCATATGCTCAAAAAGTATAGCTGCCCGGCTATACTTGTTTGACACGTGGCGCTGAATCGCTAGTTGGCCGGTAAGAGCTAGGCGAGTCTTCTTTTATTTTTATTTTTTTTACAAATAGTATAGCCCCCCAGCTATATGCGGGATTTTTAATTTTTAAAAAAAATATAGCTGAGCAGCTTTACTAGGGTCCTTTTTAAAAAAAATTTAATAAACAGTATAGTCGTGTGACTATAAGCTACATAGACATTGTGATCTTTTTTTTAAAATTGTTTTTTCCTAATTTTTGTTTATCGATAGTTTAGAGCATTATTCATTACCATTAGGCCATTTCCCAAGTCTCTATTGTCTCTTTTTGAGTTTTTTACTTTTCCAAAGTTATTACCCGTATCAAGAATTTAGAATTTTCCCGTTTAATACTCGTATTGTACATGTACATACATGTACATATGTATTTTTCATGTTTAATACACTTGGTTTTTAACACAATTTTCAATAATACACACAAAATTCATCTATTATACACATAATTTTTGCATAGTATTGAATAAAAAAATATATATTAAAAAATTTAAATCTATAAAGTATATATGTCAAAACTAGCAAATTAATGTCTATAAAGTATAAACTAATGCAAATAGAAGGGTCCTTTTTTTTATAATTTTTTTGAATAAATAGTATATACGCACGGATATACACCTTTTAAATATAATATGCTTAATGCGTAGAGCCCCCGCAGCTATACTACAGTTTTTTTATTATAAAAAAAAAAGTATAGCCCCCTTGGCTATACGTTTTTGACACGTGGCTCCAAATCGCTAGGCGGGTCCTTTTTGTTTTTTGTTTTTAATATACAAATATTATAGATGCACGGCTATATTTGGGAATTTTTTTTAGAAAAAACAAAAGAGTATAGACGCTCGGCTCTAATGGGGTTGTTTTAAAAACAAAATATATTATAACTAGTATAGCCGCGTGGCTATACGCTTTACATTAGATATTGTGAATTTTTTTTTAAAATTGTTTTTCCTCAATTTTTGTTTATCGATAGTTTAGAGCATTATCCATTACTTTTGAGTTTTTACCTTTCTAGAGTTATTACCCGTATAAAGAATTTAGTATTTTTTACATTTAATACTTGTATTGTACACGTACATACGTATTTTTCATGTTTAATACACTTAGTTTTTAAGAAAAATGTAAATATATAAAGTATAAATATTGAAACTAGCAAATTAATATCTATAAAGTATAAACTAATGCAAATAGAAGGGTCCTTTTTTTTATATATTTTTTTTAATAAATAGTATAGCCACGTGGCTATACTCTTTATTTGAGGGACACCCTTATTAGGCCCACTCCGTATTGTATTTCACTAATCCAAACCGTCTATTTTGTAGATATTCATTCAAAGATCATCTCTACAAAAAAAATCACTTGAATCAGATATCATTTGACCATTCAATTGAATTATTGAAATTTTAATACTTTCTTGAAGCACCGTATTCATTAATTTTGTAGAACACAATTAGATGTCGAAATGGTTTCAGATTAGTCTATTTTTTTCAAGGATGATTTATGGATATATAATGAAAAAAAATAGAAAATTCATAAGGGATGTCCTTTAGGGTCCCCTACGAATTTTTTTCAACAATCCAAACCATCTATTTTTTAAGTCTATATTCATAGATCATCCTTGCAAAAAATTAGATAAATCAGAAACCGTTTCGACATTTAATTGGGTCCTAAAAAATCAATGAACACAGTGCTTCAAAAAAGTACTAAAATTTTAATAATTTAATTGAGTGGTCAAATGATATCGGATTCAAGTAATTTTTGTAGAGATGATCTTTGAATGAATGTCTAACAAATAGACGATTTGGATTAGTGAAATATAATGCTGAGTAGGCCTTATTTGAGGGATCCCTCACTGCAAGCTCTCTGTGTATATATAGGGGGCAGATCTGTGACACTATATTTTTGACAAAAGTTTTCAACCATTAGATTAAAATGGATTGAATGACTAAGATTACCTAAACTAATTTAATATTTTTTAAGAAAAATATATATTGAAAATAATTATAAATTGACTTTCTCTTTTATATTTCTCTATCCTCAATTAATGTTTCATCAAATATTCCTATTTCATCATTCTCTATCCTCTAGAATTCTTCAATTAATGACTCTCCCATCCTCCTCCTCTTTCTTCTAAGGCCCTTTTTGGTTCATGGGAAAGAAGACTTCGGGATGAGAAATCAATTCATTTCTCATGTTTGGTAAATCCTGGCATGTTAAATCATTGCCTTGCACATGGGAAAGTAGGAGGGAAAGTGAAGCCCTCCTCCCCCTTTAGGTTTTGTTTTCCTCCTTATGGGAAAGTTTGGGAAAATGAGCCAATATTAAATACACATTTTTCATGACCATATTGTCCCTATTAACAATTTAGAATTACAATATAGCATTAAATGCAATTTTTGCTTATTTGATTTCATATGGGTGTAATTGGAAAATTAAACAAACTTTGTTTTACATTTCTACACAAACCAAACATGTGAAAGGAAATAAAGTGGTGTTTCTTGCTTACTTTCCCAGGATTACGAAACATGGGAAATGAATCTTCATTTTCCATCCCTTAGGAAATAACATGGGAAGTGATTTTCCCTCAAATCTGTTCCGTGAACCAAACGGGGCCTAAAGCTTTACTTTTTTTTTTTCATCATCCCTACTTTGTTTTTTGCTTTTTTTTACTGCTTATTTTTTTGGGTTGTTACAGTTATACATGGATTATGAGTCTCGAAGAATAGGCTTGGGGATAACACCTCACCCACACACACACACAATGAATTGCAAGCAAACTGTCTTTTGCCATATATTTTTTTAATGTTTTATTAATCATAATGAATAAAAGCTAAATCTTGTAAGCCATTAAGATGTTAGAAAAAAAAAACAGAGAGAGAGAGAGAGAGAGAGAGAGAGAGAGAGAGAGAGAGAGAGAGAGAGAGAGAGAGAGAGAGAGAGAGAGAGAGAGAGAGAGAGAGAGAGAGAGAGAGAGAGAGAGAGAGAGAGAGAGAGAGAATCAAGGAGATTTATTTCCTGCGTTAATTAGGTGATTTACTTCCTTGTATCATATAGTTGACACATCCTTGTATAAGTATGAGATATTCTGCTAATTAATTAATGTAACTATTTCCTTCTAAAGCACCTTTGTAAACACCTATATATACCTCCTTATGGAGAAGAATACAATTAACCTAAAGTATTCAAATCATATTCATATTTTCGCATGGTATCAAAGTAATCGATCTTAGGTTGTTTTTAAGCCCTCAAATCATACCCTCAAATTCAAACCTAAACCCTAAATCAAATTCCTTCCCTTTCAAATCAAATCCTCTTATCAAACTCCTTAAACACATACCTCTCAAATCAAAATTCCTCCAATCAAATTCTCAAATCAACTCCTTAACCACAAACACACACTTATATCAAATCTTCCTTTCATTGCAATGTCAGACCCATTTACGATTCTCTCCTTCATTGCAGACTCACAGAATCAAGCGGTCAATTTTGTTGAACACGCTACACTGGCTCGTGCTTCTTTAGCCACCACCCAAAGGTTCTGCTTTCCGTAGGTCCTCTCCAAAGCACACATGGATTATAGACTCAAGTGCTACGAATCATATGACATTTGATCCTGACCAACTTATTACTTATAAACCATCCACGCCATCGATGGTGTCTTATACTAATGATACCCATGTGGTTGGGGAGGGCTCTCTACCTCTCTCTAACTTCATCAATCTTGATTCTGTATTGGTTGTTCCATCCTTGAACCATAACTTGTTGTCTGTTTCACAAATTACTACTACTTTGGGTTGTACTGTAACATTTTGGCTAAATCATTGTGTTTTTCAGGACATCCTCACCGGGAAGATGATTGGTTGTGGTTCTAGGCGGAGCAAACTCTACTACTTGGACTGAGCACCGGATAGTGAGACCAAAGTTGGTCATACTTTCACAACAAATAGAGCTAGTTCTGGAGGCAGAGAGACAAAGTATGGTTATGACATAAACATCTTGGGCATTGCTCATTCGGTTATTTGAAGAAGTTGTTTACATCATTATTTTCCAATTTTAATGTTTCCAGCTTCCAGTGTGATACGTGTGAATTGGCTAAAAGCCATCGTGTTCCATTCCCATTAAGTACAACTAAAGTTTGGTTCTCTTCTCCCTTATTCATTATGATGTTTGGGGGCCTGCTCAAATCACTACTCTGGCCTGAGCTCGATGGTTTGTCACTTTCATTGATGACTGCACCCAAATGACCTAGGTTTCCCTTCTCAAAACAAAAAGGGAAGTCAGTTTAACATTTTAATAGTTACATAAAATGGTGGCGACTCAATTTCATGCCCAAATTCAGGTTTTCCGTTCTAACAATGGCAGAGAATTTCTTAATCATGATCTCAACAAATTCTTATAGGATCACGGCATCATACATCAACGCTCGTGTCCATATACTCCCCAACAAAATAGGGTGGCTGAGCGCAAGAACCAACATTTACTGGAAGTCGTTCGTGCCTCTCTATTTGGTGCCAACATGCCTTGATCTTTTTGGTGTGAGGTCGTCCTCTCTACAACTTACCTTATCAATAAGATTCCTTCAAGTATCTTGAATTTCCAAACTCCCCTTCAAACACTGCAGCACCATTTCCAAATACCTCCTACCTCAAACCTTGAACCATGGATTTTTGGTTGTGTTGTATTCCTACTCAATGAAACAAATTGGATCTCTGCACAGAAAAGTGTGTTTTCATTGGCTATACCTCTCATCATAAAGGCTATGATAGGACTCGTACTTATCCAACACCTGGTAGGTGTCAGACACATTTGTCCAAACTACCCCTCTTACCCTAAACCACAAAACAAAAACACCTTCAAGGGTTTAACTTCTGCTAGAAAACTGGCAGAGTCTCCCATGGAAACAGATATTTCCCAAAAAAGTTCCACCTGTAACAAAATGCAGTTAAAGTTGAAAATGAAATCCCAAACGTTCAGCAAGCATCAGCAAATAAATCTGAATGGCCTCAGGCCTCATTGTACCACATAAATCATTCAGCCATATGAATCTAGTTTCAACTCTTAGAACAACATGGATACGTTATCAATTGCCAACATGACCAAACTGAGCAAATTTTTAGCACTTGCTTCTGTGACTGCACGTAGTAACTCTAGGTTGTCTACGTACCCTTACCAAGGGATCAAGCCACACGTAGTTCTTTCACTTTTAATTTTTCCTTCAAAACTCACACAAAGCTCATGTACGCAAATGAGGAACAAAACCATTCATTCCTCCAACTTTCAACATAAATTATAAGTATACATAGGTAACTTAATCAACTAAAATCGAAAAACCTTCATAAGTAACTCAAATCAATTCGATGAAACTCAAGCAAGGGCTATTGATTTCAGAACAATCTTCCACTCATCCCATAAGTGCATATACAATATATATATATATATATATGTAATTAACTTAGTAAAGATAAGTAGGAAAATGAGAAAATTATTGAAATAGTATTGACCACGTGAAACCTTAATGTCAATATCAACAATTTAAATAAAACATATTTCCCTCTTTCACATGTAAAAACAAATTCATCAGTTAAGAAAATAATTGTGAATTATATAAAATCCTTAAAACTTAAAAAACTCTCAATCCTTGTCTCATAAATCGGAAAACATGTATTAAAACCAAGGTTTTAAATATCGGAGGTATCGGATATATCGGAAGTCAAAAAACACGGAAATATCGCAGGAAATATCGAGATATTATCGGTATCGGAAAAAATTGAATAAAAACCACGGAAATTGTAAGAAAAACTTGGAAATTTTTATTGAAACTTTGCAGGATGTTTATTTAGTCAATTATCTATTAGTTTATCACAAAAAATTGGAAGGAAATGCATTGCATGATGGATTTAACTGATTTAAGTTGATTATATAGCGAGCTGGCAAACACCGTAAGTGTAGAAAATATGTAGTAATTAATAAAAGAAGATTAAACACACCATAATCATTTATATATAATGAATTACTACAATATTTTACACTTTATACATTGCATGGTAAGATACATGAGTGACTTAGTACCACATAGAGTTCCTATGAGGTTCAAAATTTTCACTATCTTCATCATCTCTATGTGTAGAGTAAGTATATTTTGAAGAGTAGTCATCAAATGATAAATCCCCAAAATAGTTTTGCATGTAATTGTTAACATGCCATCCATATGGATCCGAGATTGGTTGACGTTGTCCATAAGCAAAATTATTTGAAGATTGAGTCTCGGATTCTTTCCATGAGTCGCTTGATTCCATCCCAACAGGACTGGGATATGAAGGGTAGGGAAATAGTTGGTTATGAGTATAACCATAGTTACTACCCATCTCATGTGAAAATTTGTTTCTTGCAAAAAGAATTCAAAACAAAACCATGTGTATATATATTAGTATTTTCACAAAAACATAAGTGATATGGTGGTTAAGGTGTTGAAGGAGTAAAATGGTTTTCACAAATACCATGTATATAAATATTTTTGGGTTTCGTATCGGGATATTATCGATAATATCTCGATATATTGCCCAAATCATTCATAAAAATGTTGAAAATATCTTTCCGATATTATCGAGATAATATCGGGATAATATCGATATATTGACGATAACACTATGGTTAGTTGTTAAAATATCGAACCCCCAAAAATCAGATATTATCGGGATAATATCGAGAATATTATCAATATTTAATACCTTGATTAAAACCTTACCAAGATAAAATCATCAATTTTAGTTTAAAACATCTCAAAACTCAAATACTCTCCACCTAGGCATACCCCCATTCATAACCCGTCAATTCCACTAATATTTCGTCAATTCCAAGTACCCTATCTGTTACACAATCGCAGAACTCGAGGGACATGTAGTCAACCTGAGATCGCATATCCTCGCAGAACTCGGGGGACACGTAGTCAGCCCGAGAACGCACATCCTCGCAGAACTCGAGGCACATGTGGTCAGCCCAAGAATGCACATCCTTACACCACATAGTTCGGGCATCCTCGAAACTCGTGGGGCATTATCATAAATGACCAAACTATTCCAAAGGCCACTGGGGGGTACTCTTGTGGTGGGTTTGAAAACCATATTCCAAAACTTATAATAAAATTCCTCAAAATCCATAGTCATATCCCCTCAAAACCAAGAATTAGATCAACTAGGGGGAGTAGTTGATCTAATTCCCATTCCTTTTTCCCTTACTATCTTCCAAAAATACCTTTACCACTTTATGATAATTCCAAAACAGCCCAAAGCCTAAAAAAATTGTCAATGTCTATTTATTAATCACCGTTGCAAAAAAACAAAAAATTTCACTTTTCACCTTGGTTGCTAGCTTCTACTTGTCTTGTTATACTTTTTATCATTATGTCATATTTGTTTTTTTTAATATATTATATTCCTTATATTCCTTATATTATTATATACTAGTTTTTTCATCACTCGTCATATAGTATCTTATATTATACATTAGTTATAAAATAAAGTTTCGTCAATTTTCTTTTTTACAAGTTACTTAGGTGAAAAATATATATTTATATGTGTAGAGAATCAAATTAGTTCAACTTCTGATTCTGAGAATTAGTAAACAATAACAATGGGAATCAACTCCATTCCTGTGCTGATTTCATATGGTTAGTAAACATCTTAATTAGATCAACTAGTCCCCCTCAAGTATCTTGAATTTTCAAACTCCCCTTCAAACACTACAGCACCATCTCCAAATACCTCCTACCTGAAGCCAAGCGTATGGTTAGTAAACATCTTAATTGGAATGATTCTTCCCATGCCAAGCATCAGGGGGAGTGTGCTGTCAATAAAGACCTTCACACACTGTACTATTTTTCCTTTGTCTAGGTTTTTATCCCACTGAGTTTTTCCTGGAAAGGTTTTAACGAGGCAATGTCGCACGCGTGTCAATATACACAGAATTTTATGTTACACATGGTTATGTACTCTTTTTCCATTTGACTATGTTTTGTCCCACTGAGTTTTACTAGCAAGGTTTTTAATGAGGCATATTCCATACATGTGGTTTCCAAGGAGGAGTGTTGTAAAGAATGTGGTGGAGCCCACATAAAGAAAATAAGAAAATGATAGTCAAAAGTTTAATGATGATGTTGGGGGAAGATTTTGGAGATGCATTGCACATCCATGGGAAGCCAAGAGACTTTGCCTATAAGTGGACTTCCTCCCTTCATTGTAATACATAGAACATAAGAAAATCTCAATGAAAATATCAAATTTCTATTGCAGCTTAATTTCTCTAAATTCTCTCCACAATCTCTTTAGTTTTATAACAAAAACCTAATTTTTTGCTTTATTTACTTTTGGGCTTTTGCTTGTACGTTTGGCTTCAATGAAATGGAGGGATAAATTTACATTAAAAAAAAGAAGAAGAAAAAGGTAGAAAGACACCTAACAAAGTTGGGGAGGATGAAATGAAATGAACCCTTACAATGCTACCCAAAAATATGGACACTTCAATTGAAAAAGTGACATGGTTTTCGTTATAAATTTTGGTGTACTCAACTATTTAAATATGAATTTTTTTATACCCAAATGATGAAAAATGCATAAATAAGAGGGGGCAAAAAAGTGTTCAAAGCATGTTAACCATTTTCAACTGGTCTAACTACATAGAAATCAAGAACTCTTCAGCCTCTTATAGGCGTCGGAGCAAACCGCAATGTTGGCCATGTTACAACACACAGATGCCACCAATGAGCTCCATACAGAATATTTTGGTAGCATAGCCCGACTCGTCATCTCCTCCAACCACATAACAGCTTCATATTGCTTGCCCACTGAACAAAGGCCAGTAATAACTCTATTGTAAGTCTCAGCACAAGGCCAATGTGACTTGATCAACATCTCCTGCAATACTCTGCTTGCTTCAAGAAATCTACTCTCCCCACAAAGCCCATCGACTAAAATGCCATAGGTTTTCTTGTCTGCAACACAGCCCACCTGCTTTTCCATCTTCTTCAGATACAAAATGGCCAAAACAGACTGCCCTTCGCTACAAAGGCCTCTAACCACAACATTACACACTCTTACAGTTGGAACACAGTTTGCCTCCACCATCTCCTTTTCAATCACCTCCACTGCTTCAACAACTTTCCTTTCCCTACACAATGCGGCTGCCTTTGCTTCAAAGACCAAAGCTGTTGGCCTAAAGCCTCTGTCTTGCATTTCTTTCAGTACTCTGTCAGCCTCACCAATCTTATTTTCATTGTAGAGATCGATTGCCATAGCACAGTAACTAGCCAAACTGGGTGTCCCACCTCTGACCAGAGCTTCATTGATCAAACGCTTAATGCCTTCCGTGTCTTCGCCGTTACCATAATGGCTGAGATCAAGATTGTGGCGAAACCGCTTAGGGGCCTTGAGCCCCTTCCTTAATATCTTACCAAGAATCTCTACAGCATCTTCAACCTGCCCATTATCACACAAGGCATCTAACAAAGTTCTGTAAATCACAACATCTTCACCACAACCCTTCAGAGAAATCCTCCAAAACATTGAATACAACAAATGGGTTGCCTCGTTCAGCCTCTTATCTTCACACAACCCTCTCATTAGTATCCGGTAACTTTCCCTATCCGGATTGCAATTTTGATAATCCATCTCTTGGAAAACTTGCAGTGCAATATCTGAACGACCCTTTTGGCACAAAGCAAGCATAAGCAAATTCAAGGACCGAACCCGAGAGCTCACTTCCCATCCACAACAATGCTCCATGAAAATACGATGAGCTGCTTCAAGCTTGGACTCTTTCACCATAATCTCCAAAAGGGTATTGAAAGACTGCGTCCAATTCACACAGTTGAACTGTGAAATGTTCTTGAAAAGAGACACTGCCTCGTCCAGCAACCCAGCTCTTGCATAGGTCTTAATTACAGAAACAAAAACTGAATCTTTGCATTCACAGGAGTCGTTTTTCATCTCATTAATTACTTCCTTCATCTCATTGATTCGGCCTGAGTTTCCGAGTATGCTGATCATGTTGGCATAAACTGGACCGTTGTGACGGTAATTGGGGTATTTGCATTTAGCTTCACTGAAAATTTGGAGAGCTGTTAATGGATTTTTCTGCTTTCGTATAATCAGAGAGAGGTGCGTGGGTGTTAGAAGCCTCGGCCATCTTATACTCATGGTGATCCAAAATTGACCACTGTCACTCTGTGATCTTGCACTACGCCAGAAGCCTGCATTCTCTGAGCGACAAAGAGATGAAGCGCAACAATGAAGGATTCCTATTAAGAGGCATGAAGCCAGCAGCAGGATGATTTGGCCCTTTTGCTACAGTTGCAGGCCCTGCATCAACCTGCTTAGTTGTTGAAGATGAGGATAGGCAGCAAGCTAATTTGGGAGCTCTTTTGGCATCTTATTGAACAAAACAACGATTAGCTGTTCTCTGCCACACAGCCCTTGCTTCCGCTGCTGCCATCAACTTCCTATTCTTTTGCACATTTTACTCCGCAAAAGGAGAATATGCTACTCTTTTAACACCCAAAACCCATTAGAGAAAATACAAAACAATTATTCTGCAGAAGAATCCAAGATAGATTTCAAATCATAGTTGCCTAATTCGCTCACCCCCTACGAATTTCGATCTGGATTGAGCGTACCCAATCGCGGTACGGTATCAATCTGGAACGAAAGATTTAACGACTCAGTTCCAGAGGCGAGAACAGTACCTGATAGACGACGTCGCTGCTACAGAACAGTAACTGACCGCCGACAGCAGACGAGCAATCGAGGGCACATGAGGGACTAGGGAGAGTGCTATAGCTGATGAGCCCACGTTTGATTCTTGGTCTCTTGGCATAAGGGGAAGCAAGATTTTGGGTTCGGAGAGGATTTTTTTGGACGAATGGATTCCAAGAGCGTCTTTTGGTTGGATTGATTTTTTCTTTTTTAAAGTTTTTGTTTTTGTTTAAGTTAAATTAATATTTTCTACAGTAAAAATAATAAAACAGTGACATAGCGATATTTAAATTAGTTTTTTTTTCTCAACCCTTAGATTAGATCTAAGGGTGAGTGATCAAAACTTCATTGGACCCTAGGGTCTAGGAGAACGGGACTGTTCAAGAATTTCTAAAGAAGAAGGAAAGCCACGATTCTTTCAATACATTGAACAAATAAAATATGGATTTTTGTAGAAATGTCACATTAACTTATACATCAGTTTCAATTTGTCACCTTAAAGAAAAAATTAAGCAAAATGTCACCTTAAGTTTTTGTCACCTGACTTTAACATCATCCAATTTTACCACCAGATAAATTGGCTTTGTGAAATCTAATATTGCCTCAACATGTTCCCAAAAATTATCATTTTGCACAGTATTTTGAACCACATTAGCTAAATTTCTTTTGCCTTAATCTAAATTTTTCAACAAATCTTTCCATGCTCTTTGAATAATAGTAGTTTGTTGTGCTGCTCTACAATCAACTAGCCTCTTTAACAAGATATAATGTGACGCAAATCTTATTTTAGCTACTTTCAAAAACTCTAAATATGATACACTCTTAAAAATTGCCAAAGCATGTATGTGGTTTATAAAAAATTTGACAATTGACTTTTCAGATTTATAAATATTTGTAAGCCACTCAAATTTTTTTACAAGATCTTTAAAAATGAGATTTAAGGTATGAACACATGTAGACAAAAAAAATATGCTCATGCACCTTTTCAATCTCTCTCCCAGCTATGACACAATTACTTGCATTGTCAATTACTACTTGGAGAACATTATATGGTCTCACTTCTTCAATTGCTTCAAGCAAGAGGCTTGCAATCTCTTTACTAGTCTTTTCAATCCCCAACATATCATGTGCATGCAAGAACATAACACCATTGTTATTGGCATCAATGACATTGATCAATGGCTTATGCTTTACATTTGTCTACCCGTCTGGTACAATGGACACTCCATCACTACACCATGTATCTTTTATTGGAGCAAATTCTCTTTCAACACTATTTTTTTGTTGTTGCATCCAACAATGCAATTCTAGCTTCTTCCTATGAAGGAGCCTTATATCCCTTGGGACCGTTGTTAATGGATATAACCATCTCATGGAATTGAGGGTTACTTAGTACATTGAATGATATGTCATTAGCGTATAGTCCTCTCATAACCTTGATATTCACCATGTCTCTATCCATAGTTTTGAACACATCTTGGATTGGTCTCGTTGTGGATGAAGATTGTCGCCTCATCAATGTAGAAGTTTTGAAGGATGAAGAAACAATACCTTAAAAACAATAAGTGAATACAAAAAATAAGTATTATGATTAAAAAAAATATAATAACAAAGGAAATAGTTTGACCAAATCAAAATAATAACAAATGAAATAAATAAAAAATCACCTTTCACTTATGCATATTGTACTTTTCTTCCTATTTTGTCCAATTCTTCATGATTATTCAACACATCTTTACATCTAGCTATATCATACATTTTCCCAAGTTGAGAACCCAAGAAATGAGCATGGATGCGAGTATGTGTACTTCTAAACTTATTGTCGTAGTGCTTGCAAGTCTATGACTTCGCACCACTTGGATTCTTTCCAGATGTCACTTTATTGAGTAATGGTTTGACATCCATTTCACCAGATTGACTACCTTTCTTGTTAGACAGTTGACTAGACTTTTTGTTAGAGGATTGAGATTGACTGACGTTGGTAATTTCAATAATATCCTCATTTTGGTTCTCATCCGATGAGATTGAATGTACCTCATCATCTTCTACTTGTTGCACTTCTCTTTTTCTTTTTCCAAAAATCATCTTTGAAATATTTTTCTAATAATTGACTAAGAACAATCCACTAGTACATATTTATAGGAGTGACCCTCAACAATATGGTACATGTATTATAATTAAAATCAAGTACATACATTTGTAGAATGATTGTAGGATGATTCATCTTATTTGTACCAAATTTGGTCAAACACTCCCAAGCCATTCTAAGCAAGGAGAAGGGAGTCACACATCGACAATGTTAAATTTTATAGGGACGGGCCAACGGTCCACTACTAGTAACACCGATATTGTCCTTAACTTAACCACTTACAAGGCCCATTAGGTGTGAGGTTTTACCACGAAAGGCCTAAGAGTTATTAGGAGTGGAACAACTTATTATAAGTTGTAATTTATTCAATCAAGTTTTCGATGTGAGACTTTACATTCTTCAACAGGCCCCCTCACGTGGGACCACGACATAATGGGCTACACGTGGAGCCAAGTCCATGTCGTAGTCAAACATTCAAGCCTAACACGTGAACACCATGTATTGGGTAAGGATAAATATGCAAGCCCAACATATGAACACCATATGTTGGGTAGTGGTAAAGGCCAAATTCAGAACCAGTCAATCAACCCGCTCTAATATCATGTTAAATTTTAGAGAGGGGCCGACGGCCTACTACTAGCAATACTGATATTGTCCCCAACTTAACCACCTACAATCCCTAGTAGGCGGAGGGTTTTATCACAAAAGGCCTCGGTGTTATTAGAAGCGGAATTACTTATTATAAGTTGTAATTTATTTAGTCAAGTTTCCGATGTGAGAGTTGTTGTGCACACGTCTCCAACTTATGTTGTAGGCTGATGTCGTAGATGGAGAAGTGTTACTAAAGTGTTGTTCGGCATTTGGTGAGGTGTTGTTTGGCAATTGGGTTGTTGCCTAGCAATTGAGGAGGTGTCATTTAGCAATTGATGGGTGCCATTGGTGAGAGGCTTCGCCCAAGAAGTGTTGTTTAGTAGTGTCATAGGTGCTATTTTGGAGGCGTCGCACAAGAGCTCTAGTTCGGTAGATGCTGTTAGTGCCATAATGGAGAAGTGTCTCCATGAGGTTCCGTAAGCAATGTATGTCCATGAATGCCATTTGATAGTGGCATTAAGGCCGAATCGAAGGCGTAATCCACATGGTGTCATTTAGAAAGGCATGGGTGCCTTGGAATTTGCAGATTGGTTGGGGGCAGCCTTAAGTGCTATCATTTGGAGCTGCCATAATGTAGTGTTACAAACTGTGGGAGCCAACTTCTTGCTTTTAAATATACTACTCAGCGCATCTTAAATATAAATCAGGTGGCACCTGGTTCTGAAACAGAAGAATATATGAAGTTATACCTTGTGGGTTCAAATGAGGAAGAGTTGTTGTTAGTTCACTACTATAGTACTTATACATATCATTACCGTGTAACAAATGGATTTAGAATTTTCAAACTAAATTATGATAAGCATGAGTGGATTGAGAAAAATGAATTTGGTGATTTTGCTTTGTTTGTGGGTGATAATTCTTCAATATCTGTCGTGGCTTCAAAAATTCAAGGATGTGAGTCGAATTATACATACTTCTATGCTGATTGTGATCATGTGGTAAGATATTGTCCGTTTACAGATTTTAGGGTATATAATGTCAAAAGTTAAAGGATTTTAATCCTGCACATGCTAAAACCAGGATGAAGAAGTTGAAGCAACCTCCAATTTGGTTTTTGCCATCAATTTATCTGTAAAAATTTGTCACATTTCTTCTTATCCCCAAACATTTTAAGCTATTTTTTTGAGGTTCTGTTTTAAAGATGTGGCTTCAGTATTGAATATTTGATAATTGATACTTTTTTTTTTTTTTTTATCACAACTTGGTCATGGATTTTTGTTAGGCCATCTCAGCCATGGGCTATATCCCAAATATAGCCCTAAAATAATACAAAACTCATCTCCAGTCATGGGCTAAACAAAATTTTGGCCAAATTTGGAGGGCCACATTTGGCCCTTTAGCCCTTCAACCAGGTCACATGTAGCCCAGCTTTAGGAATAGGCCAAATTTGTAGTGGGACCTATGCATCTGCTTTTCAACAGCCACATTAAAGCACACTGGATATATATATAGATTTTTAAAAGCCTTTTGGAATTTTTCAATTCGTAGTGTTGAAGAAAAAAGTATAAAAAAATTGTTGATAATGACCGTTGGAGGTCAAACCTACCCACTCCCTTTTTTTTTTTTTTTTTAATAAAATTTTTATAAAATAATAATAATAATAAATGTGGTTAGCTTTTCAAATCTTTTCAAGTGTTGTTTAAAAAAATTGTAAAAAATTCTTGTTCATGACCGTTTGAGCTCAAACATTGAAACCCATCCCTTTTTTTTTTTAAATGTCTTCATGTTTTTAAATGTTTGGTGTTGTTTAAAAAAATTATAAAAAATTCTGGGTCATGACCGTGCCATGTGGACACAAAATCTTATCAGAAATCTTGTTCTTATCAACGTATACGTGTCAACCGTAGAGAACGATACAAGGACAATAACATTATTGAAATATGTTACCCAAGCAAACAATTATTATTATTTTTTTTATCGAAATGAAATTACTAACCACCAACTTGATGGCTTTAAAATAAGGACTCAACGATGATGGTTGGGTGTGTAACTTTGTTGGTCGTTTTGATTGATGATACGATGAATAAGCCAAGTGTTACGTGACTTTTGAGTTGGATATGATTTAATTAGAAGATAATGTTGATGATGATAGATGCAAATTGCGCTACAAATCCACAATCCATCTTTCACAATCATGAGACCCAATACTTGTTTGGTGGGCAGGATTGGACTTGACAACTCCAATTAAATTGGAGACATGGGTCCAGTCCGTCATTGCTTCAAGTGTTTGAACTGAGTTTTCGGTCATAAATCTATAAGTAGCGCAAAGAAAATGTAAGCAAAAAGAAAACATAAGATCATCTCCAACCCAATGGGTGGAAACCCAAATTATAGGTTTTGAGTCCAAAAAACTTCTCCAACCCATGTATTTGGAGGGGTGGAAATTTGAGAAATCTCAAATTTGGACTGAAATTCCACCCAAACTATTGCCTGGACTGATAATGTTTGTGGGCCCCAAATATGCTTTTTCTTCTTTGTTTTTTCCTTGGAAGCCCACGTGAACAACTAAAAGTGCTAGTCCCACATGAGTTTTGCAACAAGCTGGCCATTTGATTGAATCCCAACGGCTACTTTTTCAAAATTATGCTGTGCTCTTTTTCTTTTTTTTAAAATATTCCAACAGCTATAATTTGTGTCAACCAAAAATCTTTTTTTTTTCTCCCTTTGTTATATTTTTTCATTTTACTTTCATTCTTATATTTTTATTTTTAAGTGAAATTCTATTATGTTTTGGAATTTTATTTTTTTTAGGTTAAAATGTTTAGAAAATTAAATCACGAATGTTGAAACAAAAATAATGTCAAGAAAAATTAACGAGAAAAAAATTTAAGGGTTAATCATTCTTAAACAATTTAATAAAGTTGCGGACTCAAATTATGAGTCTGCAAGGTTGGAGGAAAAAAAATTTTGAGTATTGAAAATACATGAATAGTTGTATTTTGGAGGGTGGAAATTTGAGTTTAGCCTCAACATAGTTGGAGATGGTCTAATAATCAAATTCTAGATGAGAGGAATTCAGATATCTTAGTCTGATAGACTTGGAGCAATACAGAAATATCATAGTGCATAAAATATATAACAAAATGTTAAGCCAGCAAATGATAAATTCAATACAATCTAGTGAAAAGTTGAACTTAATCCTTTATAAACATTAATTAAATTCATGACCAGTCCAAAAAGAACCACAAAAATTTTTTAGGAACAAAATATTAGGAGAACAAACTGGTATTAAGAACAAATCTTAAACTTAGGCAAAAGATTAGTGCTCATATGATATTAATGAGGTTACTAAGGAGTGGAAAGAACAAGTAATGGTTAGGGATATAGAATTTCTGCCTCTACATACACAAAATCCTCTCTTAAGTTCTTAAGTAAGGACCTATTGTTTTATGACATAACATGACTACATTTAGTAAAGAGGATAAACAAGAAAACGAAAAGTTGTCACAGGTGTTACGATTGGAGGTGCTTAGATCTTGTTGTTCGGTAAGATCTAAGTTTGGGCCCACTATTGGTCCTCCAGTTTTGAACATAAACACATCTAATTATTGTCCATTAGTCCATAAATGGTACATCTTCCTATATAATGATCAGATGTGTAGGATGCTTCATCTAATTATTGTCCACTAGTCCATCCATATATGATACATGTTCCGATATAATGATACCATCTAATCATTAACATACTACATATGTGTAATATATAATACATTAATATATTTTTGTTAAGTTATACATCAATACATGATATATTAATACATGTATCATTAACATATGTGCAATATATGATACATTAATAAATGAATTGTTGTTAATTCTACTAATACATCGTTTCGAATTAATACAATACATCGTTCCAAATTAATAAAATACATGAATTGCGATTTGTAATATCATACAGAATATGCCTACCCCTTCGAATTATGTACCATAAAAACTAGCGAAATCCGAACCCATTCTCGTTCCACGTTTCCTTTTGTGCTCCGTTCCAGGTAACAATGTTTTAAATCAAGATTATGCAGGTTTAGCAAGCTAAAAACAACACATTACAGTTATGGCCAACCTTAGATTCTTTGGACGATGTTTATCATTATCTCAACACATTTGATAATTTCACCATTCACTTGGTTTGAATGATAAAATTATAACTTTTTGTAGCCAAGCCAAGCAACCTAAGCCCAATTTTGATAGGCTACATACACACAAAGCTCTATCAGTGGCACGCGTTTATCTTGTGTTGTTCTCTTCACTTTTTGTGCTTTGCCCACAGATCCTCTCTCTTGATATTTTTCTTTCCTTTTGCATTTTCTCTCTAGGCTTAAATGACAGTAAACTTTCAGTAAAAATACATAAATAAGACGCTTTAAACGAAAGAAAATTGCACCATACTATTTACTGCTGCTAGGGGAAATGCAAATATCATTATATTTCTATAAATTCGGTACACTCATCTTAACATACATACAAAAAGTTTATGACACAATTTTAGAGAATCTAGCCAGTGGCAGATCTAGGATTGTTACCTCAACAGGTCGTGGTGTAAAAGTTTTGAAACTTTTTAAAGATGAAAATAACATCAATCAATATTCATCCAATAACTCATTATAAATTTCAACCAACATTATCATCAATTGGGGTTTTAGAGTTTAAAAATTACTTGAAGTAGAACTTTTAATAATACGTGGCGGCAACAATTGGTGGAGGCGATGGCAACATCTAGTGGAGGCGACAACAATAGCTGGGGGCATTGGCAGCAGGTGGTGGGAGTTGGGGTTTGTTGAAAGGAAGAAGAAATAATTAATTGGGGGTTAATTTTGGCGTTGGAGTCTGGCTGTGCAAACTAAAGGGGCTGAGGCTTTATTAAAGACCTAGCGCTAAATGATGTTGCTTTCTTTGGGGCTCGCATTAACAAAAAAAACATGAAAAAAAAGAAACAAGCGCTGCAGGTGCAGCAGCGCACGCATGGAGCTAAAAAAGCCTTTGGTATATTTATAATACCAAAGCAAACCAAATTCCATTTTGATTTTTTTTTCCCAAGATGCATATCATCAATATTCGATGATCATGTTTTCATGACTTGTTCACCTTTATCAGAATGCCTATGTCTTTTACTCCTCTCAGTAGCAAGCAACATCGCTGCAAATGAAATTAGAGTTGGAAACAATAAGAAATTTCCTGATCAAAATCGAGAGTTAACAACCACAGGTCCACAAGCAGCTAAAGTTTACATTGACAACTAACTATTGAAATTAAACAATAGGAATTCAAGCTATGAACTACATGACTAGGGTATATCAATACTTTAGGTTAACATTTAGGGCCCGTTTGGTTCGCAGATTGAACTTCTTAGGAATAAACTTCACATGTCTAATCCCACAATATGAGAATGAAGGAAGTTCATTTCCTTGTTTGGGAACGCTGGGAAATGAGGACTAGAAAATGTCATTTTCTCCCATTCTCATATTTGGTTTGTGTAGTATTAGGAATGAAAAGTTGTTCAGTCTTCCAACAACACTCATGATTTTTTATTATTATTAAAAGTTATTAATATGAAGAGTTTTTAAGCAAAAGTGGTATTTAAAAATAATAACATGTGTTAGTTAATCCAAAAAATTGCATTAAATGCTTTCCCAAGTGAGGGGAAAAAGTTGCTCAAGGTAAGCCAAGGGTATGAAATTCCCCCTACATGGGAAGTCCATATACCCATGCGTCCAAAATTGCATTCCCAAGAGTGCACTTACCAAATATGAGAATGCAATTTGAAACCCATTCCTAAGCTCCTAAACCTTGAACCAAACAGGCCTTTATAATATGGTATTTGAGATAAAGGTTCAATATCTCACAGTTCTCTCTCTCTCTCTCTCTCTCTCTCTCTCTCTCTCTCTCTCTCTCTCTTGCTTTTTTTATATAAGAATAAGCAATAATTTTTACTGATAAATAAAACAAAGTACAAAAGCAACTATATGCCGAATATGGATAAATCTTCTCCAGTGACCAAATGCTACAACATGTTGAATTAAACTAGAGAGAACTACGCACAACCCAAGAATGACTAAAATTCTTAACCCTCCATTTGGGTGGAGGAAATAACTCGGGATTTAGCTAAAAGTCAAGAATTAAAGAGGAGAAATTGATGTTTCCATTGTTTGGCAACTTAAATAGGGAACTCATTAAATGATGCAAGGAAAAAATCATGGAAATTGGGCATTGAGATTAATTTATGCTAAAAGATGCATCATTTCGCAATTTCTAGTGAGCATGAATTTGTTTTCCCCATAATTTATGTTATTTACAAAATTCAACATACATAAACCCAAACACTGAAACTACAAGTTGCCAAAAATTTAAATTATGGAGATCTAAATTGCGTCATTTAAGAATTCTATGCACTTTTCAATTTCTTCATCAAAGGGTAATGTTAAATGAAATTGTCTTCCCACTTTGGCCAATCACTTAAATTGTCGATATTTATGAAGTGTGGTTAATATTATCATAGCCATTAATGATTTTAGTGGCTATTATAAAACCAAAATAATAATTGGATATGGATCATAACCTCCTATGGAGTGTGAGTTTGAATACGACTTGAGTTTTCAACTTATCTCCACTTATAGAGAGTTGAGCCTATAATTTATAGATCTGCTCCATTCATGCAATATAATATCATTACTAATCATTTATTCATTAAATACTGTATGTATCTGTATATACAAGTATTTGACCTGTCTTTGCGGATGAGATTCTCTCCCCTTGTAATTTTATGCTTGCATTATGCTTATGAGAATCTTTGTACTTAACTCTTTACTTTTTTTTCTCAAATTTCTTTCACATTTAAATAGAATCCGATAGTCAATTTTTCTTGATTGAGTTATTAATTGTGTAATGAATGATTGGATAAGATTTTATGGAGAAAGTGAGGCAAAAAAGACGAGAGAGGATCCTCTTCCATTTTGTACAATGTGAAAACCAAAAAGTCTTCACATGCAAGATACAATCCCCCTTCAAAATCAAACAAAATTTGTAACGTAAGTTGTTCACAGATGGAGCCAACTCCAGCTTCAAAATGCAAGGTGTCATGAAATGCCTCCCTCAAAATCCTTATATAAACCATGTAACTCACCACCCCTCCCCAAAACATCCACATCGAAAAGAGACTATCAGCGAAAAATAGAAGTAACAGAAAGAGAAAAGGAAATGCTTCATCTTCGCTTCCCGATTTTCGCCGTCTTTGCAATCATAGGAGTTGTGTTCTCCGGTGAAAGCCGTGTGGCCGTAGGGCAGCTATGTGGCGGTGACGTTGGAGGTCTTATAAGGCAATGCTCAACTTATGTGGAAAAGGGTAAGCCGATGATAAATCCATCTCAAGCATGCTGTGATTTGATAAAGAAGGTGGACATTCTATGTGCCTGCAAGCACGTGACCAAGGAGCTGGAGGAGTTGGTTGACATGAAAAAGGTGGTTCATGTCGTCTCCTACTGTGGCATACCTGTTCCTCATGGAATGAAGTGTGGAAGTAAGATATCCCTAACTCTCATAGAATTGAACTAATATGTACTTCAATTATTATCACAATTGTTCATATTTTTTAATCTAAATTTCTCTACTTATATTTGTGTGCTTATTAATTTATCCAAACATGTTCCTATTCATGGTTGTAATTCAAAAATATAAATTGGGCTTACTTTCCCTGTTCTCTTTGTTTTTGTGTTTTTTAAATTGTTTTAGCTAAAGATTGATCCTTCTAGTTTGTCGGATCTTTCACATTGATTTACATGGTTTCAATTTTGGCGATTTGACCCATGTAGTTGATATCCAATTTCGTGATGGAATAAGCACGTGTGTCCCTCACACATAAGGGTATTTCAGATTGAATTAGATGGAAATTTAGACGTGTCTTTGCATTGCATTGGATATCAAACTACATGAGTCAAATGACCAAAATTGAAATAAAAAACTACAATAACTATGTTGGTTTTTTTGTGCCCATTGTTGTTTAACCATCTATATTATATATTACAGGTTTTACAGTTCCAGGGAGTGGTTGAAGCGATCTTGCTTGCTTGTAGTCGTATGCGATTCAGATGGAAGAATTAATAAAAACTAAGACCGTGTGATGTGAACTATTGAAATATGACATTAGAAAATTATATTATATGTACTTGATGGTTGGTTCATTGAACTTATTTGAATGACCAAACCTTTGGTATTTACTATTTAAACCAAAAAATAATTTCATATTTATTGTTCAATACTGATACCAAGTATAGGTAGCATTTTTCAGCAAGACTCAAATGGGGTTCAAGTAATTTTGGCTAAAGTTAAACTTTTTATAAAAGAAAATAGTTTATATTTTCATTTAATACCTTTTAAAATATAAAATCTTAAATTTCAATTTCAAAGTCAAATGAATCGTTTAATCCAAACATATGTACATATCATAAATATGATTAATGGTATCATATTTGGAACAATATATTGTATTAATTTGGAACGATGTATTGTATTAATTCAGAATGATGTATCAGTACAATTAACAACAAATCATTTATTAATGTATCACATATTGCACATATGTTAATGATACATGTATTAATGTATCATGTATCGATGTATAACTTCACAACAATTTATATATTTTTTTTTTTTCCAAACGAAGAGAGTTTTTATTAAAGACGAATAGCAAGGTTTACATCACTAGCTAAAATATCAAAAATCCACTCAGGCCACACTTGGTCCCAAACGTGGTTACCACCTATTCTAGAGACAAAGGCCACAACAATTTATATATTAATGCATCTTATATTGCACATATGAAATACATTAATGATTACATGGTATCATTATATCAGAACATGTACCATATATGGATGGACTAGAGGATAATGATTAGATGAATCATCCTACACATCTAATGATTATATTGGAACATATTACCATTTATGGAATAGTGGACAATGATTAGATGTGTTTGTGCTCAAAATTGTATGACCAATATTAATATGGAATCCTCTTTTTAGATGACTCTGCTAAGAAATTGGAGGAAATGAGATGGAAGGGGTTGGAGGGTGATTATGTAGGTGTTCACGGCCAAGCATACCATCCTCTATGCCTAGCACTTTTTCTCTTTAGGGAGCTCAAGCACAAGGACTATTGCAAAAGCGAAGGAAAACGACCAATTGGCTAAAGTTGCTATTTTTAATTTTAAGTATTTTAAATTTCCGTTTTGTTTGTTTTGAAGTTTCAACAATAAACTTTAATTTTTGTTTTTGCATGTAAATTTTAATTATGAACTTATTTATTTTATGAATAAGTGGGTTTTTATTTACTCAATAAGTTATGTATTTTATTTGTTCAATGTATTGAAAGAATCGTGACTTTCCTTCTTCCTTAGCAATTATTGAAAAGTCCCATTCTCCTGGACCTTAGGGTCCAAGGAAGTTTTGATCACTCACCCTTGGATCTAATCTAAGGGTTGAGAAAAAAACTGATTTAAATATTAATATGTCATTATTTTATTACTTTTACTGTAAAAAATATTAATTTAACTTAAACAAAAACAAAAATTTTTAAAAAGAAAAAATCACTGCAACCAAAAGACGCTCTCTCTCTCAAAAAACCAAGAACATGTTCTTCATCCATTGTCGTTCACAACTACCTTCAACTCTGGCGTTGCATACGAAAACCAAGAACACATGTCGTTTAAGATTCACTCTAATTCTTATTGGTTATCTATTTGATCTCTTGATTTAGATTCAAATATTCAATTTTTTCATAAACAAGAGAAAATTTATTGACCCAAATTCAGAGCCATCGAGCCATCCCTTCACACTTCAACGTGATTGAATTTAAAGGACCCACAACCAAGTCATTTTCTTATTCCTTTGTGATCAATTTTATGTTTATAAATGTTAGATGTGAATGATTCATGAACCAAGTTTGGGAAAACTACAATTTTTTATAAACACATTTTGGGGGGTTTTTTTTTTTGGTTCATGAACTCAGACTTGTGTTTCTGCAACTATATTGTATTTTCATCTCTGATATTAAACTATTTTTTATTTTATTTTAAAATTAGTTTTAATAACCAAAATAGTATTTCAGTGTAGTGCAGTAAAATAAAAATACTTTTATTATATTGACACATCCACCCACCCCAACCTTTAGTACATTCCCTCTTAGGGCACTTCCACCTAGGGATGGGCATCAATTCGGTCGAATCGATGAAACCGGCCGAACCAAACCGTAATTACCGGTTTGGTTTGGTTTTGACTAAGAAAAAGTCAAACGGTTTGAAAACCAAACCGGACCGTATATGGTTTGGTTTGTTTGGTTTTGAGTTTTTGTAAACCGACTTAAACCAAACCGGACCGTTTATGTGTATATTTATTTTATTTTATATGTGTAATACTCTACTTAGTTAATAACTATATATGAATATTTGAATTGAGCTATATTAGTTAGTGAAATATGAAGTTTTATGACATTTTGAGCTTTAGGATGGTTTCGTACTATAGAAGATGATTTATGTAAGAAGTAAGTTGTGAATTTGTTGATTATAATTGGGCTAATAATATTGAAAAAATGCAAAAAGAAAGAGAATTGGGCTTAGGCCCAAACCGGCCGAACCAAACTGAACCAAATCATCTTAAATTGGTTTGGATTGGTTCGGTTTCCCTTATAACTTTTATCCAAATCGAACCAAACTAAACCGTTATATTTTAATTGGTTCGGCCGTGGTTTTGACGTGAAACCGATCCAATCCGGACCGTGCTCACCCCTACTTCCACCCATTTGTCATGGCAAAGAGTAAGGGAAAATAAGGGCGGTTACTATTCACATGAATAATATCTGCTATAGCAATTGTTTTTGTACTTTTCCACCAATTATCATGGCAACTCATGAGCACTTACTGTTCACATGAGCTTATATATATGAAATTAATAAATAAAAATTTGCTAGGTATGTATTTTTTTAAAAAAATATGAATTTTTTGGTAATTTTAAAGAATTTTTATTGATTTTTTTTTCTTTGTGGGCATTGGTGCTTTCAGACAACAGCTCGGGCTATCTTGCCTTGGGCCTTGCCAGCTCTTGCCCGGGCTGGATGTCACTGCTGCAGCTGACATTAGGAGACCAAGGGGGCTTTTGCCTGGGCTGGGCTCTAGGAATCCATTCGTCTAAAAATATCCTCTCCGAACCCAATATCTTCCTTCCCCTTATGCCAAGAGACCAAGAATCAAACGTGGGCTCATCGGCTACAGCACTCTCCCTAGTCTCTCATGTGCCCTCGATTGCTCGTCTGCTGTCGGCGGTCAGTTAATGTTCTGTAGCAGCGACGTCCTCTATCAGGTACTGTTCTCGCCTCTGGAACTGAGTCGTTAAATCTTTCGTTTCAGATCGATACCGTACCGCGATTGGGTACGCTCGATCCAGATCGAAATTCGTAGGGGGGTGAGCGAATTAGGCAACTATGTTCTGGAACCAACACTTTTGCATAAAATATTTGTTGTGCCTGCATATGCATGATGTATTGTGACCGTGGTGATTATTTACATTAGTCCTAAAGAGAAGAGTAGATATGTATTTTAGGAAAGAAATAGAAATGTTTATAACTTATCTGACCCTGGGTTCAGTCTGAGTTGCTTTCTTTGTTTTCTTTTGACAATATGTGAAGTATGATAGCAGCTTGCCAGTGATTGAGGTGGGTGCTTGGGTGGGTTTGGTTTGTTTATAATGCGTGGCGTGTATTTTGTTGAATTGAATTTGGAGCAGTTATTGTGGTGTCTGATGAGCTAGACGCTGTCTGGTTTTTCTCACAATGTGTTACATGTACATTAATGTGGACTGGGTTTATTTGTGACGAATCATTAATCTAATTACTATTTTGTTCTTTGAATTAATGGACTTTTAACTTTTGTTTGCTTGGATATCCAGGGTGTTGACATCAGTTAGGCATTGCAAAATGGAAATTCCAAATTGTGTACGGAGTTTCATTTATTACTAAGTGCAACCAAGGTGATAATGCTCCTTTTGACAAGATTAAAGAGGTCCAATCAACTTACTCAAATTCCTCCAAAGCTAAATTTTTCTGTCATTCATGCTCTTAAAATATCCAGCCAATTTCTACCGTCTTCAGAAACTAATATTGAAGTTGACAGGATCACCAGAATAATTAATAACCATCCGTATCCTGATCAACCACTTCTACCAACTCTTCTCCAGCACATCCCACCCCATGCTCTTTCCACCAGCTTTGTGGAGAATGTTTTGGGTTACCTTTTCGCAGCCCATTCCAATGGTCTTAAAGCCCTTGAATTCTTCAATTATTCCCTCCATCATTCCCAGTTCTGTCCAAGCTCAGATGCTTTTGAAAAGACACTGCACATCCTTGTCAGGATGCGTTATTTTGATAAAGCTTGGGACTTGATGGAAAAAATAAGCAGCATGCACCCCTCCTTGCTTACCCTTAAGTCAATGAGCATCATGCTGTCAAAAATTGCAAAATTTCAGTCATATGAAGATGTCCTTGAAGCATTTGGCAAGATGGAGAATCATATTTTTGTTGGGAGGAAGTTTGGTACTGAAGAGTTTAATGTACTCCTTAGAGCATTTTGCACAGAGAGGCAGATGAAGGAGGCACGCTCAGTGTTCCTAAAGATGCATTTTCGGTTTTCACCCAACACCAAGACCATGAATATCTTGCTCTTGGGATTCAAGGAATCTGGAGATATTACTGCAGTAGAACTCTTTTACCATGAACTGGTTAAAAGAGGCTTTGAGCCAAATATTATAACTTACAATATTAGAATCGATGCTTACTGTAAGAAAGGTTGCTTTGCTGATGGTTTGAGACTTTTTGAAGGAATGGAACGGGAAAATTTGTCTCCCACTTTGGAAACAATCACTACATTGATCCACGGAGCAGGGGTCGCTCGAAATCCAATTAAGGCACAACAATTATTTGATGAGATTCGTTTGAGAAATTTGCTTCCTGATACTGCGGCGTATAATGCTTTGATGAGTTCACTTATTAGATCAAGAGATGTGAAGTCAGCAGTCGCATTGATGGATGAGATGGAAGCGAAGCATATTGAACATGATTATATGACTTATCACACCATGTTCTCTTGCTTGATCAGGACATCTGATATTGACGGTGTATCTAGACTATATCACAAAATGGTTGACAGAAGTTTTGTGCCCAAAACACGAACAGTGGTGATGTTAATGAAATATTTCTGTCTAAATCAGCAGCTTGATTTGGGATTGCATTTATGGCAATACCTGGTGGAGAAAGGATGTTGTCCTCATGGTCATGCTTTGGACCTTCTGTTAACGGGATTGTGCTCCCGCAGTAGGGTAATAGAAGCTTTTGAGTGCTCCAAACAAATGTTGGAGAGAGGGAGAGATATGAGTGAACCTGCATTGCGGATATTAGAGAGCTTTCTGGTTCAGGCAGGTGAGATGGACAAGCTGAGGAAGCTCAAGCAGATGATACAGACATTGCAAACTCTGTTGCCTCCATTAAGAGGGCACACTTTTGCTGATCCTGCATCCAAAAATACAGAGGTACACAAACCAGGTCCACAATGCAAAGTGTCATGAAATGCCCTACTCAAACTACATAAACCATGCAACTCATCCCCCACAACATTCATATCCAAAAGAGATCAATAGAATTGAAAAGAGAGATGGAAAAGCTTAATCTTAGTTTCATGGTTTTGGCCATCTTTGCTGTCATAGGAGTTCTGTTCTCTGGTGAAATCAATGTGGTTGTTGGGCATGGTTGCCAATTAGGTGATCTCTAGGGTCTTATAACGTAATGGTCAGTTATGTGCGAAGGGGTTTCTCCATGACATCCCTCTCAAGAATGCTGTGATGTGATGATTAAGAAGGTGGACATTCCATGTACTTGCGAGCATAAGGAGGTGCAGCAGCTGATTGACATGAGAAAGGTGGTTCATGTTGTTTCCTACTGCAGTAGACCTCTTCCTCATGGAATGAAATGTGGAAGTAAGATCCCCAACTGAGCTCTCTCTCAGAATATGTGTACTCAATTTGAGAATATGTTTTGATTTTGCTATACGAGAGTTTGATTACCTAACACTTTGCCAAAATATATATATTTTTTATTCCTAACACTTTTTTCTTTGTGAGAAGTATAATCCTCCGCGTTATTTTGCATGCATATCAAGAGAGGTTCTTTTTTCATGATTGGAACTTATAACTCATATATCAATTGGGCTTAATTTTATCCTAGTTCTGTCTATGGAGAAAATATAAAGTTCTGTATATCTTATATCCGGAAAGGTGTTTTTATTTTTCATGATTAGAACTCGTAGGTCATATATCAATCAAGCTTAAGTTCATGCTAATTTTATTAATTCTGGAGGAACTTGAACTTTGTGTTGGGTTCTCATCACAAAAATAAAATAAAATAAAGGGTTTGTACTTCTTTCTACAAATGGTGGAGGGAGCTAAGGCCCAGGGTGGGCATGTGCCCCCTCTCAAATTTTCTTTGATGCAATGGTCTTATTAATACAATCATATTTTTTAAAATTAAATTTTAAAGTGCCCATTCCTTCCTTCTGTTTTTCTTCTTTTCCTTTCTCACTATCATTGCTAGCCCTTTCAAAATTCTCATTGTCGTACTTTGACTCTAGATTTTGTAGTGATAAATTATTGTCCGAATTTGATTGGTGTCTATCTTTCGTAAAGAACATTTCAATTGATTTTTTGTTAATATCGATGATGAGTAGATAGTTATTGTAACATATAAAATAATAAAGTATAGAAATTAAAATTAGGGATTTTATATAAAGCAAAAAATTATTTGTTGTCACCCTAAAGAAAAATATATTTCAATACATGCAGTGCCTCCTCTGTGAAAAGTTTTCTGGCTCCGTCCTTATTGTGCTTTAATTTTTTTAGCTGAAAGATGGTTTTTTCTTTCTTTTGACTTTCAACTCTTTCGACTCACCTTCATGGTGTTCACTTCTTTCATATTCAGAACTAATGGGGTTGCCCATTGTCTAGCTCAGTTTGCTTTGTATTGGTAGGTTCTTGTCTTGGAATGAGGTTCCTCCAGATTTTATTCTGGATGTCATTTTTGAAGATTTTAATTCTCCCTGCTCATTGTGTTATAGATAGTATCACTGATGATAAATATGTTTTTTCTGCCGAGTTTGGTCTATTTTAGATAATTGTTCTAATAAGTTTAACCATCTACTGCAGAATTTACAGTTCCAGGAAGTGGTTAAGGCAATCTTGCTTTTTGTTGTAAACAAACCAGCAACATTCGGATGGACGAATTACACTTCCAGTATCATGTAAGTGTAGAAATATGCCTTCAAACAATTAATATGTATTTGATCTTGGTATAATGAACTCATTTGCATATTGATCAAACCTATGTTATTTACTGCTTACACCAAAAAAGTATTCCAATTTATATACCCGAGCTGATGTCGTTCAATATTGGTATGCAGAATATTGTACAAATAGTAGCCTGAACCCAAGTCTTCTTATTCCTCTGCCACAATGAATATCCTTGTTTCAACACCATTAAAATAAAAATATAACTGCATTTTGTGGCTGATTCATTCTGTACACAATTCTAGAATATTACAGAAGAAAGTTTGATACAGTATATTCATGGTAAATGGTTGTGGATCAGCCATTTACAGATATATAAAGGAACTACATGGAGGACAAAGAGCAATGAAAAGGGTGGATGTGAGATGGTTGGAGGGATGAGGGGGAAATAAAGGAGAATAAATGAAATAAAAACTGGAAAATGAAAATGACTTAAAATTGTTTGTAGTTTTTGATTTTTGCATTTCATGTTGCATTCTATACACATTTTTCCATCACCCTTCGTTATGCTTCCGTTTCTCCCATATATTTTCTCTATATCTCTACCGAAAAATGAAAACTGAAAACTGAGAAGGTCTACAATAGAGAACTAGAAGACCAGAGAATAAATAATTAGAATTTCAAAGTTTTCTCATTACGATATTAATATATCCATCAAGACAACATTCACACACATGTAAATTAAGTACAAACCCCAATGTAAACTAATTTCAGCTTATCTAGGATTACTTTTCCTAAATACCACATGAAAATTTATTTTTCGCTTTTATTTTATAGTTACATGTGTGGACTGACGGGCCTACACAGTTGAAAATAAAACTTCAAGTTTAACCACAGAACTTGTTCAACTAATGTGGCCAATTATAATATTTGTTATTGGTTCTAGGCCCCACACAATTGAACTTATCCCACTAAATGACCTAAAAAGAATGCCAATTTGTTCAACCGATGGTCATATGCCTAGGTTTGATTCTCCGTTCCCCCAATATCGTTCGTTTGTATTAAAACAAGAAGGGAGAAGCAAAAATTGTTCGCTTGGAATCTAGATGGTATGCGTTCATTTTCTTCATATATTTGTCTTCTCGTGCCGAATGAACAAACATACGTCCAATTAATTAACATTCCCATAAAAGTATTGCAATCAATTAAATCAAATCCCATTTCCACAAAATTTCAACCGATTTGAAATTGTGGCTGTTTGGGAACCAGTTTCATTTATTGAGTTCATCTATTGACTTTCAAGACTGCATGACTTGCATCAGTGAACAATTTTAATTGTTGGCCAAAAGAGAAACGAATTGTGTTGCTCATAGACTTGCTGCCATGGGCATGGAGATTGGCTTTTGGGTGTCAAGCTTTTGAGATCCCCCTTGTTTCCATAAGAAATTTATTTTGTATGTATACAAACAACAATTAATATTTCTGATTATTTGAAGCAATGGGTCAAAGTGATCAATTCAAAACTCTATAATTTTTGTTTTGAAAAAAGCCTTGGCCAATAAATTCAACCCATACCACTAGCATCATCTCCCAACGCATTGTAAAGAGAGAGACGCAGGCAATTAAATGAAAGATATGACAACATACAACATGACCGCCGTTGTTTTCAACTATCTTTGCAGTCACTGGAGTTCTGTGTTCCATGAGCAATAACTTGATGGAGCTGCAGGGCTGCCAAGGAGACATGATGGGTTTGGTCACAAACTGCAGTTACAAGGTGTCAAACGACCCTAGCCCATATGGACTCGTCCTGTTATAAAAATCAAAATCATCAAACAGGCTGATATGGGCCCACGCTAAGTTTGTTTTATGTATTACAACTTTTTTTATACAATTATTTATAAAGCGGCCAATAACTTTATTTGAAGTACATTAAAAAAGAAAATGACTAAATTATTATTCGGGTTTTAAAAATTGAAACTTTAAAAATAAAATCATTATTTTATTTATAAAGAAAACATTAAATTTTAGTATAGACTTTTTGTTGTGAATTAGAACCAACTCACTCCTCTTTAGACCTTGTTGTTGATGGACTTTGGACAAAACTCAATGATGGATGAATCTTACACACACACACAGAAAATAATCAAGCACACAAGACACAAGTGTTTATAGAGGTTCAGCAATTTGCCTACATCCTCTTTGGTAATCCACTTGAGAAATTTCACTAATGAAGATAGGTTACAACTTTGGGTTTACACAGAAACCCCCTTAGAACACTACCCTCACAATCTGTTTCTTTCTCACCCTTGCTCACACCTTGATACACTTGAGAATTCTCTCCTCTTCTTGACTCACTAGTTCCCAGCTACTTTTCTTCCAACTCTCTTTCCATTTCAGACTTGCTCACTCTTTCCTTCTTTCCTTTAATACATGTGCCTCTAGACTTGAGAGAAGACCCTTGCTTTGTCTCCCACGTTCTGCCCTTAAATACCTGACATAGACCACAGGTTAGGCCAGCCACAAGCTATGTATTGATGGTTACTTGTGTAGCCACCCTATATAGAACCATAGGGTAGCTACACCTTGAAACAAGTCTTCCAATGTCCTTCAATGCTACCTCAAACCTCCCAACTGATTGCCAACGTTCTTCTGACTTAGAAGTGACCCCTAGGGTCCTTGCAAGTAGGTGGGAGGTGATAGCCCTTGAAATTAGAGTTCAAAACTCGAGAAATCCGAAACAGCACGTGCACGTGCTGGGCGACCGGTCGTTTTCAGGACAGAGTCGCAAGCGACCGGTTGCATTGAAGCTGGCGACCGGTCGCCAGAAGTTTTGCTCCAGACTTCGAATCTGCCTCAAAAACGACCGGTCGATTGCATTGTGCGACCGGTCGCTTGCATTGTGCGACCGGTCGCTTTTTAGGCAAAGTCTTTTGCGACCGATCGCTTGAAACGGGCGACCGGTCGCTTCCTATTCTGTCTCCGAAGCTTGTATCCTTTATGCGAGCCAATTTTCACAACACTTTTATTATTAGAGAAAAGACATAGACTTTTATTTAAGATATAAGTATAATAATATTATATATTATTTTTCTTTAAAACAAATATAATTTATTCAATGGGCTTTAAGTGTTTCAGCCCATTGGGATTTTGGCCGACATGGTCCATAACAGGCCTCTAGTCGGCATGATCATTGGACCAAATTACCTTGTCCCGGCCCACCCAAAGATATAGATCGTGTCGTGTCAGGCCTTACTTAATCGGACCTTTTAACACCTACATGTAATGAAAATAATTAATAAAACAACAATAATAAGGGTATTTTAAATTATTTATTTACTAGCCCCTTGGTACATGTGCCTTTTAACACATACATGTAATGAAAATGGTTAATAAAACCAACAATAATAAGGGTATTTTGAATTATTTATTTACTATTTTTTTGGCACATGTGCCTTTGTCGTGGAATGTAATTGGCTTTTTTCCTAATTTGCTCTTTAGCATTTATTTAACTAAGGGCATATGCAAAAGGTATAGGCAAAAGAGTAGACAAATCAAGTTGATGTGCCACATCCTGCAAGAGAATAGGCAAAGGAGCAGGCAAAGAATACACTCTCCCCAACAAGGGTATTGTTACTTACTTCAAATGAAAGAGGTATATTGGCCCCTATATATTTTTATTATAAAAAATACAATTTCCTTGTGTTTTTTTTTTCTATCTAACAATTTTACTAGCCCAGCCCGTATCCATTTACTAGACAACTACTCCAAAGAAGACAACTACTTCACACAAATAGTTGAAAATTTTATGTAGAATAAATATCAAACAGAAAAGCAAGCACATTTAATTGCCTTTAGGCTCTGTTTGGTTCACGAAACAGATTTGAGGGGAAATAACTTCATATGTCATTTCTCAAGGGATGAGAAATGGAATATTCATTTCCCACATTTGGTAATGCCGGGAAAGTAACCGGGAGATATCACTTTATTTCCTTTCCCATATTTGTTTTGAGTATGAATGGAAAACAAAGTTTGTATAATTTTTCAATTATACCCATATTAAATCAAATAAAAAAAGAATGCATTTAATGATATATTGTAATTCTAAATTGTTAATGGGGACAAAATGGTCATGAAAAATGTGCATTTAATGTTGGCTCATTTTCCCAAACTTTTCCATGAGGAGGGAAAACAAAACCCAAGTTGAGAGCAGATCTTCACTTCCCTCCCAACTTTCCCATGTGTTAGGCAACCATTTCCCATGCTTGGACTTACCAAACATGGGGAATCAATTGATTTCCCATCCATAAGCCTCCTTTCCCATAAACCAAACGGGGATGACTGTCCTAGAGATTAGCCTCCTTGTCTTTGTATTCTTTGAGTTGTGTTTTGTTATGTGTGATACTCTTTTCTACTTCAAAGTTTTAATCTCATTGGGTTTTCTTCAAAAGGTTTTAACGAGCCACTCAAAATATACTGTGCTTGATGTAACTGTTTGTTTTGTGGAAATGATATTTTGATTCCTCTCAAAAAAATTAAAAGGGTTAGTAGTTGGGAGTTCAAGCAATATCTCATGAATTATCACAATTCCCAGCTACTTCATCCCAGCATGTCGTTCAACCAGAAATTACAAAGAAAAAACGTGATAACCAGTTTTTATTCAAGAGGTAACCGAATAGGCAACATACAACATCAGTTTGTACTATATATAGTACAATTTTGCTTATTTTTTGGTATTGTGAAAGATTCACAGTGCCTTTATCTCACTTTATTGTTTATGGATCTATTGCAGATTTCATAGTGCCATGAAGTTGTTGAGGTGGCCAATGTATCAAATCAAGAGTTCAATTCTCGAGTTTACCAAATGGAGCGGAGTATTCATATCTGGGGAATCACTGTCACATGCTATGAAGTGTTAACCATGTGTTTAGTTAAGAAACTATTAGTTCATCATGTGCAGCTCACATGCTCTCTATTAAGTCTGTTAGTGAGAGTTAGCTGTATTTGTTAAGTTTGTTAGCGTGATATTAGGAAATAAGCATTGTACTAAAGCTGTGTGTTTACTATTCGATTAATCATAATCTAAAATACAGATTTACAAGGCTATATTCTTTCTTACATTCTCTCTCTCTTATTCTCTTGAAATCCCTAAATCTCATTCTCTTCTTCTTGTTAAGATGGTATCAGAGCCCTCAGTGGCTTTCACATAATCAATTGATCCTTCTACGCTTTCTCTGGCTGCCATTTCACTTCTTGCCTCCTTTCCTTTCTTCCCGGTTTCCTCTTTTTCTCTTCATTCAATTTCAATTCTAGGGTTCTTCCCCAAATTCTAGGGTTCGTTCCTGCTTCTTAATGGCCTCTTCTCCCTCCATCAAGATTGATGGCCTGCTTAGTATGGTTACCATTCGTCTCGGTGACAACAATTTCTTGAAGTGGAGTTTTCAATTGGAATCTGTGTTGCAGGGGTATGAGTTGTTTGAGCATTTCGATGGCTCTATCTCCCAGCCACCAAAATTTGCAATCTTGGACGAAGAGGGTGTTACATCTCAAGTCACTGCTGGTTACAAGGAATGGCTGAAGACTGACAAGGCACTTCTCAACCTGCTAATCACCACTTTGTCATATGAAGCCCTGGAATATGTCATTGGGACTAAGACGGCTCGAGATGCTTGGCTCAATTTGGTGGATCGCTATGCCTCAGTTTCACAAGCCCGTATTAATTATTTGAAGACTGAGCTTCAAACTGCTCAAAAAGGGGGGGATTGGGGATTCTATCGAAAGATATCTTTTGCGTTTAAAGCATGTTCGAGATCAGCTTGCTCAAGCAGGTGTGAAGGTCTCAGATGACGATTTCATGATTGCTACCCTCAATGGGCTGCCTTCTGAATATGATATGATCAAGACTGTCTTGATTGCTAGGGATTCTTCAATTTCATTGAAGGATTTTCATGCTCAATTGCTGGTTCTCGATTGGTTCCTCACTCTACGATGTTCATGACTTCTCCTTCGTCGTATGCTTCTATGAATGCTACGGGCCTCCCTTCTAATTCTGGTATGGGTTTATTGCCTATTCCATCTTCTTTACCAGTTGCTTATATGGGGTCCTATGATCGTGATCGTTCTGCTCTGCCTTCATTGGATGGAAATTTTGGTTCAAGACTTGTCTTGGTAACAATGGTGGTTTTAGTTGTTTTAATGATTATCAGCATCACGGTATTGGTAATAGTCAACATGGAGGTGTTTCTGGTTTTCCTAATCATGTTGGTTCTAGAAGGGGCAAATTTCAAAGCAGAGCCTCGACTCCATCGTTCTCAGGAAATCGGTTTGGTTCCAATTTTTTCTCATAAATCTGCAAACGGGGTCACACAGCTGCTAACTATTATTTTCGTCATGAGGCAAGCTCTTCTAGGCATGGTTCTCAGGTTATTGAATGCCAAATATGCGGTAAGAGGGGTCATGGTGCTTTGGATTGTTTACATGGATCCAACTATGTCTATCAGGGTCAAGCTCCCCCTTCCAACCTATCTGCTATGACTGCACAAACTTCCTATATGCCTGATCAAGTCTGGATTGCAGATAGTGGGGCTTCACATCACATGGTGTCTGATATTTCCTCATTAAATCATGTTGCTCCTTGTGAATCTACAGAGCAAGTAATTGTTGGTAATGGAGAAGGTTTGAAAATTAAACACATCGGCACTACTGTACTTTCCTATGCTTCTACTTCTTTTAAAATGCCATATGTATTTCATGTTCCACAATTATCTGCTAATCTCTTGTCTGTGAATCAGCTGTGCAAAGATAATAATTGTGTTATCAGCTTTGATGCTTCTGGTTTTGTGATACAGGATCGAGTCACCAAGACAATTCTTCTAAAGGGTCGGAGTAACAACGGATTGTATCCTATTCCCTATGGTGTATCATCTCATTATCTGTCTAACAAAGTAGCTTTGATTGGTCAACATGTGAAGTCTTCCATATGGCATCACAGACTTGGCCATCCGACAAATGAAGTGGTGCAATCAATGCTGAAGGCTTCCAGTTTACAGTGTGCAAGTGATTCCTCCGATTCGAGTTCCTTGTGTTCAGCTTGTCTTCAAGGGAAGATGCATAGGCTTCCATTTCCCGTTAGACATAGTAGGTCTGAAATTCCTTTCATACAGTTCATAGTGATGTATGGGGACCTTCCCATTACAAATCTGTTGAGGGTTACATATATTTTCTTTCCTTCCTTGATGAATGTACTGGATATTTGTGGGTTTATCCACTTTTCAATAAATCAGAAGTTTTCTCCAAATTCCTACAGTTTCATGCTTTGTTACAAAATCAATTTTGTGCTGCCATTAAGTGTTTTCAGAGTGATGGTGGTGGTGAGTTTCTCAGCAAGGGTTTTACAGATTTCTTGGCTTCCAAGGAAATTGTGCGTCATTTGTCTTGTCCATATACTCCGCAACATAATGGACTGGTAGAGCGGAAGAATAGGCATATTATTGAAATAGCCATTACACTGTTAACTGCATCAGCCTTACCAGGTACATTTTGGCTTCATTCCACTGCTCATGCTGTATATCTTATAAATTGAAATGCCCAGTTCTGTTTTACATAATCAGTCTCCTTATTTTCGTTTATTTGGCCATCATCCTGATCTTGCTTCTTTAAGAATATTTGGTACTGTGGTATATCATAAGTTACAACCTCGAACCACTCAGTGTGTGTTCTTAGGATATGCACCTGGATACAAGGGGGTTATATGCTACAGTAGAATTACTGCCAAATGTATGATCTCACAGCATGTTCTTCATGATGAAGTTGTATTCCCTTTTAAGCAAATCAACCATGGTATATGTGTGCAATCTTCTCAGTCTCTTTCTCCTGCATCAGTGGCTCCTGTCATTGTTTGTTTGCCTTCAACGCCTATTCAAGTTCCTCTTAGCTCTCAGGATCTATCATCTCTCGCCTCTGATACACAAGTATCCACCTCTTAGTGTCAGTCCATCTCATCTACTCATGGGTCTTTATCTCACATCCAACATCACGCTTCATTGAATCACACTCCAGCAACTTTTGCAAGTTCTGTACCTATGTTGAATGACCAACAGTTACAGGTTATGTTTCCTTTTGAGGTCTCAGATGCTTCTCCCTTGTTTGTCAGTACTCAGGACTCATCAGTTTCATTATCGCCTATCAATAATCATCCCATGATTACTCGGCTAAAGATGGTATAGTACAGACCAAACAGTTTCCAGATTATCAAGGTTATTTTACCTGTCTTCATGCTATTCCTAAATTAGATGAGCCTTCTAGTTTTAAGGTGGCTTCTTTTTCTTATAAGTGGAGACAAGCAATGAAAGAGGAGATTGATGCTCTTCATATGCAAGGCACATGGCTCTTGGTTCCTAATCCAGGTGATAAAAATATTATTGGAAGTAAGTGGGTTTACAAAATAAAGAGAAATCCAGATGGTACAGTGGGTAGGTATAAGGCCAGACTGGTTGCTCAAGGGTTTAGCTAAGAGCCTGGTTTTGATTTTGGGGAAACCTTCAGTCCTGTTGTTAGACATACAACTGTGAGGTTAGTGTTAGGCATAGTTGCTTGAACCAGTGGAAACTGCGACAACTTGATGTCAAGAACGCCTTTCTACATGGCGATCTTGAAGAAGAATTTTTTATGAAACAGCCTCCTGGTTTTGAAGATTCTACTCATCCACAGTTTGTATGCAAACTGAAAAAATCTTTGTACGGTCTTAAACAGGCTCCAAGGGCTTGGAATGCCAAATTCACAGGTTACTTACCTACTCTTGGTTTTAAATCTTCACATTCTGATCCAAGTCTGTTTGTGCAGCATACTGGGAATGATATTATCATTCTACTCTTATATGTTGATGATATCATTATAACAGGTTCTAGTGATCAGTTGATTCAAAGAGTGGTTACAGACTTAAGTGAGGTATTTGAAATGAAAGATATGGGGCAACTCACCTTTTTCTTAGGTCTGCAGATTTCTTATAATTCCTTTAGTGACATATTCGTGAGTCAAACTAAGTATGCCAAGGATTTACTACATAAAGCTGGCATGAGTTCATGTAGAGCCTGTGCAACACCTTGTAAGCCACATACTCAAGTGTTACAGACTGATGGTGTTCGCAGTTTAGTAGGTGCTCTACAATATCTAACATTTACAAGACCTGATCTGGCCTATGCTGTGAATCATGTGTGTCAATATATGAATAATCCTACTGAGGTTCACTATTTTTTTGGTGAAGCATATTCTTGGAAACTTAATGCATACAGTGATGCAGATTAGGCAGGGGATATCAATACTAGAAGATCTACAACCGGATGTGTAGTATTCTTGGGTAGTAATCCCATCTCCTGGCAGTCCAAGAAGCAAGGTTCTGTATCTAGGAGTTCAACAGAGGCAGAATACAGGGCCCTAGCAAACACAGCTGCTAACTTGGCATGATTCGACAAGTTCTCTTGGATTTGAAGATGTTTCTGCCAGATGCTCTTATTATGTACTGTGACAACTTATCAGCTCTAGCTTTAAGTTCAAACCCAGTATACCATTCTCGTATCAAGCATTTGGATATTGACTTCCCATTTTCTTACAACACTGTCTTCATCTTAGACTGAGGAGTTCAGCTGGGAAGGGAAAATGTTAACCATGTGTTTAGTTAAGAAACTGTTAGTTCATCATGTGCAGCTCACGTGCTCTCTGTTAAGTCTATTAGTGAGAGCTAGCTGTATTTGTTAAGTTTGTTAGCATGATATTAGGAAATAAGCATTGTACTAAAGCTGTGTGTTTACTATTCGATTAATCATAATCTGAAATACAAATTTACAAGGCTATATTATTTCTTACATTCTCTCTCTCTTATTCTCTTGAAATCCCTAAATCTCATTCTCTTCTTCTTGTTAAGATGAAGGATTGCCCTCAAGATCATCAAAATAATTCTACTTTATTAGCATCTAGTACGTTATCATGTGAATTTGATTCCCAATCTTCAATTTATTACGCAAGAAGAACAAGATTATTTATAGTGTATTGTGGTTATAGTTGTTAATGTGTGATGTTTTAATTGATTCTATTAAAAAATTTGGGCTAATGTGGATGTAAGTTTGTCTAGTTGACTAGGGTAGTGCCAGTAAGTCCCCTGGTTGGACTGCTCAACCCTGGTCATAGGGTAATGTGTTGCTATCCTGTGGCCTAGTCAAACAATCCCCTGGTTGGATTGTTTCCCCAGTACTTAATGATAGTGTGGTGAATGTGTGTGCGTGTGTATATGTATATGTATACGGGTATATGTGTGGATTTACTTTCCAGATTGAGGTTTCGTGAGCATGTGCACAGGAACGGACCCATTCCTAGGCTATTTTAGCCTATGGTAATATTCCCAGCCCACCCAAGCAAACCCACACACCCTCTTGCGCAGAAAACATCCCTTAGTCAATGCATGCACACAATTTTTTTTTTGAAGAAAGAGCCAATCATCCTTGCTACACGCCAATTAACCATGCCCTTCAATGCTTAATTAAAGCAAACCAAATTAATCTTCAATTATTAATCTTCTTTTGTTGTCTTAATTTGTTGATGTTGAAATTTGGGGACTTTTTAGAGTTTATAACGTATCAATTAGGGATTTACAATTTTTTATTTAAAAAAATTATATATATATTTTTGGCTTGGCCAAAACATTTGATTGTACAGGTTTTGTAATTAAAAATAAACAAATGAAAGTAGGTTAGCCCCTTATAGTCCCTTAAAATTTCAATATATTTTTAATTATAATCATTCATGTTTTCCGCCATAAAACCTTAATAATTTCTACATTTTTGGAAAGAAAAAAAATAGTTTCTACATTTCTAATTGTTTAATTAGTATGAGTTTATTTCTTTTGTTGGTTAGTGTGAGTTTTTGTTTTGGTTAATTAATATAGGTTTTGTGTTTTTAAAAAAATTGGAAATCTGTACACGTCGATCCCACTAATTATGTTCCTCCCTTCAAGGCTTGTATGTAATGTAAATCTAGCCCACCCTAATTTGAAATCCTGGATCCGTCCTTGCATGTGCATTGAGAGTACTTTGCACAAGTATGAACATTTGAAATGAAGTTCAGAATTGAGGTTGGATATTTGAAAATTATTGGGAATATTATATTTTTGCAAGGGTACGGTAATAGGAAAAAGGATTTTGGGTTTTGATGATTATATTTTATATTAACGTGTTTACTTTGGTGTTTGAATATATGGTTTTACAATAAGGATTAAATGAACAAATTTACATTGTTTTCCAAGAATTTTAGAAGCATTAATTATATAGTTTTCCTTATCGTATTATGGTATGAATTTTACTGAATTGAATTGTTTATGAGTATCGGTTGGTATATATGTACGTAAACAAAGGATTTTATTGCATGACATTATTTTCTAAAATGGAGGGGATTATTTTATGTTGAATATAAATTATATTTAACGCTTTGTTTTCATCCACTCACATTTTCTATTTTGCGCTCCCCAGGTTCTAGATATCCGAGCTTGAGACCACCACATCAAGGCATCATCGTTGTTCGCTTCGTAGTAATGTTCTACTATCACTCTCTACTTTTATTTTATTTTTTTCCCGAGTTGCAAACTTAATCCTTAGTTGCTCTTAGTTGCTCGTTTTTAAGTTCAGGTAGAGGGCCTAAGGCCCATTTCAATGGTCTTAACTGTTGTGTGTACCTTTACCTTGTGCATGCTGAAAGTTAGGATTATTTTTATACTCGTTTGCAGGTACTGTAGATTGGGAATGATTCAATTTACAGGGGAGACTCTACCAAAATTTCGGCAGAAGTCGAAGTCTGTATTAGTTTAAAGTGGGGGTAAAGAACATTTTAGGAAAGTGGGTCCGGACGGGAAGCAGGGTTCGTCATAGATTTGGAGAGGGAATCCGAGGCAGGTCTTATCACTCTTCTTCACTATTTTCCTCTATATTACCCTCTTCATTGATGACATTCCTAGCCAGCTCTACAGGAACTTCTTCAGTTCCTATATTAGGCACTTGTTCTACATATTCTCGGGTCAACTGTGACTGATAATTAAAAACCTCATAAAAAAAGGCATCTAGATTGTCATCCAATGCTGCAGTATAAAGCAATTGGGGTGGCCCAACATCTGGAAAATTTTGGAATAACCAAATAAGAACAAAAATGCAAAGCATGCATATTGAATACTTTATGCATATAAATAAGGACACTATGCTTTAGCTTTAGTGAAAACATGCACGGGACCATTACCTTTACTTCCTATTCCAACAAAAAGAGCCTTTATTTTCCCACCAACTATCCCACTAAGCTAAGAGATAAACTCAACCCATTACAAAAAGCTACAAATCATGTAATTCTCCAGAAATAACACATGCAGACAATCGAAAAAACAAATCATTGAAAGCAACAAACACTTTAACCATTGAAAGCCCCTATATCAAATTGAAACTAAGTTAAATAATCAAGCTCTTTCAAACCTGGTTTGTTCGAGCTTTCACTTCCTTCTCCTATGCTGTTCGTCATTTTGGTTATGCACATATGAGAATTTTTTAATTAAACCCTAAAAGACCCAAAAGAAATCCCCAATTTGTGTTTGAGGATTCGAGCCTCTGTGTTCTCTTTCTCTGGAGTAAGAAGAATGAAAATGCTGGGTTATTTTAGGGGCACGTGTGCTATGAATTGCGAAGGATTTTACCTTAATGCCTCTCTACTGATTCAATAAATAACAGCAAGAGCTGAGGCCTTAACAGAACTAAAAGGAATCTGACGGAAATTGATAAGTGTCCTCATATTGCTTGGAATCCTAAACCACAGTGGCAAAAGTGACGAAATTGAAACTACAAGGACTTTAGTGGTAAAAGTTGGAAACCATAGGAACTAAAAGTGTGGTTTTGCCATAAATAAATAAATAATGGTCTAATTAAATTAGCATAAAATCGATCAGCTAACCAATCACAAAAATGAAAAACAAAATTGCGAAATTGTCAGACTAAGACGAATATGGTAGAATTTTCTTTTCCATATAGGTTCATTGGTACCTGTGAAAACATGAAGAGAACACGAAGAAAGTGGAAGAAGAGGAGGAAAAGCTCGGAAATTAAAATTGCAAAGGTGACTGCAAAGGCCAGGAAAGCACACAAGACCTGTTAGTTTCTTCGTGATTTTTAACTTTTTATTCAGAGCATCGTGAATAAGTGACGAAAATTATAGAGCAATGCATAGGCCCTTTCTTTTTCATTTTTTACTAGAAACTGTAGAGAAATAGCTAGAGTTTATGCTCGTAAATGTAGACAATTGTCATTGCTGAGCAATTTCGCCGGTTGATAGAGGATGGCATACAAAAAAGGGTTGCTTGAGCAATTGTAGATAAAGACCAAATTAGTGTCGAGAGCATTTGTCCCACATTGAAATGGACACAAAAATTCCATAAACTACTTTGAAACAACCTCATCAGGAGGCATATTGACAAACTAGACGTTCTGATTAAGTTCACTGAGGCCAGAAAAGCAAGGCTCCATAATACCCTACATAAATAAATGTATAAATGAAACTTGAAAAATAAGTCTCCGACACTCATCATCAGCTTGCCACAATCCTATGAGGCCATCATAACGTCTCTTGTACAACCAATACAATTTTGCAGTATGCATCTTCCACAAAAGTAAAGCGGGGTTACACACTTTCTCAATTTACAGAGACTCTGGACTAGTTGACGGTCTAATTCTCGAGGGCATTCGCATGGGTTTGTTTATTGCACCGCCAAACCTACTATGTAAGGAATCCTTTGGTGTGATTGACATTTTGTTCAATGCAGAGCCAGCTTCAGGAAAATCAAAATGTCGTTCCTCCAAGCTCTGCATAATCCCATAATCCATTCCACCATCATCGTCACCCGCAAAAGCTTCACCGACATCTTCATCACTGGAATCTTCATCATCATATGTAGGTTGAACCATTGACCAGAAAATGAAGTTTGGCTGGATGTAACTGTCACTTTTTTTCAGCAGACATGGGTCAAATGGGAAGAACATGTGGAGCCTTTCCCTCCCACCAAATTCCCTCGAAAGTTCTGATTCCAGGTAGTCATCAAAATTGAATTCCTCAGATGTCATGAATAACCTAGCTGCTTTTGCTTGCCGTAGAAACTCCAACACAATGGAAGGCAGACACACCTTCAACGGGCTCAACTTATTATTCAAAATTGACTCTAAAGGCAAACGAACAAGCCATGGCTTCAGCTGAGGATCATCCAACATTGATCTCATTTGGAAGCACAGCAAATACATGATGGCCTGACATCCAGAATAAAATATTCTATGAGCTGCTGGATTTATTTCATCATCCTGCATTTTGACATATTTGACACACCAATCCACCAACCTTCCCAGGGTGCCAGCAACCACAAAGACTGACAGAAACTTGGCACGAGACAAATAACTAGCAAGATAAGCAACGGCACTCATTCTGTGATGTGGAGGGTTGGTACTGAAAAAGAAAGCATGTTCAAGCATCAAAGCAAATGTCACACCGCAGGATTTTGGATCAAGAGAACATGCATAGAATATCACAAACTGGGCAAATTTTGATTTGTGTGCAGTCAAAATAGTCTTCTTAAATAACTCGAGAAGAGTATCAAAGATCTTGATCAAACGGTCAGCTACTTGACAAGATTCAAGATGCTCAAAAGTTAACACCATCAAGCTATCTAATTTTTCAGCAATTGAATTTCCTTCTAAAATCTTCTGACTCAATTGTCTTGGAAGCTCACTATCATCATCTCCGAACTCGTCCCCATCTTCTAGCTCCATTTCAAACATTCGTTCACTAGTTTCATTTTCTATGTCTTCCCCTCCAATATTCACATCGAGTTCTACCAGCAAATCCACAACACCCGCAACCATTGGGATCCGAACTACTTCTCCAAGCACGCCACTCTCCAACTTCAACATGTTCTCTACGTATATCACAAGACTAAGGGTACTAATAGTATTAAAACAATGTTGTGGCTTTCCATTTAAAACAATTGGCACTAGTCTCACAGGGGAAAGTGGCACCAAATCAGCTATATATTTCAGAGATGAATGCACACGAGATAAAACTCCGTCCTTTCTTGCAAGAATTTTTGGAAGTGGCAAACTAAGAGGTGGAAAGAACTGGCATGTGAGCATCTCCAAACAATAATCAACATACTTCCCACTTGAAGTGGCCAAGGATTCAATGAATTCAATCAATGCATCCATCACATCAGGCTTATAGTTCCACAAGCTCATGTTAGAAATTGCAGAGAGAAGTTCATCATGTAGAACGTTGTCTATGTAAGCAACTGCTCCAGCTAGTGCTTTCAAATTTGTCACAAGCATAGCTACTTCATTAGCGCCAAGCACTTCGGGGTTCATAGCGCTAAGGAGCTGCCGGTAATCTTCGGTATCACCCGACGAGACAGAGCAGAGAGTATCTCTGGCGCGATAAACCAGGTAAGAATCGATCAAATCATGGTCTCCCATCTTACGGAAAGCTGCCTCGTCGTCCCTCACCACAACGCCCATTGTTACCTTGCCCTAGCCCTACGGATCCTCCTGCAATTTGTCAGTGAGTATGCCTAGGCCTTTGGGTTCCGATTCAGCCGAGACAGTAGATGGGTGGCTGAGAGAAGCGCGAAGTCGTCGTGGTCTTCTTCGTTTGAGCTGCGGCTATGTCGTCGTCGTCTTCTTCTTCTTCTTATTAGTCGTCGGTGCTTTGTCGGCCAGCGAGTGAGAGAGTTTGGAATGTAAACCTCAAATAACCACGGTTTCGAAAAATGCGGTCGCCTCTCAGAAATAAACAGAGCAAGCCAATCCTTTTTCCTTAGCCTTCAAATCGATTCTCAAACCAACAAAAATCAAGAGACGGAGACGAGAGTGAGAGCGGCTAATAGAGTGCGGGTGAGAGACAGAGTGAGTGACTGAGAGAGATCGGGTGAGAAATCTGGAAAAACAAAAGAGGCAGAGGCGAGAGAGAGCGGATGAGAGAAAGAGTGAGTGACTGAGAGAGATCGTGTGAGAAATCTGGAGAGAGAGAAAGAGAGGCAGAGGCAAGAGACTCAGAGAGGCAGAGGCGAGAGAGAGAGTGACTGAGAGGAAGAAAGAGGCGGAATGAAAAAAATTTCGAAGCTCTTGAAATGTTAGGGTTTCGCCGGATATGTGTTCTCTGTTGAGAGTATTTGTCCACGGCTTATTATCACAAAAGGTCCCTAAGGTTTACGAAATTATTAGATTGCATCCTTAATAATTTTTTATGTCACTCATGGTCCTCAAGGTTAGTATGTGTGATCATAAATGGTCCCTGCCGTTAGGTTCCGTCAAAAACTCCGTTAGTTTGCTGATGTGAGGCATATATACATATCACAAAACATCCCTGAGTTTCACACATCTATCACAAATGGTCCATGTGAATTTTTTTAATTTTTTAATTTAAAATTCATAAAATTTTGGTTTTCTTTTTTAAACAAATCACATGCAGACAATCGAAAAAACAAATCATTGAAAGTAACAAACACTTTAACCATTGAAAGCCCCTATATCAAATTGAAACTAAGTTAAATAATCAAGCTCTTTCAAACCTGGTTTGTTCGAGCTTTCACTGCCTTCTCCTATGCTCTTCGTCATTTTGGTTATGCACATATGAGAATTTTTTAATTAAACCCTAAAAGACCCAGAAGAAATCCCCAATTTGTGTTTGAGGATTCGAGCCGCTATGTTCTCTTTCTCTGGAGTAAGAAGAATGAATATGCTAGGTTATTTTAGGGGCACGTGTGCTATGAATTGCGAGGGATTTTACCTTAATGCCCCTCTATTGATTCAATAAATAACGACAAGAGCTGAGGCCTTAACGGAACTAAAAGGAATCTGACGGAAATTGAGAAGTGTCCTCATATTGCTTGGAATCCTAAACCACAGTGGCAAAAGTAATGAAATTGAAACCACAGGGACTTCAGTGATAAAAGTTGGAAACCATAGGGACTACAAGTGTGGTTTTGCCATAAATAAATAAATAATGGTCTAATTAAATTAGCATAAATTCGATCAGCTAACCAATCACAAAAATGAAAAACAAAATTGCAAAATTGTTAGACTAAGACAAATATGGTAGAATTTTCTTTTCTATATAGGTTCATTGGTACCTGTGAACATGAAGAGAACACGAAGAAAGTGGAAGAAGAGAAGGAAAAGCTCGGAAATTAAAATTGCAAAAGGTGACTGCAAAGGCCAGGAAAGCACACAAGACCAGATAGTTTCTTCGTCATTTTTAACTTTTTATTCAGAGCATCGTGAATAAGTGATGAAAATTATAGAGCAATGCATAGGCCCTTTCTTTTTCTTTTTTTTACTAGAAACTGTAGAGAAATAGCTAGAGTTTTTGCTAGTAAATGTAGACAATTGTCATTGCTGAGCAATTCCGCCAGTTGATAGAAATTAACAAGTTTGGTTTGGCATACAAAAAAGGGGTTGCTTGAGCAATTGTAGATAAAGACCAAATTAGTTAGACATTCCTAGAAATGATTGATTTAGATTTTAGACTTGTATTCAATTTCCTGGCATTTTCTTGGGTGCCAGCTGTTGGACATATCGATCCCGCCAAACTAAGGACAGTTTGCATGTGGCCGGATGTACCCCTTCCTAGTTTGACTTTCTGCATCACAAGTCTTGAATCTTATATATTGTTTGTTACTTATTTTATCGTGGAATGTAATTGGCTTTTTTCCTAATTGGGCATATGCAAAGTGTATAGGAAAAGAGTAGACAAATCATGTGCCACATAAGTTTTTTCGTCCTGCAAGAGAATAGTCAAAGGAGCACGCAAAGAATACACTCCCTCCCCAACAAGGGTATTGTTACTTGCTTCAAATGAAAGAGGTACATCGGCCCCTATATATTATTATTATTAAAAAAATAAAATTTCCTTTTGTTTTTTTCTATCCACCAACTTTACTAGCCCAGCCCGTTTCCATTTACTAGACAACTACTCCAAAGAAGACAACTACTTCGCATAAATAGTTGAAAATTTTATGTAGAATAAATATCAAACGGAAAAGCAAGCACATTTAATTGCCTTTCGACCCCGTTTGGTTTACGAAATGGATTTGAGGAGAAATCACTTTCCATGTCATTTCCCAAGGGATGAGAAATGGAAGATTCATTTCTCACGTTTGGTAATGCTGGGAAAGTAACCGGGAGATATCACTTTATTTCATTTCCTATATTTGTTTTGAGTAGGAATGGAACACAAAGTTTGTATAATTTTCCTATAATACCCATATTAAATCAAATAAAAAAAGAATGCATTTAATGATATGTTGTAATTCTAAATTGTTCATAAGGACAAAATGATCATGAAAAATGTGCATTTAATGTTGGCTCATTTTCCCAAACTTTTCCATGAAGAGGGAAAACATAACCCAAGTTGAGAGAAGGTCTTCACTTTCCCCCCAACTTTCCCATTTGTCAAGCAATCATTTCTCATGCCTGGACTTACCAAACATGGGAAATCAAATTTCCCATCCATAAGCCTCTTTTCCCATAAACCAAATGGGGATGACTGTCCTAGAGATTAGCCTCCTTGTCTTTGTATTCTTTGAGTTGTGTTTTGTTATGTGAGATACTCTTTTCTACTTCGAAGTTTGATCTCATTGAGTTTTCTTCAAAAGGTTTTAAAGAGCCACTCAAAATATACTGTGTTTGATGTAACTGTTTGTTTTGTGGAAATGATATTTTGATCTTCCTCTCAAAAAAAATAAATAGGGTTAGTAGTTGGGAGTTGAAGCAATATCTCATGAATAATCACAATTCCCAGCTACTTCATCCCAGCATGTCGCTCAACCAGAAATTACAAAGAAAAAACGTGATAAGCAGTTTTTATCCAAGAGGTAACCGAATTAGCAACATACAACATCAGTCTGTACTATATATAGTACAATTTTGCTTATTTTTTGGTATTGTGAAAGATTCACAGTGCCTTTATCTCACTTTATTGTTTATGGATCTATTGTAGATCTCATAGTGCCATGAAGTTGTTGAGGTGGCCAATGTATCAAATCAAGAGTTCAATTCTCGAGTTTACCAAATGGAGCGGAGTATTCATATATGGGGAATCACTGTCACATGCTATGAAGGGTCGCCCTCAAGATCATCAAAATAATTATACTTTATTAGCATCTAGTACGTTATCATGTGAATTTGATTCCAAATCTTCAATTTATTACGCGAGAAGAACAAGACTATTTATAATGTATTGTGGTTGTAGTTGTTAATGTATGATGTTTTAATTGATTATATTAAAATTTTGGGCTAACGCGATGTAAGTTTGGCTAGTTGACTCGGGTAGTGCCAGTAAGTCCCTTGGTTGGACTGCTCAACCCTAGTCATAGGGTAATGTGTTGCTATCCTATGGCCTAGTTAAACAATCCCTCGGTTAGATTGTTTCCCCAGTACTTAATGATGGTGTAGTGAATGTGCGTGCGTGTGTATATGTTTATGTATACGGGTATATGTGTGGATTTACTTTTCAGGTTGAGGTTTCGTGAGCATGTGTGTGCATTGAGAGTACTTTGCACATGTATGAACATTTTTTTTTTTTTGTTGAGAATTAGATCATATCATTGCATTAAGAAGCAAGCATAACATCATTAGCAAGAATGGGAGACAACCATTCAGGTCCATCTTTCATCCAAACTATAAGGTCCGAAATAGAAAGTGCAAAACGTGCAAGGCTATGAGCCGCACAATTACAAGTACGAGGTCAAAACTAACCAAGACAACTATGAAATGAATTTGCCAAAACCTGAATTTCATTTACTAAAACTCCTTCGTAGCCCAAATCTGCATCACATTGGAAAGCCATCCGTATTGCTGCTTGTGCGTCTAACATTGGATATTTGAAAATTATTGGGCATATTAGATTTTTGCAAGGGTACGGTAATAGGAAAAAGGATTTTGGGTTTTGATGATTATATTTTATATTAACTGGTTTACTTTGGTGTTTGAATATATGGTTTTACAATAAGGATTAAATGAACAAATTTACATTATTTTCCAAGAATTTTAGAAGTATTAATTATATAGTTTTCCTTATCGTATTATGGTATGAATTTTACTGAATTGAATTGTTTATGAGTATCGGTTGGTATATGTGTACCTAAAAAAAGGATTTTATTGCATGACATTATTTTCTAAAATGAAGGGGGTTATTTATGTTGAATATAAATTATATTTAACACTTTGTTTTTGTCCACTCATATTTTCTATTTTGCGCTCCCCAGGTTCTAGATATCCGAGGTCGAGACCACCACGTCGAGGCATTATCGTTGTCCGCTTCGTAATAATGTTCTACTATCACTCTCTACTTTTTTTTTTCCCAAGTTGCAAACTTAGTCCTTAGTTGCTCTTAGTTGCTCATTTTTAAGTTCGGGTAGAGGGCCTAAGGCCCATTTCAATGGTCTTAACTATTTTGTGTACCTTTAACTTGTGCATACTGAAAGTTGAGATTATTTTTATGCTCGTTTGCAAGTACTGTAGATTAAGAACTATTCAATTTATAGGGGAGACTTTTCCAAAATTTTGGAAGAAGTTGAAGTCTTTATTAGTTTAAAGTAGGGGTAAAGAACATTTTAGGAAAGTGGGTTCAGACGGGAAGCAGGGTTCGTCATAGATTTCGAGAGGGAATCCGGGGAGAGTCCTATCACTCCTCTTCACTATTTTTCTCTTCATTACCCTCTTCATTGATGACATTCCTAGCCAGCTCTATAGGAACTTCTACAGTTCCTATATTAGGCACTTGTTCTACTTATTCTTGGGTCAACTGTGACTTGATAATTAAAAACCTCATAAAAAAAGGCATCTAAAACATTATCCAATGCTACAGTATAAAGCAATTGGGGTGGCCCAACATTTGGAAAATTTTGGCATAACCAAATAAGAACAAAAATACAAAGCATGCATATTGAATACTTTATGCAAATAAATAGGGACACTATGCTTCAGCCTTAGTGAAAACATGCACGGGACCACTACCTTTACTTCCTATTCCAACAAAAAGAGCCTTTATTTTCCCACCAACTATCCCACTAAGCTAAGAGATAAACTCAACCAAGTACAAAAGGCTACAAATCATGTAATTCTCTTGAAATAACACATGCAGACAATTGAAAAAACAAATCATTGAAAGCAACAAACACTTTAACCATTGAAAGCCCCTATATCAAATTGAAACTAAGTTAAATAAGCAATAGCTTTTTCAAACCTGGTTTGTTCGAGCTTTCACTTCCTTCTCCTATGCTCTTCTTCATTTTGGTTGTGTAACCAGCTCCTTCAACCAATTAACTTTTATGCACATATGAGAATTTTTTAATTAAACCCTAAAAGACCCAAAAGAAATCCCTAATTTGTGTTTGAGGATTCGAGCCTCTGTGTTCTCTTTCTCTGGAGTAAGAAGAATGAAAATGCTGGGTTATTTTAGGGGCACGTGTGCTATGAATTGCGAGGGATTTTACCTTAATGCCTCTCTACTGATTCAATCAATAACAGCAAGAGCTGAGGCCTTAACAGAACTAAAAGGAATCTGACGAAAATTGAGAAGTGTCCTCATATTGCTTGAAATTCAAAACTACAGTGTCAAAAGTGACGAAATTGAAACCACAGGAACTTTAGTGGTAAAAGTTGGAAACCATAGGAATACAAGTGTGGTTTTGCCATAAATAATGGTCTAATTAAATTAGCATAAATTCGATCAGCTAACCAATCACAAAAATGAAAAACAAAATTGCAAAATTGTCAGACTAAGACAAATATGGTAGAATTTTCTTTTCTATATAGTTTCATTGGTACCTGTGAACATGAAGAGAACACGAAGAAAGTGGAAGAAGAGGAGGAAAAGCTCGGAAATAAAAATTGCAAAAGTTGACTGCAAAGCAAATGGTATAAAAGGCCAGGAAATCACACAAGACCAGGTAGTTTCTTCGTGATTTTGAACTTTTTGTTCAGAGCATCGTGAATAAATGATGAAAATTATAGAGCAATGCATAGGCCCTTTCTTTTTCTGTTTTTCACTTGAAACTGTAGAGAAATAGCCGTGGCTTGTGGGGAACGTCTTGCACATCGATTGGTTGATTGGTAGAATGTTCTTCTTCAGAAACTAGAAAGCATTCCTAGAAATGCTTGAGCAATTGTAGATAAAGACCAAATTAGTTTGACATTCCTAGAAATGATTGATTTAGATTTTACACTTCTATTCAATTTCCTGGGATTTTCTTGGGTGCCAGCTGTTGGACATATCGATCCCGCCAAACTAAGGGTAGTTTGCATGTGGCCAGATGTACCCCTTCCTCGTTTGACTTTCTGCATCACAAAGTCTTGAATCTTGTATATTGTTTGTTACTTATTTGATTGCTTAGTTCTCTTCATTTTCACTGTGACATTGCTTCTCTTATGCAAAAAGAAACTATGGCACTTGGAGAGATCTTTCTTGCTGCATTCCTTCAACTGCTGCTCGACCGGTTGACTCCTCGCAACTTTCTCAACTTTGCACAGAAAGAGGGTGTTGGCAAGAAGATGAAGAAATGGACTACAATGTTATCTGCAATTGGAGCGGTGCTGCATGATGCGGAGGAACAGCAACTAATGAGCGAGGCTGTGAAACTGTGGCTGGATGATCTCAAAGATTTGGCTTATGATGTTGAAGACATGTTGGACAAGTTTTCCACCGAGATGTTTCGGCGCAAGGCAAATAAGCTACATGGGGCTACCACAAGTAAGGTACGAAGCTTAATTCCAAGAGTTAAATTCAAGAGTAGTATGAACTCAGAAATAAAGGTGATTACTGATCGATTACATGAGATATCTGAACGAAAAGACAAGCTAGGTTTAAATTATATTGGCACAACTTCTTGTAAGGCACGCCAGAGGTCACCAAGTTCAAGTGTGTTAGATGGACCAGTTGTTGGAAGAGATGGTGATAAAGCGAAGATTCTGGAATTGCTGTCAAGAGATGAGCCTAGTTCTGCCAATTTTCATGTAGTTTCTATTGTTGGCATGGCTGGAGTTGGGAAGACAACGCTTGCTCAGCTTGTATTCAACGACAACGATGTTTCCATGAAATTCAGCCCTAAGGCATGGGTGTCCGTGTCTGATGATTTCAACATTGTTAGAGTAACAAGGGCAATTCTTGAATCAATCACGTCCCGGCACTGTGATTTGGAGGAATTCAGCAACATTCAGGATAATCTGAGCAAGGAATTAGCAGGTAAAAAGTTTTTAATTGTTTTAGATGATGTTTGGAATACGTGTGACTATGATCTATGGATCAAACTTCAGTCGCCTTTTCGTGTTGGAGCATTAGGAAGTAAGGTAATTGTGACAACACGCGATGGAGAAGTTGCAAAAATGATGAGAGCCATTGAAGTTCATCATTTGGAGTGCATATCAAATGACGATTGTTGGAGAGTGTTTGAGCAGCATGCATTCTTGAATGTTAACAACGGAAAGCCACCAAATATTGAGTTATATAGGGAGAAAATTGCTATAAAATGTGGTGGATTGCCTTTGGCGGCAAGGACTCTTGGTGGCCTTTTGGGTTGTAAAGAAATAGATGAATGGGAAGAAATACTGCATAGCAATTTGTGGAAGCTATCAGATAAAATAAACATTCTGCCAGTACTAAAAGTGAGCTACCATTATCTCGCATCAAGTTTGAAAAGGTGTTTTGCCTATTGCTCTATACTTCCAAATGACTATGAGTTTGGAGAGAAGCAGTTGATTCTTCTCTGGATGGCAGAGGGTTTGATTCAGCAATCTGAAGAAAATAAGCAAATGGAAGATATAGGCGGAGAGTATTTTCGTGAGCTAATATCTAGGTCATTATTTCAAAAGTCAAGTAAAAACAATTCACAGTATGTAATGCATGACCTCGTTAGTGAATTGGCACGGTGGGCTGCAGGAGAAACATGTTTTAGATTGGATGATAGCATGCAACGCAGGTGTTCTCCAAAGGTTCGTCATATGTCATACATCTCTGGTGAGTTTGATGGAGTTAAAAAATTTAAGGCCTTCTTTGAGGTCCCTCGTCTGCGAACTTTCCTACCACTTCAACTTTCAGATGCTCGGAGGAATAGCCTGACTAGCAAGGTTAATCATGATTTATTGCCAAAATTGCAATACTTGAGAGTGCTCTCTTTGAATGGCTATACAATAACTGAGCTCCCAAATTCAATTGGTGATTTGAAGTTTCTTCGATACCTTGATCTTTCTCACACACTAATAGTGAGTTTGCCTGAATCAGTAAGCACTCTTTACAACCTACAGACGTTGATACTAGAAAATTGTTCTCGTTTGAAGGCGCTACCTACAAACATGAGTAATCTAATTAATCTGCGGCATCTCAACATTTCTGATGTGCCCTTGTTAGAAGGAATGCCACCGCAATTTGGTCAATTGGCTAATCTGCAAACCTTGACTAATTTTGTTGTGGGAAAAGGTCATGAGTCAAAAATCAGAGAGATAGGGCCGATTCGGCATCTCAAATCGACATTGCACCTCTCAGGATTGGAGAATGTGATTGATGCTGAGGATGCAAGAAGGGCTGACTTAGTTAGCAAGGAGGGGCTTGATGTTTTGGTACTTAAATGGAAAGACATGCGAGAACCGAAATCAGATGTGCTTGACATGTTACAACCTTCTAGAAAGCTGAAACAACTTACGATCATAGGTTATGGCGGTTTAGAATTTGCAACATGGCTGGGAGATCCTTTATTCTCTAATATGGTGCTCATTCGGTTATACAATTGTAATAATTGTCGGTTCTTGCCACCACTGGGGAAATTGCCTTGTCTCAAAGAACTTCATATAATAGGAATGCCCCGAGTGGAAAGCGTGGGTCTTGAGTTTTTTGGAGAGGGATGCTTGCCTTTTCCACTGTTACAAACCCTTTCGTTTCAAGACATGCAGCATTGGAAGGAGTGGTCTCCTTGCGAATCATATCAAGGAATTGGAGTTTTCCCTTGCATGACAAAGCTGACTATTAAACGATGCCCAGTGTTGGAGGGTAGGCTACCCGAGGACCTTGATTCATTAGAAAAGCTTGACATTGATGAGTGTGAAAATTTGATGGTTTCAATTGCCAACTACAAACAACTTCGTAATATAGACATCCACAGTTGCAAAGGGATGGTGCATGCAAGTGCAGTTGAATTTCAGTTACTAGAGTCCATGCATCTTTCAGATATTTTGAAGTTGACATTCCAACCAGCGAGATTCATGAGAGGATTATCAATGGTTAAAGATTTAAAGATCACCGGTTGTGAGGAGCTGACGTCTTCATGGAAGAATGAGGATAGATTACTGCAACACCTAGTTTCTCTTCGTCGTTTGGTCATTAAAGGCAACTCCAACCTTATTCAATTGCATCACTTGACATCACTTCAAGAACTTCAGATAGATGAATGCTCAAATCTGGTTTCTTTTACAGAGGCTAGTTTGCCACATTCTCTTAAAGTTCTAACAATTGAGTCGTGCCCTTCTTTGATGTATCTTACCAGAGACCAGATACCCCCGAGTCTAAGAAGAATAATAATACGAAGATGCCAAAATTTGAAATCTTTAGTGGAGGTTGGGATAGAGGGTTCTTTGTCTTCTTTTCCTTCTCTGATGCAAGAGGAGACATCTTGTCTTGAGTACTTGAGCATTGATATCTGTCCATCTCTGACGTCCTTATCATCCACAGGCCATCTACCCAAGACGCTTAAACACCTTCTCATAGATACTTGTAAACAGCTGGAGTCAATAACAGAGAGGTTCGAGGAAAACACATGTCTTGAATATCTTTGCATCTATTTGTGTCAAAATCTTAAATTCTTACCAGAAGGCCTATGTAACCTCTCCAAAATTCAGTCGTTATTGATTTATGGCTGTGGAAATCTCGTTTCCTTCCCGATCGGAGGGTGGCCAAGAAGCGCCTCCAACCTGACAGAGATCAGCATTATCAATTGTGATAAACTAGAGGCTCTACCTGAAGGCATTAACTTCCTCAACTCTCTTCAGATATTGAGGATTCCTCACTTTCCAGAAGGGGGATTCCCTCCCTATCTAGCATCACTTAGCATAATGAATCTCAAGATCTGTAGGCCACTGTTAGAGTGGGGTTTGCACAGACTCACATCTCTTAGAGTGTTATGTATCAGTGGTGAAGATCCAGATTTGGTGTCCTTTCCGCCGGAGAAGGAGATGCTGCTCCCTGAATCTCTTGTTCAACTTGATATTATAGGCTTCCCCAATCTCAAGTACCTAGGCTTGCAGTTCCTCACCTCTCTTGAATCTCTTAAAATCTGGAGCTGTCCAAAGCTAACATCCATTCCGGAGGAAGGTCTGTCTCTTTCGCTTACACAGCTTAGTATCCGTGAGTGTCCTGTGCTAGAAGAGAGATGCAAACCAGGTAAAGGGCAGTACTGGCCCTCCATAAGCCACATCCCTTACATATGGATTGGAGGCCGGAAGATAACAACACCCTGATTAAGTAATACAAGAGAGCAGTTGGAAGCTGAGAACACATGCCTCTCATTCTCAGGCCCCCAATCAAGGTACTTCCATTTTGAGACAACATAAATAATGTCATTTGCTTTAACTGCATATCTATTTAATACTGTTGTGTGAACTAATTGTGTCGTATGCTCTTAGTTTATGGAAGATGAAGAAAGCCAAGGGACAATATGATGCAGCACCTTGTCAACCATGAGCCCGACACTAATAGTACGCTTCCTCAATTATCTATGAAATGCGCTGCTACTTGTTTTTTGTTTTGGTCTGCGGTGTATTATTCAACATCTTATTGAATGATAAATTTAACTTCAGTTGATTCTGTTTTGATTTACATCTCTATGCAATTTTGATGCTGTCAAAGTTTCTACACTATAATTTTTTGGGTTTGTACTCTCTGACTGTATTTGTTTTCTCATCTCCTTTATGTGCATTTCTACTTTATAATTTTTGGTTGTGTGCTCTAAATTCTTCGTGTTTTCTTATTTAATTTGTTTGAGGTTATGTCTGCAAAATTGAATCTCAATTTTTTTTAAAAAAAATCCTTTACATTGTAATTTTGGTTTGAAGTTTTTTTTTTTTTTTTTAAATACAAGAAATAGTCTAAACTACTCTAAAGGTGGTCTAGTTTACGGGGGAGGGGGATCGAACTCGGGTGTAAGGGGGTGTGCACACTACCTTGGTCAATTGGCCTAACCCATGCATGATTTTTTCTGTTCTTTTATTTTCCTAAGTGATAAAATAGAGAGTATATGGTTAATTGTGGTTGATGTTTGTAAGTGTTTTTATTCTTAATTTGGTTTATCTAGTGATCAGTCTGTGATCCAGATGCTTATGAGGGGACTCTTTCTCTGTGGTTGCAGGACTAGGAAAACAGTGAGGGAGCTTCACAGGATTATATATGAAGGCACTTCCAGTAAGATTGGCATGGAGGTCGATTAGCTTCATCCTTCATCAACCAAGTCTTGTTGATGAAGGCCATGCTACCCTGCTCGATCGACATGCCAGATTGAGAGTGACCTCCCATCATTGGGGACTTTGGTTATTCTGAAGCATTTTACGTTGCGTTAGCTTCGTTTATGTTTCACTACTTTTCGGTAGTTTGTTTGTATAAAGAAACTTGCACCAATTTTTATTGCTCCTAGCATCCAAGCTACAGTTTGGTTTTTATGTAGAAATATGTCAAAACAACAACAATTGGCGTCGGATTTACACAAAGTATTGGTTGGTTGTGAGGGTAGCCCAAGCAAGTATAGCTCGCTTCAAGACACAATACTCAGTTACATGTTACTTTAGTCATGCATGTTTGAGCTTAGTACAAGCTAGGACTTCAGTCAAACTTAAAACCTAAGTTTTAATTTGCATGCCTTGTTCTTGTTGGATGCTGCTGGTAAATTAGCATGTACCGAACCCAACAACATGTTTATATTGGTATTCAATTTAGAAGGACAAGGCCAGCAATCTGTTTGTGACTTTACATTGCTTGTAAGGAAAATCTTTGTTTTAAGGAATGTCTTGTTTTGAGTTTTGGAGATGCTTATTAAGGATAAAGAGTGTTAAAACTAATATCGTAGAAGAAAATTTTATATTATTTTCCCGTTCCCTTTAGACCTAATGGGTGTAATTGCAATCTAATATTTGAAGTTAACGTTGTTATTTGGAGAAATTCTTTTATGGCATCAACAATTGAAGAACAGAAAATTAATAAGAGGGGTTTTGTAAAAGCAATTTGAAACCTTAGGGGTATAATTTGGAGTTTTGCAAAAGCACGAAAAACCTCATAGCGTCAATGTAAATAATTCTTTCTTTATATGTGGTCTCATTCTAAACATCATTTATTTTTAACAACTAACATATTTTCATGTCAAGTCATTTATGAATCTATCATCTTTCACATTACTAATTATTTGGTAAAAACTAAAATTTGAAAAACTTTACATTCTTTGTGATTATCATATGACAGTGTACCATTTCATCCCCTCTCAAATTTCGAAAAACATTTTAGCATAATAGCGTCTTAGGTATTATAATCGATTATACGTTATATTATTCGGCGATTAATAATAATGTGTGAATATTTCATTTAAAATAAATAAATATTTAGTCTTACTTTGAACATCATTTATTTATAACAGCATACCCTCTGCCTGTTTTATATCTAAAAAAAGCATTTGTAAATATTTAATATTACCGCGTTATATTTTGTTCATATGGACCAGGAGAGAAACATATAAATAAAGGAAACGTGGGCTGCAATTCGTGGGCTTTAAACAACATTCTTAGGCTGCAATGCGAAGGCTTTAAACATGATTGATTATAAACAGATTAAAAAGGGTTGCAATTCGTGGGCTGCAAAGACTTTTTTCATTTTTTTAAAAAACAGATTAAAAAAAGGAAATTGTAATGCTATTTTTTTTCTATGACTTATAAAATGACATGAGTATGATTTAAATTATAAGGATATTTGGTTGTCAATTTTTTTTAAAGCTTTTAGTCTTTCAAAATTGTACCTCCGCTAAAAAATTCATGGATATGCCAGTGAACGTATTAGTTAAATCAATTAAAATGGTTTATAAAATAAAAAAAATTGAATTAAAATGAATGATATGGCACATGACATGGATTGCAAAGTAATTTTCCATATCAGTTGGTATTTAAAAGTTGATAAATAAATATAAATAACTCATTAGTGTAGTGATTTGGAGCAAATGCTCCTGTTTCCCTCTTTTCGGCCGGATAGGCCGATTGAAGGAACTTTTGGTCCTTCTTCTTTTTTGAGTGCGGGGCGTGCCACCACCAAGCCACGAATTAGGCTTGAATGGAATGTGAGTAGATGGATGTGTTGCGTCCGAGATCTGACTTTAATCAAACGATTGTTCGACCGAGCAAGGAACCTCCTCACGGCCTAGGTTCTTTCACTACCTCGGAGTCAAGGCTTTATGTGAGCAACCAAATGATGTGGAGTGGGTGGAGATGAAGATTGAAGGTGAAATGTAATGAAACGAAGAACACGTGCGTAAAGTAAAAGGTGCTTGAATTTAAATATAATTAAAAGACGAGTGCGGAAAGTAAAGTGCTTAAAAATAAATAATTTAAATTCGCGTGCGTAATTTAAAGTGCGTAAAATAAAGAATGTAAAGACGATTGCGTAATGTAAATTGCATAAATTAAATAATTGAAATGCGAGTGCATAAAGCAAATTGCATAAATTAAATAATTGGAATGCGAGTGCGTAAAGTAAAGGGCGGAAAGTAAACTAGATTACGAAGAACAGTAGAGATAACATGAATTGAAATTATTGTAATTGAAATAGAATTGAAAAACAAGAACAAGAACGTAAAGGCATAATTGAAATTTACGGAAACTAGAGCGGAAAAAATAAGAACTAGGCTATGGCTACATTATGCTACTCCTAGGATAGAAATTGAAGAGAATGTAAAATGACAAGTTGTGTGTTGTGTCGGGGGTCCTTTCTCTCTTACATAAGCTTGGTATTTATAGGGGCTTCGGTGCGTCTCGATTTGGTCAGTCGTCAATTGGCCTTCAAATCAATCATAATTGCCCCAGAATATCTTTAATCCCTTGTCTCATGCATGTGATTTAATGTGAATAATAACATTTGATTTGATTTTTCTTCCATATTGAGCTCTCCAAGCAATAACCTCAGTTGACCATCAAGCTGGCATAATTCCTTCCATATTTGAATTGTAACATATGAGAAAATCCTCCTACGGATTATCTCTCTCCTTATTTAAGCATTGACTGATTTTATGTATTCGGCCGCTTTTAGTCATTCGATCATATCTACACTTTCAGTCGCTTTTAGTCTTTCAACCGTATCTACACTTTCGGCCACTTTTATGCTCTTGGCCATATTGATATGCTCGACCAGATTAATGTATGCAGCCACATGTAGATATTCGGCCACCTTTATGCTCTCGGCCGTATTGATATGCTCGACCAGATTAATGTATGCAGCCACATGTAGATATTCGGCCACCTTTATGATTTTGGGCTTCTATCCGACCTTATTGATTAGGCCCACTGATTGGGCCCAATGTTAATTTAATTGTCGGATCTTGGGCCTGACCCGGTCAAATTTCAACCAGGCCCAAACATTGCCCCCCAGTTTTTATGAATTTTGCCTTAAGCTAAGTTTATGAAAACTTAAATTTAGTTCTTTTTACGAACACATGGCCGATTCAGAATTTTACTCTCATATCGGCCTCTAGATGATCTTGAACTTTTAAACTATTATTTCCGTATTATTGCCAAAGCAATCCGGCTGTAAAAGTTTAACTATTTTCATGCGGCTGCACTCTTCCTTCTTTGAGTACAAATATTCTCTTTTGTGGCCGTTATTGATCGGCCCAATTTTATTACTAGTTTTTTAGAACTAGCGAACCATTGATTGGTCCTCTTGCCAAACGTGCTGCTTCTCTTATTTGAACCATTCTCACTAGGAATGTAACCACACCATATTTTTATATATTTAACCCACTAAAGAAAATTAGCCATGATAATTGGCTATAATCATGACAATATATTTTATGGGTAGTCTCCCCCAATTAATATGTTCAACCTCCTTTTGGTTCAAATAAGAAAGTAAATGCACCTTTCTTTTCTTCTCCTCATGACTTAAGATAAAATATGTGATACCCATATTATTAACCATTAATGGGCTAGGGCAAAATGAGACTCTTCCCATTTGTTCGCGTCAATTTTCTTGGAGATTCTGATAATTAGCCATTAATTGGCTTTTAATAATTATTCACGTCAATGTGAAGCTGGCCATGAATTGGCCCAAAGACTTTACAAGGCTCCAATTGTTTACAGAACGGAAAGAATATATGGATATATATATATATATATATATATATATATATATATATTTATATATCTTAATATGATTCTTTAAGTTAGCCATTAATTGGCTGGAATCGTGGAGAAATATTATGGGCAGGTAACTTCTCCCTCTTGCTTTATGAAGCCACGTAAAATAAATGCAGTCTCCTTCTTCTACTTGCTCAAATAAAACTTGGCTTATTATGGGAAAGTATTTTATGCCATGCAATAAAATCTTTCTTTACTTTCCTTCAAAGCAACATAACTATCCTCCCAGTCAAACTAGGATTCCCTCCATTCTTTTATATAAACCTCAGTGTACTAATCAATGAAGTACACCACCATTGTAAGCACCAAAAAAGTCTTCGGCTATTCTCAAGGGTAAGCCACTTCTATCATCTCTTCTTCAGTTCCGTGTACACACATATATATTTATACATATATAGAAATTATGTTTCCTTACTCACTATTTTTCCTTTGCTTTTCTGGCACACAATCAAGATTTGGAAGACCACGCGCCGTTCAAGATTGTCTCTCAAATTTGTGAGTTTTTAATTTCGGCATAATACTTTGTTAAGGTATTTACCGTTGCTTCATATATGCATATAAATATATACTCCTAGCCACACGAATATTGGCCTGTTAACACACATGGCCATCTGAATTTTGTCGCTGCAAGGCCATTAAGACTGTTTTGGCCGCAAGGCCACCCACTTGCCTTTTTTCTTCTTCGCATGCACATGGCCATTTATTTTTTACATTTGAATTATTTTGTGTCTGCAAAGCCATGAAGATTGTTTTGGCCGCAAGGCCACCTATTGGCCCTTTTATTTATTTTATTTATTTATATTTTAACGTAACATGCAGTTTTGACCAATTTGGCCCAAAAGGCCATTCACTTTGGTCGTGGGGTTATTTATTTAACCTAGCATGTAAGGCCAAATTATATATATATAATAAAATAAGAATTTAATATTACTAACAAATAATATTTTGCAGATTATCAACCTCCTACCTTATTGTCGTTCTTCCATGTCTCCTGAAGAAGCAAGAGAGTACAACAATATCTTGGTTGACGCCCTTAATGAAGATGAGACCGCTTTCTCCAACGACTTTTATGATTTTGCGCCGGTGCCTACCACTCCACGCAACATGGTTCTTGGCCCCTATTTCTACGGCCGTATGCCCAGCTCTATTGTTAAAGTTATGCGACCACAACAAAAAGACATTTGTTTGCTTGGAAAATACCTTAATTGGCAAGGTTGGGATCGGCCCAAGCTTATGAGGGGTTGGCCTACTTTAGGGCCAGAAAAATGGAACAAGTGGCTTGATCGATTGTCAAGCTTGTGCAATGCGCAATGGAGGGAGGAGGGCATCTATGATGCAATCATGCTTTGTAAGTCCAGTTTCATATGTGACCGTAATCTTGTCGCAGCCGGTCTTTGTTTTTGGTCACCTTCTACCAATACCATGAAGTTAAGATTTGGGATGATGACCCCAACTCTTCTTGACTTAGCTGCCATGGCAGGTTTTCGACCATGTGGTGGTGAAATAAGTGCTTTATCTCCATCAAAATGTGAGGTTGATTTTGGTTTCACCAAAAAGAACAAAAGCTACAAAGTTTTCATGGAAGCTAATGCTCAAGAAACAGGGCCACTCACACATAAAGAACATACAGCTTTTCTCATGATTTGGCTATGCAAATATGTCTTCTACATGGCGTCGGGGCAAGTTACCTTAGAAGTTCAACCTTTGGCAGAAGCACTAGCAAAAGGCCATCGGTTGGCCCTTGGGCCAATGGTGTTGGCGTATTTATACCGAGGTCTCTACAATATGGTGTCACTCAACCCAATGAATTGCAATACCACAGGGCCGATTTGGTTGTTTCAATTGTGGCTTCAAGTATACTTTCCAGAAGTACGGCCAGCTCATGATCTGTTTGCTCCAAATTCTCTTATTGGAGTAAATCTTTTGTCTCTTCCTCTTTCCGGCCTCAAAGTCGAAGATTGCTTTAGAATTTTATATAACTGTGAAGGCCGCTCCCCAGACGAATTTTCTGTTTGTCTAGACCGAGAATTTCCATCTTATCTTGGGCTGAAACTAAGTTCTCCTTCCCCAGCCGATAACGGCCGAGATGCCTTTCGTAGAAACCTTTGGGCTAGCATCTTATTGAGTAGAGACTTACACCTTGGCCTGTCAGTGGGTACGCATGCCAACTACCCATGCGGGGTTGAGGTTTATTTTCCTTCTGCAACCAGTCATCAATTGGGTTTTACTCAAGCTATCCCTCTTCCGATCACAGAGTCTTGCAATATGGGTACATCCCACAGAGCTAAGTTCAAAACAAAAGCTGAATGCAATGTAGTTTCTGCAGATAGCAAGAAAGTGCGAACAACCTTTAACATGCATATTCGGGATGCCAACTTTAATTCTACGACCCACTTTGATACTTGGTGGAAACACGTCACCCGTGACTGGTTTACATCGGCTGCTGATATTGTTTTTGCCAAGCTTTTTCAGAAATGGCCGTCGACAATTAAGGATGCTACGTCCTGCAACTCGGTCAGCGAAACAAGTATGTGCTATTCATGGCTGCAAGATTGATTTTCAACTACTCATATAATTATAATGATTCTCAACAATTTTTACTGTAGGTAACGTGGCCAAAGAGATCAGTTCTGCTTCACCAGCATTACCAAAGAAAAAATTGCTCCTCAAGCGAAACCATTCAACCATGACTGGTAACGTCCTTACTTCTCTCAAAGCATTTTGTTCTCAAGCTTTGTAATTATTTTCGTGATTTGGATTTAAACCAGGAGGTTCATCCGGCCATGGTCAGGCCGCTGCTTCGGCCAAACCTAAAATAGTTTCAAGGCCTAAATCTCTTGTCATTCGCAGTATGTCACTATCGCTTCTCCCCTAACTTCTTTTTCTTGGCTGTGCAATAACATCATGCTTTCGCTTCACTTGTAGCTGGCCGAAAAACTAGCATGACGTACGAGTCAAGTAGTGATGAAGATGATGAAAAAATAGCAAAAGCTCCAACAAAACGGGCCAAGAAAGATCCCATCATTGAGGTACTCTCACTAAAGAATTATGTTATCGTTTTTTATAATATTCTTTGCACGGGCTAACCATTATTTTGTAGGATCTACCTGACCTTTCCTCACCCGGCCATTCTCAAGAATTCATAGGCTTTGAGACCGAATACCAATTTGATTTGTCGGTCGATAACACTGTCATAGCTGAGATTAATGAGGCCGTTGTTGCGGCCTTAGCTGATGACCACCTAGGCAAACATGTCTCCCCTTTCAATGTGGTTGAAATAGTTAAGGATACAATGCAGGTAGACATTTTTCTTAATCAAACCTCCTCCTTTATCCCTTATGGATGCTCACCCTTGATTTTTCCGACAGGAAATTAACGTTGGGACTTTAAAAACTATAGCTTCATCACAGACTCCAGTCGAAGTTGAATTTGCTCTACCTATTCAAGACACTACCGCACTTACAACACATGAAACGAGTGTTCTGCAGCCTAAAAAGGTACTTGTTTTAAAATATATATTTATATATATCATGTGAATGCTCGACGGCCATCATGTTGCTCATGTTATGCACCTTTGGCAGGAAACACTCCCCTCAGCAGCTATATTGGAATCACTTCAAGGCATGAGAGATTACTTGGCTGCAGCAAAAGCTGCTACCACTTCTTCGTACAACTCTTCCTTAAATATTGCGGCCAAAGCGACCGTCCAAACTATTCTTGACAAAGACTATGCCGATTTAGCTAATGAAGCTCAACATGCTCGTCTTTGCTCGTCCATTCAAAATCTCGTTGATGCCCATTTTTTCCCAACTGAGGACGAATCCACAATTAAAGGTTTCATGAAGCAATTGGCTGAGGGCATCCAGGCTTACAACCAAGCTGTGATGGAGTACAATGCTGGCCAAGCCTTGACTGAAAAGATTCAATCAACTAACCATATTTTGCAAGCCCACCTACATATCTGCCAAGAGGGAAAAGAAGAACTGGACAAACTAGAGGAGGAGCAGAAAAAGATTGAGGCCAGAAAATCAACCATCCTAGCCAAGATTGACAATGTGGTTCAAGACTCTCGGCCACATCAGGTCGAACTAGAAAAGTTTATGCAGCAACAGGCCGATTTCGAAGAGAAGGAAGACGACTACAAGACCTTGATGAGTGCAAGGGCCGAATTATGGGTTAACTTCAAAACGGCCATCCAAAAGCACCTCTAAAAACCTGTCATGGTCCTTTTATGACCATTTTGTATTTTTATAACTAGGTTGCATTTGAACCTAAAACTATTTCTCTTTTATTTAGTTGATGAACTTTTGATTTCCATCAATAAATTTCAGCCTTTATTTTAGGCTTTGGATATATGACTAAATTTCTTGTTTTTGAAGAAAATAGTATCAAATTTTATCCACTATTTTGCTTCTAACTTTAGGCCGTAATTTCGGCTTAACACCTTTGCATGTATTTTCTTCACAAAAATGATTTGCGGCTGAAATGATGGACCTTAGTTCGGCCGTTCTTGCATTGAGAAGAAACTTTTGACGGCCGACATTAATGTGGCCACTTTTGTCTATGAACTTTTGCAGTGCCCAAATCACTAACAAGTTCTTTGCTTCTTTCATTTTTTATATAGCCATAATACTAATATGACTTTTATTGGGAATATTGTCGGCCTACTTATTCGGGTGTCGGCCGTTGAAAACAATATTTTTATGGAGACCAAGGGGGTGGCCACCCATGCTTAATTCCAAGCCGTGAGCCCTTCTTATTCTCGGCATGGATTTCGCGATTGCGCAAGCTGTAAATTGGTGTCCCAGTCACCTTGGTACGACCAAAACTATTTTTTCCTTTTATGTTGGGCGAATTTCCTTGCCCTCCAAGTCCGCTTGATTGGCCGAACTTGGTCTTCTGTTGGGGTCTGATAAACTTGACCATTTCTAATTGTGGTCTAATTACGTCCAATTGGTTCCCAACAATCATGTCTATTATGACTGCTTCAGGTTGGGTCGTGTTTAGACATTTCTCTTCTTGTTGGTCACTAATTTCAAGGATGGATCTCTCAAGTTGGGTCATATTTTGCTGTTCAACCTCGACCGCTTGTTGGATCGCATTCTCTTGGGTGGCTTTTTCTTCCTCTCCCAACGTGAGAGTTTCAATAGGAAAGTCAATTTGAGTAGTCAACTCTAAGGCCGACTCATCCACTTCTCTCTCATTCACATATTCCCGACTAACTTCGTTTTCCTCTAGAAAAGTTGGTGAAACGGGTGGCCGGACTGCAACCATACCAAGATTTTCCTCTTCTTCAACCAATGTGAGCTTTTTAAAAGGTAAATGGGTCGGAGTACTGAATTCCAAGGCCGATTCATCCACATCCTTTTCCTTCATATATTGTCGGCCAACCTCATTTTCCTCCACATGGGTAGGTAGAGTGAGTGGTCGTATTGTAGTCATTTGATGATTTTCTTGTTGTGGCTGAGATTCAAGATTGTGACTAAGAGTTTGCTCTTCGACCGCAAGTCGCGAGGCAATTTCACGCAAACCTTGGATCAAAAGTTCGTTGGGAACTGTCATCTCCATAAATAAATCTTTCATTTCAGATATTTCCTTTATGAAATTTTGATGTTCTTTGTCCATGCGGTCAGCATATGGCCTCTCACTTACGCTAAGAACATTTTGGCTATCATAGCCATTAGGATGATTCGTTTGGTGGGAGCCATAACTAGGTTGATTATAAATATTGGCCAGATTATTTTGGCCATCTAGGTAAGTGTATTGCCCTCCAGCCACCTGATTGAACTGGCCATTATAGCCATGTTGGCCATTCGCATAATTTTGATATATCATATTATTTTGGCCATGACTACTGTTTCCATGTTGGCCATTGAATTGGCTACTAGAGCTATACTGATATGTAGAATCGTATTGGCCGCCATAGCCACCATGATTGGTTTGACCACCAAAGCCATTTTGATCATTCGAACCATTTTGGTTCATAAGATCATATCCGCCAATATAGTTGTGCCCGCCATATTGGCCACCAAATCCTCCAACATAGTTGTGCCCACCATATTGGCCACTAAATTGACTACTTGAGCCATATTGGTTGTTAGGTCCACCTTGACGGGTAAAATTATACTGGCCATAGTGTTGGCCGATGGATTGGCTATTCGAGCCATAAGAATCATAGCCGTTGTAGTTCATCGGCTGGTAGGAATGTTGCCATTCCTTTCGGTCGCTCATAGAGTGTGTCCCACTGGGCGTGCCAAATTATGTTTCCCTCTTTTCGGCCGGATAGGCCGATTGAAGGAACTTTTGGTCCTTCTTCTTTTTTGAGTGCGGGGCGTGCCACCACCAAGCCACGAATTAGGCTTGAATGGAATGTGAGTAGATGGATGTGTTGCGTCCGAGATCTGACTTTAATCAAACGATTGTTCGACCGAGCAAGGAACCTCCTCACGGCCTAGGTTCTTTCACTACCTCGGAGTCAAGGCTTTATGTGAGCAACCAAATGATGTGGAGTGGGTGGAGATGAAGATTGAAGGTGAAATGTAATGAAACGAAGAACACGTGCGTAAAGTAAAAGGTGCTTGAATTTAAATATAATTAAAAGACGAGTGCGGAAAGTAAAGTGCTTAAAAATAAATAATTTAAATTCGCGTGCGTAATTTAAAGTGCGTAAAATAAAGAATGTAAAGACGATTGCGTAATGTAAATTGCATAAATTAAATAATTGAAATGCGAGTGCATAAAGCAAATTGCATAAATTAAATAATTGGAATGCGAGTGCGTAAAGTAAAGGGCGGAAAGTAAACTAGATTACGAAGAACAGTAGAGATAACATGAATTGAAATTATTGTAATTGAAATAGAATTGAAAAACAAGAACAAGAACGTAAAGGCATAATTGAAATTTACGGAAACTAGAGCGGAAAAAATAAGAACTAGGCTATGGCTACATTATGCTACTCCTAGGATAGAAATTGAAGAGAATGTAAAATGACAAGTTGTGTGTTGTGTCGGGGGTCCTTTCTCTCTTACATAAGCTTGGTATTTATAGGGGCTTCGGTGCGTCTCGATTTGGTCAGTCGTCAATTGGCCTTCAAATCAATCATAATTGCCCCAGAATATCTTTAATCCCTTGTCTCATGCATGTGATTTAATGTGAATAATAACATTTGATTTGATTTTTCTTCCATATTGAGCTCTCCAAGCAATAACCTCAGTTGACCATCAAGCTGGCATAATTCCTTCCATATTTGAATTGTAACATATGAGAAAATCCTCCTACGGATTATCTCTCTCCTTATTTAAGCATTGACTGATTTTATGTATTCGGCCGCTTTTAGTCATTCGATCATATCTACACTTTCAGTCGCTTTTAGTCTTTCAACCGTATCTACACTTTCGGCCACTTTTATGCTCTTGGCCATATTGATATGCTCGACCAGATTAATGTATGCAGCCACATGTAGATATTCGGCCACCTTTATGCTCTCGGCCGTATTGATATGCTCGACCAGATTAATGTATGCAGCCACATGTAGATATTCGGCCACCTTTATGATTTTGGGCTTCTATCCGACCTTATTGATTAGGCCCACTGATTGGGCCCAATGTTAATTTAATTGTCGGATCTTGGGCCTGACCCGGTCAAATTTCAACCAGGCCCAAACAGCTCCCCTAAAAAAAGGTCCTGAATTTGAGTCCTAAATAAAATAAAATAAATAAATAAGTACCTTTATGGCTCGTTTGGTACGTCAGACTATACTGACTAATTTTTGTTGGATGGTATTAATCTATTATGGAGAGTACTGACAGTTTATCCATAATATTATAAGGCGTTTGGTGCTGTTACGGATAAATAGTCTGATTAAGTTATACTGTGTTTGGTGCTGTTCCGTATAACATCAAATCAGACTATTTTATTTTATTTTTACAAAAAATTCTTTGATAATTTAAGTGGAAATTGAAATTGAAATGACATGAAATTTTTACTAAAATAATTTAAAAGATAAAATCTCATCTAAGGGCCTTAGATAAATCCCTCACTATAAAACTCTATGCCCCAATGTTTCTTTTATTCTTTGCTTTGTATTGCACCTCAATACATGGTAGGTTCGATGATCCTTCTTTATCTTTACTAAAATAATTTAAGAGCATGTAACTTTTGAATAGTTTATGAGTACGGATTGAACTTTGAACAAGACAACCTGCCCAACATAATTAATCGATTATTTTTATTTGTTTATATTGAATGCACTTTTTCCTTTATCTTTTTTAATTTTGTTTTTAATGTATGTTTTCCTGGTGACTTCGCCCCCAGTTTCTTTGGAAACACCTTGTTCCACGTGAAAAAGTTTTGGAATTGATTAAAATGAAAGCTAAAAGAGAAGGAGCTTACATTTGTCAATTTTCATGTTATTATAACTCAAAAGTTGAGAGCTTGAACCGACCATTTTGCCTGAAATGCGTTTAATATTTGGCCTATGCAAAAGTAGTAATATTCTGGCTATTATTATCAGAGCTGGTAGACCATATGATATACTTAGACCTTAAGCTTTAGGTTGAAATGCATGCTCCTAATCTCTCTCTCTTCTTCTTTTGTGTAATTTCGACTTAGTCGGAGAAGAATACAATTAAGTAATTGAATTAATTAAGTTGTTAATTGGTGTGTGATTGTGTTTCATGTGAGCTAATAATGATAATCAGTGTTTGTTTAGAGCTTAACCAAATCACTTTCGACTATGATGCACCGCACACCTTGTGTTTTTCTTCTTTTTGTCACATCGTCAAAGCTTGCAAAGCAGGATTAATTTAATTTTCTAGCACATTAAACTAATAAAATAGTGGCTTGTGGTAGAAACAAAAATATTAATTTCCCAGTTTTAATGGGGAATGTGTCAAATATCAAATATATTTGTTGTTGGTGGTAAAGCTACCACAAAAATCAGAGGATATTGGTCCAATTTTGTATTTTTTAAACACTAATTCAAATACAGATAACGTCTTTTTAGTCAATAAGGTCATTTGTTCTCCTTGATGGAACCCCAATGAAATCGTAAATAGAGAGTAGATGGCCTTGTTGAGCAAAGAATGTGAGTTTTATTTTGTCACTTGGGATGCTGAGCTATATTTTGATGAAAATACCTCTTTAAAGCTTGTCACGTGATGAATGCAACCAATATATGGTATGGTTGATTTAAGCTGATTTGTGCAATCGAACCAAACCATTACGGTCTGGTGCAGTTTTAAATCGTTTGACTTTTTTCTTTGTCAAATCCAAACCAAATTGACTATTACGGTTTGGATCCGCCGATTTAGGTAGTTTGGCTAGGTTGATGTCCACCCTAGTTTTAATGAAAGTGTTGAGGACTAAAATGAGGACATTGAAAAAGTTAAGGGACCATTTGCGATATAAAAAAAAAAGCCAAACCAAAAAAATAAAAATTTCTTTAAGCCTTCAACTTGAAAAAAATGACATTTTTACTCAACGGGCGAAATTACTACATATAGGTGATTATCTTTTCTGGAGTAGAGTTTTTTTTCTATAGAAGAAGATGAAGATTCATCTATTAGGCCTTCCTCAATAGGTTTATTGACATCAAATTTGCCTTTAATTAAATATTAATCATACAATATTGCCGAAAAGATATCCCAAAAACATTATATTACAACAAAGAATTGAAAAATAATTTTATGAGTTTCAAAATAAAATTCTAAGAACTTGTGGCCATTACCGTCAATTAAAAGCTTGTATAAACTTTCACCCCAAAAAAAAACATGCATGTATCTATATATATAAAGCAAAAGACAGAGAATGGTGAAACATTCAAAATACCAGAAAATGCCCTTAGTTAATCCAAATATTAAGAATTAAAATTATTAATTAAATGAGGATAATATGGTAAATTCACACCTTTTCAAATTAAAAAAAATTAAAATTAAAAGAAAATTCAGATAATGAATCCTATTTTTATGGAACACAACTACCCATTACCTTTTTTAATTCTAAAATAAATTATTTTAAATTTATAAAATATATATATAATAAAAAAAAATATAATAAAAAAAGCCTCTCGCAAGCTCGGAAGCGCGTGCGGAGAGGCTAGTACACTATAAGGAGGAACATTTTCGAAAGAAAAAAAAACTATGAGGAACATATTCCAATTCGTTCCTTTCTTAAAACATAATGGATTTTGGGAATGTTATTTCACAATAGCTTTCATGACAAATCTTCCCTTTTGTCTTTTTTTTTTTTTTTTTGGGGGAATGCTATGATTGTTCAACGGACAACCCTCTAAACAGAATAAAATATATAAATAAAACAGAATAAATTGTATAAATAAAACAGAAATAAAAGCTCTACAGCTCAATCTCCATTCATTAACAAATAAAAGGGAAGGGGCCGGCTAGTATGCGTTTTAAGTGGTCCCCTTCTCTCCCTATGGCAACCTACTTTTAATTGCACGACTAATTCTTCCGTGTGTCAAAGTAGCCGTTGCACCTCCCCCTCTCTTCCCATTTAAATATGTCCCTAATTACCAATTCTCTTTTCAACCAAGAAATCCGTGTCTCCATTCCGCTCCTCTCTCTCTCTCTCTCTCTCTCTCTGATCACCATCCCTCTCTCCTCGCTCACTCACTCTGACCCTTTTCTCATCAGATCAAGGGTCAGACAATAAAACATGTTTCATCAAATCAGCTCCACTCTGTTGGAAAACAAACGCCTCTCAATTCCCTTGCTCTCTGCCTCAGCAACAAGCCCTACTAGCAGCATTAGCAGCAACAGCAGAAGCACAAGCAGCGAGGTAGATGAAAGCCCGCGGGATTCAGGCCATTTCGAGCTCCAAGACCATGTCAAGTGTCAATCTCCATGTGTACCCTTTTCGGGGTCTTTATCGTATCGATCATTGGCGGTGCTCTCTGGCCATGTAGGCTCAGTTTCATGCTTGGCCTTATGTGGGGAATTCATTCTCAGTGCTTCACAAGGCAAAGACATCATAGTGTGGCAACAGCCTGATTTGAGGCCTTTCACCAAGTTTGGACAAGGTGATGGCTCTGTCAAGGCACTGGTCACCGTTGGGAACAAGGTCTTTACAGCTCACCAGGATAGCAGGATTAGAGTTTGGAAGGTTTCTCGGCGATCGGAGAATGTGTTTAGGCTTGTTGATACACTTCCCACGACTAAAGATTATTTGGGGAAGTTCATGAAGCAGAGCAATTATGTCCAAACTCGGAGACATCACAAGCGATTGTGGATCGAACACGCCGATAGTATATCTTGTTTGGCCTTCTATAACGGCTTGATTTACTCTGGATCATGGGATAAGACTCTTAAGGTGTGGAGGATCTCGGATTTGAAGTGCATAGAATCCATCAAGGCTCATGATGATGCTATTAATGGGCTGGTGGCATGTAATGGGATTGTGTATTCTGCTTCTGCAGATGGAAAAATTAAAGCTTGGGGAAAAGAGGGGAAGAGCTCACATTGTTTGAAGGGTATTTTGGAAGGTCATAAGGATGTTTCACTTAATTCTGTGATTGTTTCGGAGGATGGTAGATGGGTTTATGGAGGTGGTTCGGATGGGTTTGTGATGGCATGGCAAGGGAGTTGTGGTGATGTTCAAAATCAAATTGAGAGCTGGAAGTTGGTTTGTGAAACAAAAGCACATCAAATGGCTGTTTTGTCTATGTGTTTGATGGGGGAGATGTTGTGCAGTGGCTCAGCTGATAAGAGCATTGGCATATGGAAGAGAGAGGCTTTTGGCAAGCTTTGTAAAGTTGGGATCATTAGTGGCCATGAAGGGCCAGTTAAGTGCTTGCAGGCATCACCAAATACTGTTGGTGGTGGTTTCATGTTGTACAGTGGAGGCCTTGACAAGAGCTTAAGGGTTTGGTGGGTTCCCAAGCCCTCTAATAATAGAGAGGAGGAAACCACAGAGGAAAAGTCCATCATCTTATGCTAGGAAATTTTTCAAGTTGGTGAGTATTGATCCATTGAAGCACCCTTAGTTTTTCAAATGGTGTTTGCAGTGCTTTACAATGCAGGGTCTTGTTCGTAGTTGTTGCAGAAAGATTGAAGAGTTCACTGAGGTTCAAGGGCAGAGAAAGGGGCAATTTTGAAGCCTCAAATTTGGTTTTTGTTGTAACTTGTAACATATATATCTTTCTTTCTTAACTTCATTTCAGAGAATTGGGTGTAAATTTCTAGGAATACTAGAGGGCAAAGGGAAAGTGGTGTGGTTTTTTTGTTTGTCAGTATAGTCATTACATTTCCTGTCAAATTGTCAATTGTATTTAGGGTTTTGATAGATTCAACAAATTAAAGAGTCAATAATATTTTCTTATAGTTGCATGATTGTGTTTCTGAATAAAAAGTCATTTCTCATCACAATCTTGTCTTTGCTAAAGACAGACTTAAAGCTAATCAGATGAATCTGGAGACAGGGCAGTCTGAATATGGCAGGCAGAAGTGGCTCACCAGCATTTTGAGACAGAAAATTAAAGATGTTGTTTCATTCCCAAACCCCACCAGATAAACAGAATAAGAACAGGAACAAACAGTTTGCTTAGTATAAGAGCTAAAGAATCTTTTCTTTAGCTAAATTTCCCTTTTTTGGGTGTGTTTCCAACCTTACGCATATTCTTCTCTTAATTAGTGGAGAAAAGCACATGCCCTGTCTACAGGACAATAGTTTAAGTCAAAGCTCTCCAGCTATTTGTCTCTCATTTGCAAGAAAAAGAAGTCACTTGAAGCAACGGATAGAATGTGCTGAGAACATAACGTGCATTACAAAAAAAAAGTGGTAACAGTTACCATTATTTGGTGACTAATGTGGGGGTGTTAGTCATCCCTGCATTAGTCACCAAATGTCACCAAATAATGGTGACTGTTGCCTTTTTTTTTTGTAGTGGTGTTAGATTACATGGAGAGAGAAAATATGTATTTAAGCATTTCTCAAGCTCGTGTTTTCTAGATTTGCATTATATAGATTCTTTTTGTCTTCCACTTGATTATTATTTCTTTGTTAATCATCACATCTGCTAGTCTTAATCTAATCAATTATTCTAAAACTAACATGAATGTATAGCAATTATTGTCCAACACAAAGAAGTGAATGTTGTTGAAAGTGGACAAAAAGGAGTTCAGGAGAGTGAGTGACACAAAACTCCATAACCCTGCTTATATGATTCTGCCTCAAGGTCAAAGGTTGGGAATGATCAAAATGGGAGGGTGAAAGGTGGAGGAATTTTTTTTTATCTTTTCATTTCATGTTTTCATACATTAAAAAGATAAAATGGGAATTAAAAACTTACAAAAAGTTTTTTTTTTTTTTGGGGTCAGAAATTTTGTTTTAAATTATTGATTTACAAGTTCAACCCTAAAAATAAAATAAATAAACAAATTATTTTAGCTCATCTAATAGCAGCTACTCCACTTGTTGAAGCCGCAAGCATGAACCGCCAAATTTCTTGGTTCAACCACCACCAGTCAGGGCTTCGTAACGCCACTCCATAATATTATATTCTGCCTCCGTTGCTACAGTACCAAGAGCACAATGGACCCCTTTATAAATAAATAAATAATTAATTAAAATTACAAATTGAAATTTATAAATAAGTTGTTTAATTGATTCAGGTGAAAGGAAGGTACCCGCTAAAGCTACAAAACATAAAATAACAAAATTAAAAATTAAACAAATTAGAGCTTTGATTATGTTCCCCAAAACACTATGATTATGTTGGGATCAAGTACTAGTTTGTATTAACTATTTATTAATCAAGGTGTTGTTTTTGTCACTTTTGATTTTGTCCTTTTTATTTGGACCATCCTAGAAGGGAGTTTGCTCGCCACTTTAACCCAACATGTATTCTCATCATCTTTCTTAATATTTGACACGTGTCTATTGACATAATTATGGTTTCATAAATATAAAGTAAAAAGTTAACTATGGTTATATCAATAGACACGTATCAAGTATTGAGAAGGATGATGAAAATACACTTTAAGTTAAAGTGGCGGGCAAAAATATTTTCAAATCAGGAAGACAACAAAAGTTGAAAGCAAAAATATAGGCTATTTATTTCATTTCAGCCAACATATACTTCATAGCAGAAGCACCTTTTTTAAGCAAACCAAAGCAACTAGCTAGGTTGAGCACTTTTGGGAAAGAATTATTAGAAAACTTTCAGAAATTATTTGTGCTTTTGGAATTGCAGGCTGATGGCTAGTGCTATAATTTTATTTTATTTGGCTTCTGAATTTGATTGACTTGTTTAAAATGCGTTTATTCTGTATTAAGATGGAGAGGCATGGAAAATAAGGGCGAGAAAGTGAGAGTACAAAGCAAACAGCGGCATGCACAGACACTTTTGACTGCTTTTTTCTAACGAGAAATATTATTCCAAGTACCAACCAACCAACCAAATGCCCTATTGCTTCCCTTTAAGTTTAACCTAGAAAGTGTATATAGTTTTTGCTCAAAATTAAAAATTAAAAAGAAAATAAAATGTATATAGTTTAGTTACTGAGGATAATGTAGGCGTTTCTTGGCCCATGTCCATAATTGAATGTTTGTTTGTGGGCGTTTTTCCCCACCATTGTACGGTACCAAATTTTAAAAGGAAAAATAAAAAAGAAATTTTTTTTATAGTATGAATTCATTTTCACTGTTTGATCTGAAAAAGAAAAGAAAATGGGAGAATGTAAGGTTGAATTAGATTTTTAGTCCCCATAATTTGACCTATTTTGTTCTCTTTTCTTTAAATTTTGATAATTTTAATCTAGTACTTTAGTTTCGTTTGAAATCCAATCTAAATCATGAAATCTAGCATCAAATTAATAAATGAATTTCAATGTGGCAACTTCTCACATACCAGTTATGGGAAGATTAAACTAAGAACCAATACAGTCTAGTATAACAAATCTTCCCCACACAAAATCAAAACAAAATACAAAACCGAGCCACCGTCGCCACAAAGGGATCGGAGACCGCACCAACCGCACCAATATGGCCACAGAGGGAATTCACATCCTCCACACAAGTCAACATAGTTGCACATAGAGACCCACCAATCTTACGCCAAAAACAAAATTTCCCCAAGAAACAGAAACACATCAACAAAAGAACATTCATCCAAAAGTCACTTTCTGCTTCACACCTGAGTCCACTTGTGCACCAAGAAGAATAGCAACCAATCACAACACCAACATGGTATATACCAAAGGATCGAAATCAAGGGAGTGGAGAGTATTGGTGCAAGCACCAAAGCTAGAATCGTAGCAAGAGCTCTATGTACAATCCAATAAAGATGCGACAAAGCACTTAGAGAAGTAGTTGCTATATCCCAATAGAGAAACCAAATCTAGAAAAAGGAGAAGGCAAGAGTAGGAGTAGATGATGTGGGAGAAGTAAATCTAGTTGAAGGGGGTGTTTAGCGAAGAAAGGAGGACACAAAATCGGCTTGAGATATATAATCTCAGCCCAGAGCACAAGACTCAAGCAGTCACCAGGAGAAGCAATCAACTCTTAGAGACAGCCACCAACACAGCTAAACAGGCTCAAACACAAAATAAGACCAGCCCCCCAAAAGAATCCAAGGCAAGGGAGGTTGAGAACTGGCAATGGAAAAGGGGGGCGTTATGTTTTGAGAGAGAGAGGCGCTAGGTTTTTGCGTGAATTAATGTTATGCTATGATTGAGTGATTGCAATGGAATTTCATTTCTTCTATATAATAAAATTATTTGAGGGACACCCTTTAGGGTCCCCTTATAAATATTTTTTCAACGATCCAGATCATCTATTTTTTAAGTCTACATTCATTGATCATCCTTGCAAAAAATTAGACAAATTGGAAACCGTTTCGATATCCAATTGCGTCCTACAAAATGAATGAACATGGTGCTTTAAGAAAGCAATAAAATTTCAATAATTTAATTGAGTGGTCAAATGATATCGCAAGTGATTTTTTGTAGAGATGATCTTTGAATGAGTATATACAAAATAGAAAGTTTGGATTAGTGAAATACAATACGAAGGGGTCCTACAAGGGTGTCCCTCAAATAAGCTTATTTGAGGAATCCCTCAACTGATACTCCCTGTATATATATATATATCCAGATGTTATTATCGTACGAACGCCATGTATTTTGTACTACCCCTTGCTGCTTTCCTTCATGTTTACAATAGCATTTGCACGATAATAACGTGCGGACATCCGGATAAGAGAATAACTATATATATATAAATTAACAGTTTAATGTTGTACCATACATATCATATAAACAGAATTAGGATAATTGTGATTTTCATTTATATACATATACAAGCATTTGTTATAAGAATTAAATTAAATCCTAAAACTATTTATTGAACATGTTTTACTCTAAATCATTAATCCTTATGAGTCTCTTCTCTTTTTCTTTTTTTCTTCAGGAGAGCTTTGCATTTGGACCTAGGGTTTTAGGGTATAACTGCTTCAACCCAGTAGAATTCGTGCAAATGAGTTTTACAAGTTTTGTTTGGATACTTTACTGCCACAAGTAATATCTAAAGAAATTTCCAATTCAAAATCACAAATTGAAGTCATCAGTGGCACATTTGAGTTTATAACAAAACAAAATATTTATGCATATGTGCTAGCACAATGTTTGAAGCCTATTCAGGAGGACAGGCGCTATGAATCATGCAAAAGATGTCTGAGTAAAAGCAGGTGTGCAGCTTTGTAATCGTTGCCCTCTCAATCAAGAAGCTATGGTTTGGATGACAGATTGCCTCTTAAAAATACTCAAATGCAAAATTCTTTGGTAAAATAGACATGGATAACGGAGTTTATTTGATAAATCCTGATTTCTATGAAAATACCCAGTTTCTTTCTTATGCTCGTAACTTGTTCACCCAATTATGTTTAAAAGCTTCTAGTGGACCGTTGTATGCTCAAGGGAAGCAAAAAATGTTAAACGGGTAGACATTTTTTGGTTCTGTTGACAGCACCAAAGACCTTTCTGGCACACATTGTAAGAGTTGTCTTGATGTTGCAACAAACGAATTTCTAAGTTGTGTTTATGAAATGAGAGGTGGACGAGCTATTTTTGGAAATTGTTACATTAGACTCGAACTTTACAGATATTTTTAGGCAATCATTCTTGTTTTGTTGAGAATGGATTGTTTGAGGAATCTGAATCCCAAGGTTAAACTTTTCCAATCATAGTATTTGGATTTGATCGTGTTATTTGAGGAATAATTATGTGTGAAATGCAATTGCAAGATCTTTCCTTTATTTTTGTAGCTTGACTTATGTAAATTCATCTTTAATGAGCTTTGGTTTTTGTTTTGGATCCGATATATTATTATTGCACTCTTTCAAACAACACACTAAGGTATTTTAACCCCTAAACATACCTGCTTCCCTTCCATAATGAGGATAGGTAAACTCCATTCGCATTTTCAACCGAGCACGGCCCCTAAGGTATTTTTTGGTTTGCAATATTTCTTCTTTTCTTCTTTTTTTTCGCCTTGTATTTTGATGCTTAGATGGTTAGACAGAGATTTTATGGTAAAGTTGAAATTTTTTTTTTTGGGTCTGATTATGGTAAAGTTGATTAGTCATATAATTTCATAACTTTTTTCTTTTTCATTTTTTTTTCTTTGTTTGTTTGTTTTTTTTTTTTTTCATGTTCTGTGCTCATTTCTTACAGAGTAGAAGTAATGGAGAAATAGCAACGCCACCGGTGCCAACTTAAATATATCCCAACTTTTAGAAATTGTATTATTGATTGAGAGTGTAATTGTAATTGATGCTGAATAGAAATCGTTGGCTTTCTGCTAGGACATGACTTCTATGGAGGAAAGAAGAAGTTAACATTGCATTGAGCTCCTTATTTCAGAGCACTTCTGTTTGTGTCATAATTTTGCATCTCCATGCCATGATTTTAGCGTTATCTGGACCATATATGTTTAAGGGCTTGTTTGAGACTAATTATAGATAGACAAAAAAGCATTTCTGTGGGGAATTACTTCATATAATCATTTCAAGTAATTATATGGAGAAGCACGTGGGAAGTGTTTCTCACAGGGAAGGAAACTTGTAATTTATTTATATTTTAATGGAAAGTCCAACTACTTTTGATATAGTAGTGCAAATGTACAAGCTTTTATTGAATGACCCACTGAAGCCATGGAAGGATCTGACGGAAGAACACTAAAGAGAACATGCATACTGATTGATGAAGACAACGGTATCTCAGAACAGAACATATCATGGTATAGTTTTGTCATGATATCTTGTAGATATATCATGTGCACCACAACATATTATGTAGCCTTGTCCCCAACTTCTTGGCATCTGATATCATTCTCAAGGATTAGAAAAATAAAAAATTATCATCTATGATTGGATAAGTCTTTATATATATAGAGCTTCAGTTAAGAGATCCCTTAAATAAGCTTATTTGAGAAACATCCGTGTAGGGCCTACCATGCATTGCATTTCAATGATCTGAACTGTCTAATTTTTACATATTCCCTCAAATATCATCCGACAGGACTTGACCCAAATTCCATTTTGGAATTTGAGTCGAATCCTGTGCATGTCTAACACATGGCGGATTAAATCCTCTTAAAATTTGAAAAGAAATTGAAAAGGAAAAGAAAATAATGAGAGGAGAATAATTGTGAATTATACAAAATTCTTAAAACTTAGAAAACTCTTAAAACTCTTAATCCTGGTACCTTAAGTAGGAAAACATATATTAAAACCTTCGCCCATAAATACCAAGATTAAATCCTCAATTTTAGTTTAAAACATCTCAAAACTTAAATACTCTCCACCCAGGCGTACCCCTATTCATATTCCGTCAATTTCAAGTATCCTGTCTGTTACATCCTCGCAGGCCTCGAAACACGAAGTCAACACGAGCCGCATTCCTCGCAAGACTCAGGGGATCCTTAGTCAACCTAAGCCACATTTCTCGCAGAACTTGGGGGACATGTAGTCAACCCGAGAACGCATATCCTCGCACCACAGGGTTTAGGCGTCCTCGAAACTCTTGGGGCATTATCATATATGACAAACTGTTTCAAGGCAACTTGGGGGGTGGGGGGGGTTTGTATTTACTCCTGTGGTGGGTTTGAAAATCATATTTCGTAACTTATCATAAACTTTCCCTTATTCCGCCAATCCATTTTCCAAATCTTTTATCAACCTTCCAAAAATCAGTCCTCAACTATATTTAATTTTGTACCACATACTATTGAGTACTAGCATTCATAATTCATTGACTTCAAGCCACTGAGTATATATATATATATATATATATATATATATATGAAATATAAGCGTATATTTAGACATTTAATTAATTCCTCATTCACGCCAAAATCTAGTTAATAAGCCTTTCATAATTTTACACAAGCAAACATAGTATAATATCCTTAGAAAGTAAAAGCGATCACTAAATAATTCATAACATATCAATAATCCAATATCACCAGTCATATTATTTGATCATACTCATAATAATAATTAATAAATAAATAACAAGATAAACTTCAAATATCCGAATAACACCCACGAATATCGTAAAACACTATAACATAAACTCATAATATAGTTCACAAACAGTCAAGCCTCGTTTACACGGTCATTCAAGCACTTCTCGAAGGGTGAAACTACCTCAGAAGACTCATGGTCAACTGAGGGTCAAACTTTCTAGATTGGGTCAACCGGGCCCGTGGGGCCCATGACCTCCCATTTCCGATTTGAGAGTTCCTGCGGGTTCAATAAGGTTTACTATACCTGTCCTGAAAGTTTGGTCCGAATCGAACAGTCGGATCGCTCACGATCGCACGATTGGACAGTTATCATTTGTCTAAAATTTCAATTATTGAATCGGAGTATCTGGGACTCCGATTCTCGACCCGCGAATTCCTATACAATCCTAGAAGTGCCTTGATCAACATATTTGAAAATGGAGTCGATCTAACGGTTCAAACCAATCGGACCCGGATAACGCCTAATAGGCGTACTATCCGTTCGATAGTCAAACGGTATCTAATTGCTAATCCGAGCATACCATCGTGCTCGAGATGACATGAGGAGTATTTTGGAACTCTATGATTCGCCACCAAGTGGCCCAAGCGCCGTCACTTGCCACGGGCAGCAGTGGGTGTCTTGAGAGATTTTCCGGTGACGGAAAATCTACAAACCACCGGCCAATACATATACCAACACGTTCAGACTAATAAAGAGAGCAACTTTTGTTCTTGGACCACGGCCAAAAAGTGGCCGAAAATGGGTGAAAAAGGGCCAAAACCGTTGGCCCAATATGGGTATTTAAAACAATCTTCAAAACTCCAAAATTAACCAAAACTAAATACGTAAATAGGTAGAGCACGAAGAGGGGATGAATTTCCACACCTCACTCGTCGGATTATGTGGCCGGATTCGTCGGAAAATGCAAAAATACCGCTGGAAAAGCCTAACAATTTCTTAGCTTCGATTCGAGCTCATCATCAACGAATCGGATCAGGTCTTGGGTGGGTTTTATAGAGGACGAGAGGAACACCTTTTATGAAGGTGGCACAGCCAACCGGTGAACAACTACGTAGATTTTGTGGCTTGGAAGTCGAACAGTCACTGTTGCTATAGTGAGTGTCGCAAGTGGAGATGAAGAAAATGGCTGAAGCTGGAGGAAGAAGAAGAAGGGAAAAAAATAAATAAAAAGAGCCCAGGTTACTGTAGCGGGTATTGTAGAAATAAGAAGTTTAAAAATTCCCTTTACGTCCTTTTCGTTTTTAGACCTTTCTTTCTTCGTTACAACTCGGAATTGGGTTTGCCGCATGTCTACGAACTCGTATCATCGAGCTCTACGCAACGGCACCACTCAAATCTCCAAATTCTTTCCCAAACAAAAAGTCAACTTTTAAACCCATTAAAATATTTTCGGGGTAAAATCGTCTTTTATTTAAATAAATTAATAATTAAATATTAATTTAGGATCATGTTGTTATACCATCTATGCAAAAAATCAGTTGAATCTGAAACCATTTGATCACTCAATTATATTGTTGTTATTATAGTTTTTTTTTAAGCACCGTGTTCGTCTATTTTATTGGTCCCAATTAGATGCCTCAATAATTTTCAAATTTCTTGATTTTTTGCACGAATGATCTATGATTGAAGACTTGAAAAATAAACTGTTTGGATTGTTAAAAAAGATCGTAGGAAACCTTAAAAGGTGTCCCTCAATAAAAGGGAACATATATATAAGCTAGGCCAATGAAAATATTAAGTTCTCTCTTTTACTAATTGTAGTGTGAGAGCAGGCCTTAGTTGAAAGTAGAACATACCTTTTTTATTATAGAAAAGATGATATTTCATTAAACTGAAAGGAACATTACATGGTAAGAACTAGCATGTTAACAGTGGCCTTATTAAAACCTTCCCAGAGAAACAAAATCCGGGGGTAGGAAAGAGTACCACCCATTCTATTGACTAAACAGAAGAGTCAAACACTTATACGAAGCAAACCAACCTAAAACCTAACCACAAAATCCTTAAAACAACATTTCATTACTGCGTAGGTACTATCAAAGAAGTCTTCCTATGATCTAGAAAAAGCATCATAGTTCTTCGTACAGAGTAAAAAATGTAGTGTGGGTATCAAAATAGATCCAGCCAATCACTAAACCACAAAATCATTGAACCACATCTCATCACTACGCAGATACTGTCAAAGAAAGCCTCATATGATCTGAAGAAAGCATCATAGTTCTTTGTACAGAGTTAAAAAAGTATTGTGAGCATCATAACAGATCTAGCTAAACACCAACCGCCACCTCCAATTTTCTAGATCCAGAACCCCAAATGACAAGCAAGGGAGACCGAGATTGGCCTCTTAACCTGAAGAAAATTCCAAAGAAAGATCTTCATAGTAGGAACGTTCATCGGTTGTTAAGCCCACGAACGTTCTAAAGGAGAATTATTAGGGAGATCTTGGAGACCCCTCGAGGTTGGTCTCCTCCGCCTTGTCAACAAAATCCTCAATACAAAAACTATGCTTACCAGAAAAATCAATGCCACTATTAGATGCCTACCACCAGTTTTACCATGCTTCGGATTCCCTCTTAGTGTCAAATACTTGTCATCAACTTGAGCAGAAAAGGCAGTGGCCATCTCCATAGCTTTAAGATGGAGACCCCTTACCAGCGACTGGCTTCTTGAGAACCTAGAAAGGAGGCCAACGCAGCCACCCCACGAAGAACAAAATAGTTAAAAAAACGTCATACCCAATTCACCAAGAAGAACCCAAAGAGACAATCAGAGAACATTGAGAGAGACGGCGCAGAGAATGAGTAAAGAAAAATGGAGAAACCCTAACCCTAGCCGTCAAGGCTCTCCTCACGTGAACGAGAGAGCGACCCAAGTAGAACATACCTTGTTTTCTCCACTTAGGCGCTTCATAGATACATGTCGGCTCAACTGCTTATACATATGGAGACTCAGGAGCAAACGCTTTTGATTTTGGACACTGTTCAACTTCGAATTTCTACAAGGATGGCCACTTCAAAGTATAAGCTTCAAAGCAGAAAGATTCAAATTCTGGTAAATCCTTAAGTTTGATAGAAATCAAGTGCGGAAATATCAATTCATCCTCAATACTTTCTCCTCTTTCTGCCTCTTCAACAATTTTCTCCCTCACCCTACATTACTGAACATCTGTTTTATTGTTGAGGCCTAAAATGTCAAGAGAAGCCCAAGAACATTTAAACCCAATATAACATACAATACTTGCCACATGCTAATCCAAATTGTATTTTGAGAATTAATTTAGTAAATAAATATAGATGTACTTTTATACAAGTTGGAATGTGTACATGTCTTGCCAAGCAAATATCAAATAAATTCGTGCAAACTAATATATTTTCCTATGCTAAACCGCCAAAAAAGCTTAAGTGGGCCCAAGCGACATATATGTCTGGGACTTGCTGAGCGGGTTGTGTTGTGGATGGTTAAAGTGTCCATAAGATTCATTGAAGGATCAGACAATGGAAGTTTTAGGGTTGGTTGGGAGTACCAAAACTTAAGCCCACTTTCCTGAGCCTAATTACATGAGCAAGCATAGACAAAACTCCCAACCTCTTCCACCAGCGTTAAACCACAACTACCAATCATATTCCAATATTAAAACCATGCACAGTCACATACCCATTACTGTACACACAGTCATTACTGCACACTCACATACCCATTGTTATGCATTATTGTACACTCTCATAGTAATCAAAATCCTATGCATCCCAGCCTATAACTAGAAGGAGAAGGAACACATAAAACCACAACAAACCAAGGCAAAGGTAAGCTCATCCTCTACCTGGAAACACCCAAAAACCCAGGCCTTATCCATTCCAAACCCGAAAACAAACCAAAGCAGTAACAAGAGGCAAGTTCATTCTCTAGATGTTGTAACCACCCAAACCCTGAGCCATACCCTTTGCATCATGCTCATACCCCTTCAATCCTTAATCATCATCAAAACCCTTACCAAGATCATATCAGCAGTAACAAAAATAAGCATCCTCTAACTACTGGAACTACTAAACTCAAGCATCAACCTTTCCATGCCGTTCCCAAAACACCATCCAATCATTCCACAGTACACTGCCATAATCATCCATTTCTCAAGCAAATCGCTATCTCTTGTTAAACTTATGGATTCTTAGCTCCTACGCCACAAGCCTCTCATGCCAAGCCTATACGTAACATCAATGTGTAGCCACTGGAGAAATCCAAACGGTCGCCGGAGGCTATTCAATTCTCCTGCAAGAATGTGCCCTAAGAGCCAATACATTTGATGTAATCTCCTTAGAATACATTTCGTATATGATAAATAAAGGGCAATCTTATTTTGTTATTTTTTATATCGTGTAAAGAAACAAATGTCCATGGTGTACTAAATAAGAGATAAAGTAATCTAAAGAAGTTTAGATTCGGGAGACCTTTAATCTCTAACTATAGTATCCCAAAATGTTCCTAATCATAGAGTTATCAAATGGGAATTGATAAACCGTCAAGATTGGCACATATTATGTATGCTCAATAATGAGGATGGTTGGTCTCAAACCATTTGTGTAGTTGACACTAGTACAGGTATGTGGATGCTCATTAGTGAATGAGTACACTGAACGCGATCAACTGTAGTTCTCATATGGAGTATTTATCTATATGTCAAACGAGAACTCTTAGTTGAAATAATGCAAATTAGTCCTTAGACTTGAGGTATCATGATTGTCTTGTGATGCGTTATTGATCTTTGATAGCTCGCAAAGGCAAGTTGTAAAAGATTTTCCTTATGTTCTGTTGGGATCTCTTAATTCGTCATGGAGGCATGTGAATATACAATAAGGAATCTATACCTTTGATAAGAAAATGAGAATGTTTCAAGATATGATTCAGTGAATCTTCGGCCAAAGTGCTTGAGCATGATTTAGAAAGTGGTTTTTAATCATGTTCTATTGAATCACATGAGGTTAATCATATTAGGGGTTTGACATAATCAATCCATACCCTAATAATATGATTGGAAACATTGTATAAGAGAAGGACCGTATTGCATTGCAATTCCAACTGAATAGGTTCTTCATCTATTCTAATTAGCTTGGGTAGCCTCGATATATTGCTAGATGTCACTCTTGCCTCGTGGAAGTCCAAGGATTGATTGTGATCGATCCAAATAAAGGAAGAATTAAAAAGGGGTTTTAATTCCAGTTGGTTAGAAAGAGTACTAATATTTTCCCACTGGCTTGCTAAATTAAAACCTAATGGATCACACACCTTAAATGATTAACTTTGAGTAATACAAATGAGAATGACGAATCAATTTGATTGATTTGATGTGGATGATTTACTACGTGTAAAAACGTATTTGGGCCTTGGTAATAGTTAACGGGAAGCCCAAATGGTTGGGTAAGGTTTAAATGTCATAAGGCCCAATTTTGGAAGCCCAATGGGATTTGGCCGAAAATGCTTAAATAAATGTGTATGGGAATTGTTTCCATAAGCTCATTAACAAACATAAATTATAACTAAGAAGGAAAAGGGTTTTCTACGACAATTGAGAACATTAAAGAAAACTTAGACAGTTGGAGGAAGAGAAAGGAAAGGTGTTTGAGAACATGGAGAATTTTTGGAAGGGAAGAGAGAGGTGTTTGAGAACTTGGAGAATTTTGGGAAGAGAAGGGAGAGGTGTTTGAGGGCCTTAGAGAATTTGAGAAGAGAGAGGTGTTTGAGAGCTTTAGAGAATTTGAAGAAGAGAAAGGGGAGAAAGTGTTTGAGAAAGAGAATGGAGAGGAGCTCTACAGAGGTGTTTGAGAGCTCCCCTCCTTGGGGTGTGTTTACAAGCTTGGAGAACCTCACTATTTATAGGCCTAAGGGGAGTCAAAATCTGAATTGAGTATGCAATAGAAAATCAACTTCTTTTCTTATTTGGCTACTGTTGCAGCTCCCACTTCATCTTGTTTTATTTCTTTTGGCTGCTGCAAAACTCCACTAACAAATCCCACCACAAACAATTAGCTCATGCATATGTCATGCATGACAATGCATTGCAGTCTTCTTTTGGGCTTGTTTTGGATATGTTCCTCAATTCTGAAAAATCTGGAAAAATATGGATCTTGAAGCTCTTTATCTTATCTTTCCAACCATATGCAGCATAGCTCAAGGAAAAATTGGAAAGGCCTTCAAATGTCAGTTTTGGCATAGTAACGCATATGCTGTCGAATTTGACCTTAAGCTACCAAAACTTGCATAACTTCCTCTAGAAGATTCGGAATCATGAACCGTAAAATTCTTTAAAACCTAGACTTCTGCATCTTTCCAATGATGTATGGCTCATTATCAGGCTCTTCCTGAGCAAGTATAGTCCAATCCGTGAATTTGACTAATATGCAAACACAGTTTTGAGCTCACTTGACTCCAAAATGCATTAAATGAGTCCCAAAGCTTAATACACTGAAACAAACACAAAAGAGATTAAAAGCACAAGTTTAACTAAAAAATATATCCAAATTATTAGTTATAAGGATACAAAATGATATGTAATTATGCACCGATCACTTGCTAAATTAGCACCTAATAGATCGCACACCTTAAATGGTTAACTTTGAGTAATAAAAATGAGAATGAGAAATCAATTTGATTGATTTGATGTGGATGATTTACTACGTGTAAAAACATATTTGGGCCTCGGTAATAGTTAACGGGAAGCCCAAATGGTTGGGTATCAAGCCCAAGGGCTTAAGACACCTAAATATTATGGTTTAAATGTCATAAGACCCAACTTTGGAAGCCCAATGGGATTTGGCCGAAAATGCTTAAATAAATGTGTATGGGAATTGTTTCCATAAGCTTATTAACACACAAACACAATCCAATATCAACCAAATAGGTTTGGAAGATCAAAGAGAGATAAAAGTGAGTTTTCAAGAATGAAACACTATCATCTTTCACGGGGTTTAGATTGAAACCAACTCTAGGGATCTTGCACTAGCATCCTTGAATTCCCAAGATTCTTCCCTCTCATCTCAAGGTTCCATTGGTGTGGAGACTTAGAGGCCATATCCTTTTGTGGCTCACAAGTAGAAGAAAGATCAAAAAGGAGATGAACAAGGGAAATCATCAATAGAAGACCAAAACACAACTTGGTTCATATTATAGCTTCAAGGATAATTGGAACTTATCCTTTTCTCTTGTACTTTCATTTTATGAAATCATATCAATGTTCATGGCTTAAGATACTTGGAAGAAGTTTTGTTTTTGAATTTAAACAACCACTATATTCTTCTGCTGCAATTAATTTGATTAAATGCATGTTTAATATTCAAATGAACTTCTTGAAAATGTTTTATAGCCAACAATTGGTATCAGAGCCATAGGTCATGAACTTGATATGTTTCTAGGGTTTAGACTGCATATATGGGTTGTAAATTCATTCAGAAGTATAATAGTTATACTTGATTTGTTTTGATATGATTGAATAAAAACCAAATGCAGTGAAAAAGGGTTGTTTGGGATTTTGAATTTCCGGTTTTATGTTTTGATGATTGATGCTCTATTTGTATGCATATATGTATGTATGAACACTAGAGCACGGTTGCATTTAAAACCTACACGATTTAACTTCATGAAATATTTGATATTAAGAGCATGAGATGGTCAAAATGGAATATGGATTTTTCCGGAAATAGCATGAACGTTCATATTAGTTCATATGTATGTTCTTGGTGTTCTTGATGTTCTTGTTATGGGATCTTTTTGATCCATAAGTTAGGTGACTAATTTTGATGATTGTGTTAGTGGAATTTTCCACCAAGATAGGTTCAAAAGATGAAGATGATGTTTTATTATAAAATTGAAAGTTTTTCAAAATGTTTCCACTTGATAAACATTTACCCACCACACTAAAATTAATAAGATTATTTTGGTGAGTGTGTAGGGTCCATCTAGATGTAAATGATGGTGATTTGATATAAAATGCAAAAGTTGATCAAATTATTCCTATCACCAATTATTTGCTCACCACACTAAAATTAATTTTGATTACTTTGGTGAGTGTGGTTGGCCTACCTAGTCACATTCATGATTATTCACCTTGTTGGATTAATCATGATCAACACTTTGTGTATAAAAATGCATGCCTTAACCCCACACCCTAGTGGATCAACATTGGATCCATTATTAATTGTTGAATAGTTTTGAACCTAGTTGCAATATATGATAAGTGTAACTATGCCTAAAAGGTTTCTACAATTACATTTACTATTGTAGTAAAATATTTTCACTCCATGGTAAATTTATTTTGTTTGAATATGGTTACCACTTGAATTAAACCTATATATATGTATGCAACCCAAGAGCATGTACTTAAATTGCTAGTTTAATTGTTTAAAGCATTTAAATAATTAAAGGATGGTTATGGACTTAGACCAAACAATTGAGCTATGTGATTGGCCGTTTATTGGATATGTATTCGATTTTGATTGGCTATGTAATAAGGAAATGGCTTTCATGCTTAATTTATTTTTATGCGCCCGTAATTAAAATGAATCACCATCCAAGACCGTGATCCAACATGGTGGATCGTGTTGGATTAACAAGAAAGTCCATAATCATTCTATAAGCCCAATGCAATTGGAATATTCGGTAATGACAATAATTAACCAATTAGTAGCACCATGTATTCTCACTATCTCAAGCAAATGGTTTCTAAAATATTTAGTGGAAGTACTATGTGCTACTAATATGTTGCATTGGGAACCATTTAATGAGATTAGATAGGTAATTTTAACCAGATTAAAATTGGATTAAAATGAGACCAATTTAACTACCTCAAAGTAATATTAAGTTGATAAGCGAAATGACACTTTGAATGCTATTTTGTGGCCCTCCACTGTGGTAGTGTCTTATTGGGTGGCACATTTACACTTTGTTGTACCTCAGTGAGGCAACATCCAGTACTTTTGACCATCCAAGAGGAGCTTATTACACATACTTAATCTAGTGCGGACAGATAATGAGTGGGGCCAACAAATTGTTAGGTTGAGGTCATAGTTGAAACCTTATACCCACAAGCATGGTGGGAATAACTTAACTAAGACGACCGAAACCAACAAACTGTTAGGTTGAGGTCTAGTTCTCTAGAGGCCATGGTGATGGGTATTCACATAAATGGTGTGATTGGATAAGAGTATCATCTCATTAGTAAGATAGCAATCCAACAAACTGTTAGGTTTAAGGAAAACTATGTGAAATTGAGACTCTCATCCCCACTAAGAGTTTCAATGGAAACCCTCAGATTTCAAGAGGGATGTGAAATTTGCCAAAAATAGTGGGAGCTACCATCATGACTTAAAGACCCTAAGTCCTTGGTAGAAGATTAATCTAAACTAAAATTTGTTTATGTTGTTGCAGAATTTTCAAATGGCTTCTAACAACCCAATCTCATCGATACTTAACAATTACATCCTTGATGGCACGAACTATCCGGGTTGGCTTCGTAAAGTGAAACTTGTCCTTAAAATGGATGAGATTGATTATGTGTTGACACAAGTCCCACCACATATTCCTCCCGACCCAACAGCCACTCAGGAAGAAAGAAATGCTTACGAGAAGCATGTCAAGGATGATAGTATAGGTAAATGTTACTTACTAGCATCCATGAACGATGAGCTACTAAAACAACATGAAGATATTGCTTCACCTTAATGAGTTTTATGGTGAAGCTGCTCGTAGCTTGCGTTACAATACAATATGTGAACTTGTCAACACAAAGATGACAAGAGGGACTCCGGTTAATCAGCATAGTCTCAAGATAATATCATTACTTGAGAAATTGGAAAAATTGGATTCTCCATTTAATGCTGAAGTTCAACAAGACTTTTTTCTTTCGTCCCTCTCATCAGATTTTTCCCAATTGTTATGAACTATGATATAGGAAAGATGGAAAGCACCTTATCTGAGCTGCTCAATATGGCTACAGTAGCTGAAAAGAATATCTCAAAGGATAAAGGGTTAAAAGGGACAGTTTTGATGCTTGAAAAGAGTTCTTTCTCCTTTTCCAAATTGGAACTGAAAGGTAATGATAAGGGAAAGAAGAAGAAAGGTTTTCTAAAACCCAAGGAAGGAAAAATAAGAAAGAAAGGTAAGGAACCGAAAGGAACTTGCTCTCATTGTGGAAAGAATGGACATTGGAAGAGGAATTGCAAGGATTGCTTCGCAAGCTTAAAGAACAAGCCATCAGAAGGTAACACTCTTGTCCTTGAATCAGTTTTTACAGTTAATACTTCTACCTGGATAATTGATTCCGGAGCTAGTCAACATATTTGCAATTGTACGCAGGGACTAGTGGGAAGTAGAAGACTTGGAAAAGGAGAAATGGTGCTAACTGTGGGTAATGGCACTAAGGTAGCTGCCAAAGTTGTAGGGACTTATCATTTCAATCTAATGTCAGCTTTGGCAGCTACCTTAGTGCCATTACCCACAGTTAGCACCATTTCTCCTTTTTCGAGTCTTCTACTTCCCACTAGTCCCTGCGTACAATTGCAAATATGTTGACTAGCTCCTGAATCAATTATCCAGGTAGAAGTATTAACTGTAAAAACTGATTCAAGGACAAGAGTGTTACCTTCCGATGGCTTTTTCTTTAAGCTTGCGAGGCAATCCTTGCAATTCCCTTCCAATGTCCATTCTTTCCAAAGTGAGAGCAAGTTCCTTTCGGTTCCTTACCTTTCTTTCTTATTTTTCCTTCCTTGGGTTTTAGAAAACCTTTCTTCTTCTTTCCCTTATCCTTACCTTTCAGTTCCGATTTGGAAAAGGAGAAAGAACTCTTTTCAAGCATCAAAACTGTCCCTTTTAACCCTTTATCCTTTGAGATATTCTTTTCAGCTACTGTAGCCATATTGAGCACTCAAATAAGGTGCTTTCCATCTTTCCCATATCATAGTTCATAACAAATTGGGAAAAATCTGATGAGAGGGACGAAAGAAAAAAGTCTTGTTGAACTTCAGCATTAAATGGAGAATCCAATTTTTCCAATTTCTCAAGTAATGATATTATCTTGAGACCATGCTGATTAACCGGAGTCCCTCCTGTCATCTTTGTGTTGACAAGTTCACATACTATATTGTAACGCAAGCTACAAGTAGCTTCACCATCAAACTCATTAAGGTGAAGCAATATGGAAGTACAATCATCCATATCTTCATGTTGTATTAGTAGCTCATCGTTCATGGATACTAGTAAGTAACATTTACCTATACTATCATCCTTGACATGCTTCTCGTAAGCATTTCTTTCTTCCTGAGTGGCTGTTGGGTCGGGAGGAATATGTGGTGGGACTTGTGTCAACACATAATCAATCTCATCCATTTTAAGGACAAGTTTCACTTTACGAAGCCAACCCGGATAGTTCGTGCCATCAAGGATGTAATTGTTAAGTATCGATGAGATTGGGTTTTTAGCAGCCATTTGAAAATTCTGCAACAACATAAACAAATTTTAGTTTAGATTAATCTTCTACCAAGCACTTAGGGTCTTTTAAGTCATGATGGTAGCTCCCACTATTTTTGGCAAATTTCATATCCCTTTTGAAATCTGAGAGTTTCCGTTGAAACTCTTAGTGAGGATGGGAGTCTAAATTTCACATAGTTTTCCTCAAACCTAACAGTTTGTTACTATCTTACTAATAAGATGATACTCTTTTCCAATCACATCATTTATGTGAATACCCATCACCATGGCCTCTAGAGAACTAGACCTCAACCTAACAGTTTGTTGGTTTCGGTCGTCTTAGTTAAGTTATTCCCACCATGCTTGTGGGTATAAGATTTCAACTATGACCTCAACCTAACAATTTGTTGGCCGCGCTCGTTATCTGTCCGCACTACATTAAGTATGTGTAATAGGATCCCCTTGGATGGTCACAAGTACTGGATGTTGCCTCACTGAGGTACAACAAAGTATAAATATGCCACCCAATAAGACACTACCACAGTGAAAGGCCACAAAATAGCATTCAAAGTGTCATTTCGCTTATCAAATTAATATTGCTTTGAGGTAGTTAAATTGGTCTCATTTTAATCCAATTTTAATCCTGTTAAAATTACCTATCTAATATCATTAAATGGTTCCCAATGCAACATATTAGTAGCACATAGTACTTCCACTAAATATTTTAGAAACCATTTGCTTGAGATAGTGAGAATACATGGTGCTACTAATTGGTTAATTATTGTCATTACCGAACATTCCAATGGCATTGGGCTTATAGGATGATTATGGACTTTCTTGTTAATCCAACACGAGCCACCATGTTGGATCACGGTTTTGGATGGTGATTCATTTTAATTACGGGCGCATAAAAATAAATTAGGCATGAAAGCCATTTCCTTATTACATAGCCAATCAAAATCGAATACATATCCAATAAGCGGCCAATCACATAGCTCAATTGTTTGGTCTAAGTCCATAACCATCCTTTAATTATTTAAATGCTTTAAACAATTAAACTAGCAATGTAAGTACATGCTCTTGGGTTGCATACATATATATAGGTTTAATTCAAGTGGTAACCATATTCAAACAAAATAAATTTACCATGGAGTGAAAATATTTTACTACAATAGTAAATGTAATTGTAGAAACCTTTTAGGCATAGTTACACTTATCATATATTGCAACTAGGCCCAAAACTATTCAACAATTAATAATGGATCCAATGTTGATCCACTAGGGTGTGGGGTTAAGACATGCATTTTTATACACAAAGTGGTGATCATGATTAATCCAACAAGGTGAATAATCATGAATGTGACTAGGTAGGCCAACCACACTCATCAAAGTAATCAAAATTAATTTTAGTGTGGTGGGCAAATAATTGGTGATAGGAATAATTTGATCAACTTTTGCATTTTATATCAAATCACCATCATTTACATCTAAATGGACCCTACACACTCACCAAAGTAATCTTATTAATTTTAGTGTGGTGGGTAAATGTTTACCAAGTGGAAACATTTTGAAAAACTTTCAATTTTATAATAAAACATCATCATCATCTTTTGAACCTATCTTGGTGGAAAATTCCACTAACACAATCATCAAAATTAGTCACCTAACTTATGGATCAAAAAGATCCCATATCAAGAACATCAAGAACACCAAGAACACACATATGAACTAATATGAATGTTCATGCTATTTCCGGAAAAATCCATATTCCATTTTAACCATCTCATGCTCTTAATATCAAATATTTCATGAAGTTAAATCATGTAGGTTTTAATGCAACTGTGCTCTCGTGTTCATACATACATATATGCATACAAATAGAGCATCAATCATCAAACCATAAAACCAGAAATTCAAAATCCCAAACAACCCTTTTTCACTGCATTTGGTTTTGATTCAATCATATCAAAACAAATCAAGTATAACTATTATACTTCTGAATGAATTTACAACCCATATATGCAGTCTAAACCCTAGAAACATATCAAGTTCATGACATATGGCTCTGATACCAATTGTTGGTTATAAAACATTTTCAAGAAGTTCATTTGAATATTAAACATGCATTTAATCAAATTAATTGCAACAGAAGAATACAGTGGTTGTTTAAATTCAAAAACAAAATTTCTTCCAAGTATCTTAAGCCATGAACATTGATATGATTTCATAAAATGAAAGTACAAGAGAAAAGGATAAGTTCCAATTACCCTTGAAGCTATAATATGAACCAAGTTGTGTTTTGGTCTTCTATTGATGATTTCCCTTTGTTCATCTCCTCTTTGATCTTTCTTCTACTTGTGAGCCACAAAAGGATATGACCTCTAAGTCTCCACACCAATAGAACCTTGAGATGAGAGGGAAAAATCTTGGGAATTCAAGGATGCTAGTGCAAGATCCCTAGAGTTGGTTTCAATCTAAACCCCTTAAAAGATGATAGTGTTTCATTCTTGAAAACTCACTTTTATCTCTCTTTGATCTCCCAAACCTATTTGGTTGATGTTGGATTGTGTTTGTGTGTTAATGAGCTTATGGAAACAATTCCCATACACATTTACTTAAGCATTTTCGGCCAAATCCCATTGGGCTTCCAAAATTGGGCCTTATGACAATTAAACCATAAAAATTAGGTGTCTTAAGCCCTTGGGCTTGATACCCAACCATTTGGGCTTCCGTTAACTATTATCGAGGCCCAAATATGTTTTTACACGTAGTAAATCATCTACATCAAATCAATCAAATTGATTTCTCATTCTCATTTTTATTACTCAAAGTTAACCATTTAAGGTGTGCGATCCATTAGGTTCTAATTTAGCAAGTGATCGGTGCATAATTACATATCATTTTGTACCCTTATAACTAATAATTTGGTTATGTTTTTGAGTTAAACTTGTGCTTTTAATCTCTTTTGTGTTTTTTTTCATTGTATTAAGCTTTGGGACTCATTTAATGCATTTTGGAGTCAAGTGAGCTCAAAACTATGTCTGCAGATTAGTCAAATTCATGGATTATACTGTACTTACTCAGGAAGAACCAGATAATGAGCGATACATCATTGGAAAGATGCAGAAGTCTAGTTTTTGAAGAATTTTACGATTCATGATTCCGAATCTTCTAGAGGAAGTTATGAAAGTGTTGGTAGCTTAAGGTCATATTCAACAGCATATGCGTTACTATGCCAAAACTGACATTTGAAGGCCTTTCCAATTTTTCCTTGAGCTATGCTGCATATGGTTGGAAAGATAAGATAAAGAGCTTCAAGATCCATATTTTTCCAGATTTTTCAGAATTGAGAAACAGGCCCAAAACAAGCCCAAAAGAAGACTGCAATGCATGAGCTAATTGTTTGTGGTGGGATTTGTTAGTGGAGTTTTGCAGCAGCCAAAAGAAATAAAACAAGATGAAGTGGGAGCTGCAACAGTAGCCAAATAAGAAAAGAAATTAATTTTCTATTGCATACTCAATTCAGATTTTGACTCCCCTTAGGCCTATAAATAGTGAGGTTTTCCAAGCTTGTAAACACACCCCAAGGAGGGGAGCTCTCAAACACCTCTCTAGAGCTCCTCTCCCTTCTCTTTCTCAAACACTTTCTCCCCCTTCTCTTCCTCAAATTCTCTAAAGCTCTCAAACACCTCTCCCTTCTCAAATTCTCTAAGGCTCTCAAACACCTCTCCCTTTTCTTCCCAAAATTCTCCAAGTTCTCAAACACATCTCTCTTCCCTTCCAAAAATTCTCCATGTTCTCAATCACCTTCCTTTCTCTTCCAAAATTCTCCAAGTTCTCATACACCTTTCCTTTCTCTTCCTCAAATTCTCTAAGTTTTCTTTAATGTTCTCAATTGTCATAGAAAACCCTTTTCCTTCTTTGTTATGATTTATTTTTCATTGTAATGTAAATTCTTTTCTTAAGTGTTCAAGTTTAATTAGTTTCCAAGTTTCAATTACGGTTCTTGTTTTTATTCATTATGCTTATAAGTTAATATGTGTGTTTGAATGATTGATCACCATTAAAACTTGTATGTTAGCTATCTTGGTTTGAATTAAGAGTAGACACCATGCTTTAATTCGAATTAAACTATGAATAGGAAGAGTATGTATGGACATTCGACAACGAGGATTAGATACATACTTGGTTGTTAAAACATTCTTCTTTGCTTAATGGATTTCTAATGCTTAATTTTAGGTTAGACAATAAATTATCACATTAGGGAATTAGGAATACAAGGTTAGGACCAGACACCATGGCTTAATCATACTTTAGCTAGAATCAATCCGTGAATCTAAATTGAACTTGGGAGCTTATTTGCTTGAGTTAATTTCTTTTCTTTCTTTCTTGTTTTATTTATTTTCTTTCTTCTTTTCAATTTTGTGTAGGGAAACTGAATTGCATCATTCAATCACCAATTCATGTGGAATTGACCTCGCACTTACATGTGCTAAACTACCAACGGCTCGTGCACTTGCGAGTATCACAAGTTGAGGATGCAGCTGAATCCATTTTGGTGCAGCTGAATCAACGCAACAGCAAGGCAGTGGGAAAATATTAGAACTCTTTCTAACCAGCTGGAATTAAAACCCTTTTTTAATTCTTCCTTTATTTGGATTGATCACAATCAATCTTAGGACTTCCACAAGCCAAGAGTGACATCTAGCAATATATCAGGGCTACTCAAACTAATTAGAATAGATGAAGAACCTATTCATTTGGAATTGCAATGCAATACGGTCCTTCTCTTATATAATGTTTCCAATCATATTATTAGGATATGGATTGATTATGTCAAACCTCTAATATGATTAACCTCGTGTTATTCAATAGAACATGATTAAAAACCATTTTCAAAATCATGTTCAAGTACTTTGGCCAAAGATTCATTGAATCATATCTTAAAACATTCTCCTATTCTTATCAAAGGTAGAGATTCCTTATTGTGCATTCACATGCCTCCATGATGAATTAAGAGATCCCAATAGAACATAAGGACTAATTTGCATTATTGCAACTAAGAGTTCTCGTTTGACATATAGATAAATACTCCATACGAGAACTACAGTTGATCGCGTTCAATGTACTCATTCACTATTGAGCACCCACATACTTGTATTAGTGTCAACTACACAAATGGTTTGAGACCAACCATCCTCATTATTGAGCATACATAATATGTGCCAATCTTGATGGTTTATCTATGCCCATTTGATAACCCTATGATTAGGAACATTTTGGGATACTACAGTTAGAAATTAAAGGTCTTCCGAATCTAAACTTCTTTAGATTTCTTTATCTCTTATTTAGTATACCATGGACATTTATTTCTTTACATGATATAAAAGATAACAAAATAGGATTGCCCTTTATTTATCATATACAAAATGTATTCTAAGGAGATTACATCAAATGTATTGGCTATTATGGCACATTTCTAACACAAGTCACGTACATCATTAACTCATTCCAAAGCCACTAGAACCCATCAAAACAATCGCTAGAAGAAGAATAGAGTATTCTCTAGGACTTGCTTCTCATTCAAGATGCTTTGAGCCTAGCTCTTGCTAACTGAGAAACAGGGACTTGAAGGTTGTATTCATTTCTTCTTAACTATCCAGCCCAGCTAAGCCTTCTCAACAAAAGACCCCCACAGTTATCAAGACAGATTCAAGTTCGAATAAATCCTTAAGTTTGGTAGAAAACGATGCTCATAATAGTTAGTCACTACAATGTATGAACAATAACCGATGCTAAATACCTTTAAAACATTGGGAAATATATCATAAGCAAAGTGGTTCTCCTTAAAAGACATCAAAGTCAATGTTATTTGAAGAAAGTCAACAACTGAAGCTCATTGAGGCACCAGTTGATTTGAAGAGACCGATGTTGTTTAGGCATTGGTTTTTACTGTAAAAGGCAACGATTTTTTCCCGAATCCTATTAGCATTTTTTTGGTAGGGTCCCAACTGAAATAAATTGACAAACCAAAAGTCAAAAGAAGGCTTTCTTACACTTTTCGCAAGTACTAAAACTGTAGAAGTTAATAGCGGATTGTTATGCTACAGTAGTATAGGATGTTACTGGATAATATGAACACGACCAAAATAAGTACAATACGAAAGCATTCACTAAATATAGCATATCAGCAGCATCTTCCATATATATTACATCATAAAACAACTGAAAACCGCTGCACTAGACATAAGTTAAAAGAATTGTTACAACCATTTTCTCTAGCCACCACCCTCGTATGGGAATCGTAGGCAAGTTTATAGCATCGACCCACGGAACGAGATACGATTCCAAGTGAGGGCAACACATTACATGAACGGGATAGGTCTCTCTCAATGGGAAGTCGGTACTGCTCGGTTATATTCCACAATTGCTTGTAGACATAAGCCTGGTAATGCAACACATTACTTGTCCCAAACTGCCCTTTTACAATTGTTTGTAGATGAGGACATATGCCTGGTCATGCAATACTTTGCCGGTTCCAATTGCAGTGACAGATGCATCATCAAAGCGTAGCCACTGACCATTGGTATAAAGAGCATCAGTTGTATAATGCCCCTTTGAGGGCTCTCTCCCGTGATGAGTTATTGTAGAAACAAGTTTGTATTTTCGACCCTACAGAAGCAAAGTGAAGAAAATAAACAAGAAAACGAGAATTTATATAAAAGGCAAAAGTAATCTTGAAAATCTGGCTGTGACTACCACGAGGTAGTCAAACCATAATTGTTACTTCAAGACTTACAAGTTACAAGAAGACAATAAGGAATATCTTTATTTTCTTCTTTTTTGCTGAAGAATTGAGTATTTCTGGGTCTGCACAATCATTAATGTTTCCATACCAGTTTTAACAAATGGCGAAGTTCCACAGTGAGACTACATAGAGATGTAACACAGATTTTTTGTACCAACTCCGATCACAAGAGGTGAAATAATGTATAAACACACTATGACAACAGACAAATCCAAGAAATTATCAATCAAAACCCATAGTACAAGGTTATACTACTATATAATATGAACTTATGGTTTCAAATATAATTAAAGATCCATCTAGATAAAAGATTTCAAATCTAGGAACTTTGTGCTCATATCATACAATTTCAAACTATTCATTAGAATGCTCTTAATTTCAAATTACTCACTGAACCCAGTCATTCCAAAATATTACAGTTTGTACTAGTAGTTTTAAATTATATCTAGAGTTTTTATACTTCAGGGTTTAGGGAAAGTTTAATGAAAAGTTTCATTTTGAGAGTAGTTACGTGTCATTCTCAATTCCTTGTATCTTTCACTCATTAAATTCTTTGCTGCACTCACATATAAATCTTATATAACTTGATTTATACATTAGATTTTTTTTTCCCAGTAAAGCAACTGATTGATAACACACCTGCAATTTCTGAAAACAAAAATTATAGGTTGTCTAACAGACAAATACAGATCAAGAACAAACGTGTAAACCAGAAAGAAAAAATAATATAGAACAAACACATAAACATGGAATTGGTAACAGAAAGGAGTAGGACAGGCGTATCATTATTTCCACATAATAGAAGAAATATGGGTCATTAGATAAAAGTTTAAAATAATAAATTTAGATATAAAAGAGCATCACCTCAGTAGTTGGAGAAACAAGCAATTCACGACCCAAAACCAACTCAAGTGGAAAATGCACGGGCTTATGCAACTTAGTGCTTCCTTGGCTTCCATAACCAAAACGCATCAAGTGCAAGATCATTATCTTTGAAAGTGTCTGTATCTTTATTGCTTTACTAGCACTTACAACACCAGCCTGAAAAGCGATGATATACATAAAAGTCAAACAACAGTTAACATTATTTGTAAGAAAATAAACTATGCTTGAGGTTGATATTAATTTTTTAAAAAAATCAAACTATTATAAAACCTAGGCTGTGGCACATAAGTATTTCAGATGCACTACCTTTAAATTCAAACAATTTTATTCTGGTTAGAAGTGTGCATCAAAAATTAAAAAATAACCATGACCAAGCAATCTGTTCAAATTTGATTATACAGAATACAAGGACAAAAAGGGTGACACAATACAACTACACCCAAAACTAAGCGACAACAATAAGTCACCAAGAGAGAGAGAGAGAGAGAGAGTATACCTTCCCAGCTGCTGATGTTCGATACCCCTCAAGAGTTTCTGGTGCAGAAAACAACTTGAGTGCATCCTCTATAGTACGAACAGCTTCAGGGTAAATATCAAGGTGGAGCAATAAAAATGGTTGAACAGTAGCAGAAGCTTTATTTCCTGCTTAACAAAAACAAAACACACACATAAAACTCATGATAGAATCACTACTGAGGCAAAAAGAAAAGCAGAGTGCGCCAAAACAAAAGTAGCTCAACTCTACTAGCAAACTAATCTGCAATTATTTATTTTTTAAATATCTTCTATAACCATATGCTGACAATTGATCCCAGCAGTTTCTTCGAATGCACTAGCAAACAGAAGTTCTGGTTATTCATCCAAATAAATTTATTAATGAGCTAAGGTCAAGCCCCTCGAGTAGATTAAAATTATATTTGTCTACAAATATAATTAAAATTTTCTGATGTGGAATTCCTTTACGCTTAAGTACATCCTCTAGAATGCCAAATACTGCATCTAACTTACAACAACACAAGAATCATGAATTCTTGCTAAAACTCAAGAATCGTAGATAATTAAATCTTTTTATCAATTCACATGCACACAGGAAAAGGAGCCAAAAATCCATATGACATTAAGAATAAGAAGCTAACAATAAGGGAACATCATATGTTCAAACTGTATCTAAATTTCAAATTTTCAAAAAATAAAATGTGAATCAACTGTAAAATTGTCTACCCCTTTGAATTATGAAGAAAAAATGAAGAACCTCACAGCCTCAAAATGCAAGTGTGAACAGCAAGAATTTGGAAGTACAAAGATATATCTAACAAAACTGTTCGAAAATTTAAAAACTTAAACAGCCATAAGAATAATGCAATCCCCACACCTCTTGCCTTCACCACACTTCTCAATTGTCCTCCAAAAATATCACTTAATTCTGAAGGAACAAAACTCTGTGTCCTGGTTACTGCAGATGTATTCTTAGGCCCAACCGTCTCCCATTCATCTTCTTCTGCAGAAGATACTAGAGATGATTTGCGCCCATTAATACTCGAGGGCTGTCCTTCAAGCTTAAGTAATTCATCATGCATCTGATCCATAATGAAGCTAAGGAACTCCTGAGCATCTTCTTGTCTGAAAAACAAAAATAGTTTCACTAGGCAACTTAAAATAGAAAGTAGAATATAGATGTGCTGACATTGATATTTACACTATACAGAGAAGAAACTGAACAAGCTACTTATTTCTAATCCAAATTTAACCCTTTGGTAATTACTCTTGAGGTGTTCTAGGTTTCTTCATTCCTTGGTCCATGAAAATATTGGCAAACTCAAAATAATATAGAAGATTGTTAACCTATTTGTTATAACATTTTACCAATCACAAGTTAACTTCTAAAATATCTCAGTCTAACCCATTATTTCACATTAAATGGGTTGCAACAGGTGTAATAAACCACAAACAGATAAATAAATTGGAAAAAAGTGTAACATGTTTTCAGAAACTAAACAATTTAAGTGGTGACACTGTAACTGCAGCCAGGCAGTGGCACTTTTTCAAGCCATCAGACAAATTGTAAATCATGAGAATTATCAATCAAGCCTAATAATACTTACGGAAAACCATTACCGATCAATACAAGATTTATGAGAATCACAATGTAACAAAATTGCACTACATGTCTGACCTTTCTTGTTTATTTGGAAATAGTGAAAAGATATTAATATAAGGAAAGAAAGGAAACAGTGCATAAGGGATTTAAAAGAAAAAAAGTGGCAGGGAAGGACAACTTTTGTGACTACAAATAGATGCATGTGTCTAAATCTTTTTGCAATGATTGTGCCTTACAATTTCGGCCAGCAATACCATCAAGGATTAAATTTGCAATAAGAAGGCTCAACATAGAAATTAAAAAATACAAGAAGACAAAAACTAGAACATAAAATTATTGACCCAGATCAGATACAAACCTTGGCCTGCCCGAGATGCTAGTTGGTACATCTGGAGTAAAATTTTTAAGAACGCCTTCAAACATGGCAGGGCTAAAAGGCCTACCAGTCTCAAGAACACTTGCATCTTTGTTCTTTGAACTTGAACCACTAGGCATGTCAAATTCAGAGACGAACTCTGCAAATGCACCCAATGTTGGATAGCCAACCTAATAAATTCAAATTCAAATGGACAACATATTAGTTAAGTGATTAGCCAGAAAAAGAACAAGCATTAGGCAAGGTACCTTCCCATTTTCTGAGATCAGCAGTCAATATAAATTTTGTTATTTGCAAATAGCAATTCTACTAAAACCACGTAAATGCAAAGTAATCAAACAAACAAAAGAAACCTTAGGCACTTTGCGAGTTCTCAATTCCTGCAGAAGCTGAACAAAAGGAGAACAGGATAGAAGAGCCTGTAGCGTTGCATTGAGAAAGCACAGATTTCCCGAATTGATTAAACCACGAGGCAACAAGACTGTAGAAACTGTAACAGGCCCATTCAAACACTTCTGTAGTTCCCCCTTTACCTTAGAAGCTGATAAATCATCAACACGACCGTTGTGCTCTCTGTTCTGCAATTCCAGACTTGAAAATTGATTGGTGAGACCACCTTCGTTATTGGATAAAGGTAATGAAGCTACATCAATATTATCCGTTGTCGCCTCTTTCACACCATTACTATGGGCAGAACCATTTTTATAATTATCAGTACATCCATTCTGTGTAGGAGTCGTTAAAGATGCTGGTAAACTATCATTTGCTGCTTTTACAGACTCCGCTTCATTCTGCTTATTAAGTGAACTTAAAGGCTGAACTTTGCTGAGCCCTTTCACAGAATTTTGTGGTCTGCTTGATTCACCATTACATTCACAAGATGATATTTTACTAACAAAATTTATAGACCCAAACTGCAAAACATTCTTTTCCACAGGCTTTTCAGCCTTCCCAGGTGATTGCTTTTGCAGCAGTGCCCTGGTCTCATCTTCAGAGAATGACCCAAAAACGAATAGCTGCAAACAAGGAATAACAACAAAATTTAGCAGGTTTTATAGCACAAAGGAAGAGAAAAATCCCACGCCAATTAACACTAGTATTTCAAAATCACATATTAAACCATAAGACTAGAACGATGCAAAATATCCTACTAGATGCTGAAACAGCAATGATAACAACAAATCTACTTCTGCATTATTACTCAACAGCTAATTTAGGGCCTAGTGAGGTAAAGCTGTGTTATAATGGAATAGCCATTGCCACCACAATAAATTCCCACACTAAATATCCATCATAAAATGGAACTGAAAACACGCATCACAAACGAATCAATCCACAATGACAAATAGCAAATTGAGGCATTTCGTCATCCATAGAGCAAAATCAATCTGACCAACAGATGTTTCATCGAAGCATGAAGTAATTCACAGCTACAATACCGAAATTTCCAATCTCTAATTACTAAACTTCACAAAACCAGTCACAGATTAGTAAAATTATCCTCCTCAAATGAAAACCATACAAAAAGACAAACTAGTCAATAACAAATACAAAACCCACCTTAGAATCACTCATTTTGCGCACAGAACCGAATTGAAAATCACAGAAACACCCAACGAAAACCACGAATTTTGCCTGTGAGAGGATTGAAAATGAGGAAGAAGTACGTGAAAAACGTCGGAACCGAAACCAAGAATTAGGGTTTTGTAAGGCCCTGAAGGAGCAGAGGAGAAGAGAAAGACGTCGATTGAAGACATGAAAAGAGAGGGAACTGAGAGATTGTTGAAGGGAGAGAGCATTTAACGAAGAAACCCTCTCTTTCACCTTCAAGAACCCCCTCAACAAACCCCAACATCGACCGCAGAGAGAGAGAGAGAGTGCTGCTTAGGTTTAAGGGTCGGTGTAGGAATAGGTTTCTGTTTTTTGGTTGTTTTGATTTAGGATGGATATTTTAAAAGGAAATTTTTTAGAGGCTTTTTAATAAAAAGCTAAAAACAAAACTGTTTTCAGGAAAAAAAATAAATAAACAAAAAAATAAACAACTCTTTCGTTTTTAAGACACTGAGCATGTCAAACACCTCTTCCCACCGTTTAAATTAAATTAAAGTAGAATGTCGCTTGAAATAAAAATAAAAAAATTGAGCATATTTAGACCTAAATTTTCTTTTTCTAGATACAATTATTCATGCCAATAGGGTCTAGCCTAGTGAAAAAAGATATTGACTTATAAACCGGTCTCCTATTCGAATTAGGGATTGCAGAAATCCCCGTGGGAGCGGGTCCCCGACCCTAACAGGAAGATTTAGGGGGAAATTTAGGTACGGATACGAGGATCCCCGAATTTTAAAATCCCTGGTCAAAGATAGGTCGAGGATGGTATTGTTATCCCCATCTCCGAACCCAGCCCGACAAGGGATATTTATTTTTTATTAATAAATATGTGTTATAAAACAACAATTAACTTCTTTTCAAATAATTTTAGAAAATTAATACACTCATTTCAATTAACTATCTTGGAGTCGTTGCATATGGCATTAATAATAATGTACAAGTTTGCAAGTTGTATGGGATATATTAATAATACTGTTGATCGACATCTAACCGGCTTTTTTTAAACTACTTTTAATTAGGCTACATTTTATTTGCATAGATACAAGTTTCTAATTATTCAACCAACATTAAGAAAATATTTAGTGTTGTATATACGAATTGGTTGTTCAACTCCAAAAAGAAAATGAAGTGCAAGTTGAAAAATAAAGTATAAAGAAAAATAAAAAAGTGAAGTAAAAAGAAATTAATGTAGGGTAAGGGTAGAATAGGAAAGCGAAAGAACAAAATTAATTAAAAAGTATTAAAAAGCAAAAGAGAATGTAAATGTCCGTTTGGCATTGCTTATTTGGGGTGATAAGTGATTTTTTTAAAAAAATTAGAAGCTCAGCCCGTTTGGTAAACTATGAGAAAATCATTTATTATTAAAAATTATTGTGAGAGAAAGCTATAGGGGAAATCAGCTAATGAGGTGATTTATTTTCAGATTATGCAAGAATCAATTTCGAAAAGGCGTTGGGTTTAATGATTATGTGGCAATCATTTTCTGATTATGCGAGAATCAGTATCAACAACACTTTTAACAAAAAGTTTACCAAACACCAAACTGTTTTTTCTCACTGTTGATTTCCCTCACATTAAATCTGACAACGATTATTTTCACAGCCTAGCAATGTCAAATTAACCCTAAGTATAAAAGAGGAAAGTGGAAAAATTAGCTCCAAAAAATTGACATGCGAAGCCTCAAATGGTTTTCTTTTCACCCATCTTACACTATCAAAATATGAGACCCAAGCTTTAATAATTGTTGTTTAACAATTATTTAAACCTTTTTTTTCATAACTTTGTTTAGTTAATTTTTATTTATATTATTTTAAATTATCTACAAATATTTTAACCTCAAAGTTCAAATTGCTAAAACAAATATTGTCTCATAAAAATAAACAAGTATAACAACATATAAAATAAAAACAAGTAGAACAATATTGAAATTAAAAGTGAGTAACGCGTGACTTAAATTATAAACAACATTAAACTAAACATCAAACACAACTTAGAGCATTTGTAATCATATTCCCCACTTTTCTTTGTTGAATTAATCTTATTCTCAAATTGATTAACTGGGTTCTCTCATATTTTTTTGAGTTTGCATAGTATGATTTGATGGCCTTTTCTATCCTAAGGCCACGCCCAATAGTTGTTGCCCGTTTTCTTCTGCCCCTTTATTTTTAGGGGAGGTGGGTGCCATGGAGCGAGAGGGAGGTAGATGTGCGTTCATGGGGGAGATGCAGGTGGAGGTGCAACTGCGGTAGACCTAGTAAACAAGTCGTGTTTACTGTGTATTAGATTGACACGACACAACTCATTAAATTAACGGTTAGAAAATACTAAACATGAACACGACTCCTTAAATAACAAACGACATGATACGATTTGTTTCACCCATTAAGAACAAAAACAAACTTTTAAAAAAAAAAAAAAAAAAAAAAAAGAAAGCTGAAAAATAAGAAATAAAATTCAACCAAAGAAGAGTTGGGGAGGGGAGAAGGAAGGGAAGAAAAAAAGAAAGACATAAAAAACTACAAAATTACTATACTCTTAACGGGTGATAACAAGTATTCGAGAATTCACAGGATACAATTCGTTAACTTGACTGGTGGCTAATGGGTTCACCGTTTTCAACACAACCCAATAAGCCCCGACTTGAATATTGATTTAGGATTGCAAATTCGTGTCATTAATGGGTCGTGTACAATATTGTTAAGTCTAAACTGCGGTTAGGGGTGGCAATTTTAGGCACGACTCGAAACTCCCACGAGAATTTGGTGGGTTCAACCCGCACGATTAAAATTTGGGTCATTTACCCACCATGATCCGTTTAATAAACGGGTGGGCTTCAGGTCAACCTCTCAACCTGCTAAAATACTTATGTAACTCGTTTAACAGAACGGATCATGGTGGGTCAAACCGCAAACTCGCAAAAATACTCATATAACCCGCCAACCCATTAACCCGTTTATTTGTTTATTCTTCATTTTTCTAATTTTTTAAAAATGTCTTTTAGTTGCTACCACTTAGCAGGTCAACCCAACACGACCCGAAACCCGCATGAGAACTTAATGGGTCAACTCGTGCATGACACGTTTATTATATGAGTCGGGTTTGGTTTGAGCATTCTTAACACGTATATAATCTTGACACAACATGAATCCAACATGATACGACCCATTGTCAGCCCTAACTGCGGTGGGTGCTGGAGTTTGGGCCATCTCAAAGTGGTGAATTTGTTGTTTTTTTTGGGTTCAAAGTTTAATTTGCCCCAAAGCTATATCATGTGTCAGTCACATGATTCAAGTTAACATAAAATGTAACAGAATGACTAATTTGACATGAAAGAAAGAGTTAGAGGACAATTAAAGTGAAAATTTTGGTTGGATGACTAAAATAGAATTCGGGCATAAGTTTCATGGAAATATTTTTGTTCACTACTTTAATCCAAGGTGTAATCTTTCTCACCACTTGAGACGTGTTTATTGACATAATCATAGTTAATTTTTTGCTTTATATTTATGGAACTATGGAACTATAATTATGTTCATGGATATGTGAGTATTAAGAATGATGGTAAGGATACACTCTGGGTTAAAGTCATCATTTGAATAAAAAAACCCAAATTCATTATTGGCCTCATAATCTACGTGGACGGGCGTCATTATGTAATGTAATTCGGGATGGATTCGTATTTGTTGAGGATCTGAACAAAAAAAAAACCCTGTATTTTAATTTCGCTTTTCTCTAATTTAGTGTTATTTTATTTATTTAATTTTCAATTCTTGAAAAGGTCGCGTGGTGAGGAGAAATTTTTGTAAGTAACCGGTATACCAGCTGGTTGGTGTACCCACCAATAAAAATAGGACACGTGTAATAGTTTATTTTTAGCCTTAAAATTGCAGATACTTTTAACTCCGTTAGCTTTTGATGCAATCGAGAATCTTTCCATTTTTTATTTATCAATTTTCAGTTTTTCAAACAAAACCCTAAAGATACAAATTTTTTCTGACAATAACCCTTTTGCCACAGCAGCCTGATGTACGTTTTCATGGACAAAGAAAAAGGTGATGACATTTTCAGTATACATATATATTTTTATATTGGTTTTGCTCAGGTTACTTTTGAGTTACTGTTTCATGAGTTTTGGCTCATTGGATTATTATATAGGAGTTTCACTAAAATACCCAAAATGGGGGCTGAAATTATAAAAATACCAAACATCCAAAACACTTTATAACTATACCCAAAACCCATCATTACACACACTCAAAACCCATTTATAAACACACCCAAAAAATATACAATTGTTGATTGTGGGGTTGATTTTGGGTATGTTTCTATGTTTAAATAGTGCTTGGGTATTTTTATAATAGATATCTATAAATAAACCCAATTCTAGACATGTATTTATAAAAAAACCCAAATACTATTTAAACATAGAAACACACCCAAAATCAACTCCACAATCAACAATTGTATATTTTTTGGGTGTGTTTATAAATGGGTTTTGAGTGTGTGTAATGATGGGTTTTGGGTGTGTTTATAAAGTGTTTTGGGTGTTGGGTTTTTTTATAATTTCAGCCCCCATTTTGGGTGTTTTAGTGAAACTCCCTTTTTATAAATACATATCTAGAATTGGGTATTTTTATAAATATCTATTATTATATTGGTTTTGCTCCAGGTTCTTTGAACTTCTGCCAACCATCTGTAACAATTAAAATTGAAGATATCATCAACTACAGAGATTAAAATTGAATGAAAAATTCGAACACAGCAATGGAATCTACAAGAACAAGAAGGCAACCATAGACCCACCAGCATAGGCATGCAGAGCTTCAATGGCTGCAGCTCTGCTCAAATCAACAAGAGCAGACCCACTCTCCTTTGAATCCGAAAGGGTGGACCCAACAATTTGTTTCACTTTCCCCTGAAACCAAATCAACATAACAAGTACAGAAAATCAACAAAACACAAAAACACAACTGGGGAAGAAAGAGGAGGAGAAGCCTCAGGAGGAGGTGATCATCACTGAGTTTGAAAAAAAAAATGTACATGCATAATTAACCAGTGTAAATAACGTTTTGAAAGTAATAAAAAGAACAAGGAAGAACAAATTGTGGGTCTCAATGTGTTTCTCTTTTGCACGCAACTGGGTCATGATGATAAGGATGACTCTGGTTCAGAGACAAAGTTAGTCTTTTAACTTCCTCTATGTTACCAATCTTCTGTTAGTTTTTTAACTCGATCATTAACTAATATTATATGTATGTATGTATAGTTGATCGCAAGATGTTCCATTCCATGTGGTAACGGAGACAAAGTTAAAAGACTAACAGAAGATTGGTAGCAGAACAAATAGTTTAAAGTCAAAAAATAAATTATTACACGTGTCTTATTTCTATTGGTGGGGTACACCAACCAGCTAGTGTACCGGGTCCCTACAAAAATTTCTCCGTTGTGAGACTGTGGTGAGACTGTAGCAGGAGCTGTTTTTCAAACTTTATTTAAAAGAAAAGAAGAACTTGTTTTGCTAAAATCCCAGTGAAGCTATAAAGTCTCACATGGCGTAAAAGTAAAACAACCACCATGACTAACAACCACCACCACCACCACCTCCACGCCCCGCTCCGCTCAACTCCGCAGTCCTCTTCCTCCTCGTCATCTCAGACTTTCACATCGAAGCTCCTCCTCCTCCTCACTCTCCTCCCTCTTTCGCTCGCAGCCTTAGCCTTCATTCTCCAATGGCGCGGTGGCATCCCCGACCCCACCACTCGGTGGTCCCCACCTGGTTCCCACCACCTTTTCCCCGGCATGGACGCCTCTCCTCTCTCCTCCGCCGTCGTTCACTCCACGCCGTCCGATTGCCTCAGTCTCGGCCGTTCAGCCTCGCCTTCGTTTCCCTACTATCAGAATTGGAAGTTTGATTCTGTGTCCAATTTGAGACCAAAGGTGTGTTCTTTTTTCTTCTTTCTTTTTGGATTTGAGGTTGATCTGGTAATGGGTTTTGCTTGTTATAGATTTGGGTTTAGTGGGTTTTTGCTGCTGTATTCAAAAATTCTGAGTGGTCGTCCAGTTTGAGGCCAAAAGCTTTGTTACTTTGTGAAATTGGCGACCGTCGTCTGATCTGTATCTGGGTTTAAGATTACGGGTTCTAGATTTGTTTTGAGGCTGTTTATATGTAGTGAGCCTTTTTTTTAGAAAGGATAAAGGAGTTGTGCCAATCTTGCATTTCACTTTTTGCGATAAGTTTAGCTCTTTTGGATATATTTTGGTTCAATGCTGTTTGGCTAATAGATCCTTTTTCTCATGCTGGTATGCTCATGTTTGAAAATGGATCGTCTGCCCAATTGGGTCATAGGTGTTTTCTTTGTAGTTTTTTGTTTTTTGTTTTTTCATTGATTGGTTGAACAGTTTTTGGTGTGTACTAGGTGTTAAGGATTCACACACAATTCCTAGCCCGAAGATCACAAAAACAACCAAGAGAATAAAATGAAGAAAACAATCAATCACACAACACACAAATTACGAGGTTCACCCTGGTTTGGGCTAATGAAGACGATCCAGCAGAAAGATAGTAAAATTACAATGAAGAGGAGATAGCCTCTTCCCTCACACTCACAAGTAATTTCACTCATCTCAAACCCAGTACACCCAAGAAACTCACTCTCACACTCTCAAAGTTTTTTCTCTCACTCGGTATGCCACAACCCTATAGGCGAAATCTTCAAAGCCACTAGACATCTTTTGATCACGCCCTTTGATCACACACCACGGAGACTAACACCATAAGGATATACTTATAGTCTCCCTTTCAAAACCCTAGTTTCAATAGAGCAAGTTACCCAAGCTCAATAGAACTAGGAATCCAAAAACATACCCTAATAGGACTCAAAATCGAAAAAGGAAAAATAATCATGCGCAGGGCCGACCTGTCGCCAGTTGGTTTGCACCGAAAGTGACCAAACTTTAATACCGATTGGTCGCCCTTTGTTGCCGACCAGTCGTCGGTTATCCTCTATGCCTTTGACAACTAATTTGAGCCGCTATCCCAACACTAGGTGTGATTTGTTGGTGGTGCATTGGTCAAGCAATAGTTTTGTTGCGGAGAATCTAGGAACTAGCAAGTTTTTGTTATGGATTTTGAATTCTCTCTTGTCAGACCAGAGCTTTTGATTTTTCACTTGAACCATGGACCCTTGGATTGTTAAATTGTTTTTCAGAGCTAGTTAATGCAGTAAGTTGCTTCAATAATTTGAGGCAAAGCAAACACAGATCAGCTGAATCTAGAACAGAGGTAACCGAAAATAAATAAAAAACCAAAAGCTTACAATTGAAGTGAATTTTGTTGCAGGGTAGTAGCTGCTCTTCACTGGAGATTACATATGGTGCTTGAGTTTCCATATTATCATCTCAATCGTGAAGCACTTTCTGTTCAAATGCCGTGTAATGTGAACCAACTTCATCCGTATTCTGGAAACCTCAACTTAACCTTGCTTTCCAAATAGACTTGCCTGACTTGTTAATAGAAGACACTATTATAAATGCTTTAGACTTGCAAAGATGGGTTTTCCTTTTCTTCTTTTTTTCCCCCCGAATTGAACCCACCGTGCAGGCCCTGCTCTAGAGATCAAACATTGACAATGGCGTGTCAAGTGATTCTGCACAGCCTAAGAATATAGGGAATATCATAGTTCTTCAAATCATGGAATGTAATGAAGAATTAGCTACAGCCATTTAATGAGTGTTATATGTGTTTTGATGTATAATCATGAGCAACTTGGGTATTCAAATAGATAAACATAATGCGATTGATTGTTTCATTGACAACCTGTTCTGCAGACTCACAGTGAGAACATATGATAACATTGCCGTTTACATATTAGACTTTATATGGTACCAGTATATAGAGTGAATGGTTGGGTAGTAGAATTTGATTATATGAATCAGGTATCATTAGGACTTTCCTGTTCTAGTTATTTTATGAGTACTGCTTATTAATATCAGTAAAGCAAACATTTTGGTGGAATGAAGTTTTCCTCTCTTAACAAGTTAGTTTTGTGTGCAGATATGTATTACTACGAGTACTTCAGCTGGCTTAGATCAGATTTTACCATGGATGTTTTATCACAAGGTCATTGGAGCTACTACCTTTTTCCTTTTTGTGGAAGGAAAGGCTGCATCTCCTGAAGTAGCTAAAATTCTGGAGTCCATTCCTGTGAGTTAAAATATACTTCACTCTGACTGCTTATGTTCTTCAAATGCATTTCTACTGTTAGTTCTACTGTGCTTGATGTTGTGAAATTTGTCGAGAATAAATTTTGTGGTACTTTTCAGGGAGTAAAAGTGATATACAGAACAAAACAGCTTGAGGAGCAACAAGCTAACAGGTTAGTTGATTTTGCCGCTGTTCTTCTTGGACTATATATGCTTACTGATAATGTAATCTTCTGTTATTATTACGATTCCTGTCAGTTGTGATTAATCTTCTGTATATCTATCTCTTTTGTTGTTTGGCACACACACACACACACACACACACACACACACACACACACACACACACACAATCTGCCTTTGGAATGGATAACCGCTCTGTGGAGACCCGCACACACACACACACACACACACACACACACACACACACACACAATCTGCCTTTGGAATGGATAACCGCTCTGTGGAGACCTGCATAATTCAGATGGCCCCTCTGGCTGTTCAAATTGCACTGAAAAAAAGGGCAAAACATGCCTGTTTAGGGCTTAGCTTTTAAGTTTTAACTCCCTAGTTTTGGGCTACTAAAGAGTCCTTAAAGTTGAGAGTTAAAATTTAAAACCTAACCTGAAAATTGATTCTACACCAATAAACCTTGCCTGGAAATGGATCAAAAACTAAAAAATAGATAAGTAAAACATGGCGGTGCCTTTTGAACAGCAAGCACAGCTGTCCAAGTGGAGGTCATGTCAGCAGTGTGGTTATCTGCTTCTGAGAAGAATTCTATTTTCATTTTCGCTGAAATTACTTGTATTTTATGCTTCTTGTTTTTGGTACCATCAGCCGAATTTGGAATGAGACTTGGCTGTCCAGTTTCTTTTACAAACCTTGCAATTATGAGCTATTTGTGAAGCAATCTCTCAATATGGAGATGGCTATTGTCATGGCAAGGGTATGAAAGATTTTTCTCATATTACTGGTTCCTATGTTGTTAGTTTTACCTTATGATAATAGGTTTTGTTGATTTATTTCTTTTTTATCTGCTTGGAACTTTCTCCTGCATACAAAAATATCAGGATGCTGGAATGGACTGGATAATTCATCTTGACACGGATGAGTTACTGCACCCAGCTGGTGCCAAAGAGTATTCTTTGAGGCAGTTGCTGCTTGATGTGCCTAGGAATGTGGATATGGTTATTTTCCCGAACTATGTATGTGAAATTGTTTAGATACTTTTAAATTTTGTGATTTTGGGACATGTAAAGATGATCAAGCATGCTAGTCTAGTTAATTTCTTGTATTGGCTCCTGTTTCCGCCCTGATGCTTTTATTCAGTGATTTAATTAACTGTGCTTATTTTTATTGAGTAGGAGAGCAGTGTTGAACGCGATGATATTAAGGAACCTTTTACTGAGGTGAATTTCCTCTATCGTCCATCATTCTTGCCTTTTTTATTTAGTTAAATAGACTACACTATATCTCTAGAGTTCAACAATCAATAGATTGATATTTGTTATTCTATATGGTTCTTTAGATAGTAAAATAAGGTACATAGCATATGTTGCTGCCTGTTCCTTCATCATGCGTATCATAACTTTGAATTTGTGATAAGTTCCTAACCTTATCCTTAGACTTACCATGCTAGGAAACAGTATATTGTTGCCCAGTTAAACTGTGCAAGGACAAAGTTGTTAAACACACACATGCACACTTGGTGCCAATTTATATAATAGGAAATTTGGTTTAGGTCACAAATAGTATTGAAATTTGGAAATGCGAGGATCCTATTTTCTTTTCTGAGTCTAACCAATAGTGGTTTATGTTATATTAGTTTTAGGTCACAAGTCAACCAATTTTTGACCTCTTGGAAAGTCAAAATTGTGGCATTTTGTATAATTTTATAATCATTTTTGGTGTTTTAGTTTAACTTTAGTTTGACTTTTCAACTTTGATCTAAAACTAAATGCTAAAAAACATTTCGGATCAATTCCTAATATCAAAAATACTTTTTTACCAAAACCAAATTAGGCCTTTATATAATCCGAATTAATGGATCTGTGACCAGCTATGTTGTTTTAAATGTTTACCCAAGAACGTGAAATGATTCCAACTTGTAAGTAAACTTGCTATTACCTTGATCTGCCTTGTTTTCAAATCTATACAGAAAGCTTTGAAGTTAACGTGTTATTAGTTCAATAATGGCATAGTGTTTGGAGAGAAGTAGGCAACTGTGGGATTAGGAGAGGTAATATAAAGGATATGGAGTGTGCTGCATAAAGATGCGGTAGTCACGAACCTTCCTACAAATAAATCTATCCTGGTTGATTTTTGAAAATGCTGCACATCATCTCTATTTTACATTTCAATTAGCATTCATATATGGTCATTGATCTCTTGTATCTACACAAACAGGTATCCATGTTTAAGAGGAATTATGACCATGTACCAAAAGATACATACTTTGGCATGTACAAAGAATCAACTCGTGGCAACCCAAACTATTTTTTGACTTATGGAAATGGGAAGTCAGCTGCTCGAATCCAAGATCATCTCCGTCCTAATGGTGCACACAGATGGCACAATTATATGAAAACCCCAAAGTACTGTAATTTTATATGGAAAGAGTAGTGTTTTTTTTATTGAACTTATTCATCCCAGTAATCATATTTCTTGTAATTCCTTTTAGTGAGGTCAAATTTGAAGAGGCTGCTGTTCTACACTACACATATGCCCGATTTTCAGACTTGACTTCTAGACGTGATCGGTGTGGCTGCAAGCCAACAAAGGAAGATGTGAAAAGATGCTTCATGTTGGAATTTGACAGATCTGTGAGTTCATGCTTTGTTTAGATCTTGTTAAACTCTTCCACTTGCATTACAGTATCATCAAGCACATGATATAACTGGTTGAGTTTATAAAACTAACTAGTTGGTCCATACGGAAGAGTTATATAACGTGACCATGATAGGCACTGAGCTATAAAGGGTCCAATATAGAAAGGGAAAGTTCACAAGGGATACTTATACAACTGGTTGGAGGAAATTTGAGGCCTAGGAGAGGGTAATGTGGCAATAAGATGAGTTGCTGTTATTAATCTGATAAGTTTGGAAAAAGTTATGTCAGTCATGGCAATTTACTTCTTGTATGTGGTCATTTTCATTCAAAGCAGTCAAGGATGCTATTTGGATTAACTTGGGATCTGCTGGTGACTGTCAAGTTCAGTTGTTTATAGAAATAGAATTCTTGAAAATTTGAAGCACATTCTTATTGATTGAGCTGTTTTTTGAAAAATTAAAAAGGAATATAGTTTTGTTATTTTCTAACCTCAAGCATAATCTTACAGCGAGGCATATATGGCATAGTGACTTTCTACTGAAATCATTTAGCAGATTTGGCTAATATTCTACGAATTTGTAAATAGAATTTGGACTTGTCTTTTCCCTTCTATTTCCCCTTTCTTTTGGTAACAATTAAAATAGCTGCCAGCTCTTGAGTGCTTTTTCATTGCATTTCATTGTGCTAACTCTTTCATATACTAACTAACAATTAGCATTTCAGGCATTCATAGTTGCTTCGACTGCAACCAAGGACGAAATGCTGAAATGGTAAAATCTTCTGTGCAAGTGCTCATCTTCATCCTCTTTTAAAATTTGAGTTGTATTAATTCAAATGCTGTATATTTTGGAGAGAACTGTTGGAATTAGCTTACTCTTCATTATTGATAATCCTTTATTGTGAATTAATGTTTGAGCTTGGCTTCTATTCTAGGTACCATGAACACATTGTATGGGATGACAAAGACATAAAATTGAAACTTTTGAGAAAAGGCATTTTGACTCGAATATATGCTCCCATGGTAAGCATGTTTATCAATATTCTTCACCACAACAAATTTAATCCAAAAGAAATACAAAAGAATCTAACTAGTGGTCACAATTTTTTTTTTCATAGCTGATATATCTAGTGCAGAAGACACATTTGAAGTTGACTAGTAATGAAAAATTTACTGTAACTGTATTTTTGCATAGTGTGATACATTGTAGTTGTATTTTTATATAATGTGATGGATGAAGTAGACATATATTTATTTTTTCTTTTGGCTAGTCATGAAAGACTGTCATATCTAGTGTTTATATCATGCAGTTGAGGATTCACTCACTTCATCTTAGATATTATGCCTTTATTTTTGGAAGTCTTCCCTTGGTTGTCTTGCTAAATAACAGAGCAGCCTTCATCTCCTAAAAAGTTTCATTTGCTGAAAATAATGTATATTACAGTAGATAGGGCGTAAGTGGTTAATAATCAGAGGGAAAGAGAAGAACGAAAGTAAAGAAGGAAGTTAGTTTGATAGTGGGAAGTGGATTATCTTTGTCTATGAACTTCAAATATCACACAGAACACAATTGAGTTGGTTTTATTTATTAGTGTAGATTTATATCTGAATCATTTTAAAAGCTATCCCTTGTTGTACATCTCAGGCCATAATACAAGGACTACGGGAGTCGGGAGTGTTCAGCTCTGTTATTGCATCTGCCCCAACAGCTCTCTCAAAAGAAAAGTTTTTGTTGACAATTGATAGTAGTAACTCTTCTAGAGCTACTGCCTCCCAATCCCTCCCATCGAGGAAGATTGGCAGAATTGGAGAGAGTAAGGCTACTATCAGGAAGGCCTTGGAAGTTGACGCAGCTGAATTTGAAGAAGCTGCTGTTCCACCATTGTCGCCACCCGGAATGGATGACAACCATCTCAGTGTACAAGTGTAATAAGGTCTCTTAGCGTGATTGCTTCTTCTTCTTAGTGTGAATGGACAGGTTAATAGGTGAGTTTCAAATATAGCTGTAATTATTCTTTTTTAATTTTTTATTAGTCAGACAGAAGATTCTCATGTGACAAGTCTAGCTTATAGGCAAAAGTTATAAACATTGAAATTCTACGGATATTTCATTATAGACATTGAAATTCTATATGAGGATTTTGTTCACAATTCTATCCTTAGACTAATTAAGTTGCATTGTTAGCACCGTCTTCATTCTTTATAAAATTATGTATTAACATAAATGTGATTAAGAAACTCCAGAAATTTTTTAGCTCAAACATATGCAAAAAAGCTGCACGTCAAATGTTTCATCCGAGCTCCGACCATTTACTTGTTGGTCTAACATCCGAGCTCCTTAGTGGTAAAACTTCAAGTGCACTTGCTCACAATCACTTTAGCTACAAGCTCATTCTAATATATCTTGAATAGCTACAAGCTCTTTCTTGAAACTCTTAGTGTCATTCTAATATATCTTGAATATAGAATTGACACGGTTCAAAACTAGATGCAATGAATGGGTGAATGATTTCTTCATAACTTTTCCTGATTTAGCAAAACAAAACAAAAAGCAAAAAAGAAAGGAAAAGGATCTAAGTCGAGTCATCGTATTCTAAGTTCACAAAGAATTTTGAAGGGTTTTTGCTAATTTCACATAACCGAAACATTTTCATCCTCGGGTTCATCCACAGCGGCCCCTTGCTGCACTACAAGAATGGATGCGTTAATTGCAAAACTTGAAGTCAATAATGCTTCCCCGAGAGGCCCCAATTGATCATCAGTCTGGCTCAAATAATGATCCGAAAATGCCTTCGCCGGTGATGTGCTTCCATGCCGTCTTCCCACTACGTACAAGTCATATTCACCCTCCAACTCCCTTATGAGATTCAGAGTTTGTTCCCAGCTATTCACAGCCTCCTCCAAAAATTGTATGTTGGGGTTGTGCACTTGGACTTCAGCCTAAACTCGTCCACGTACAACTCGTCTATTTGCTTCTCCCTCCCACTGTCTTCCATTACCTTTGGATCAGTTTCGTTGTTGTTGCCGTTATTATTTGGGATAATGATAAACCGTACAACCTTTAAGTTAACCCTCGAATTTCCTGCCATCCTCCATGCATACGTTAACGCCTCGCGGTCATCTGCCCCTCCGATGAAGAACATGGCGAAGTGGCGGTAGGCCTGGGAGGTGTACTTGTATGACTCGGTCATATGGGACATACTCAGCCCGCGGTCGACAAAAACCGCCATGGAGCAGGGAGCCTTTTCGATCACGTTATTGTTGATGCCCTTCAAACTAGGGTTGGCATCCTCCATGGCGCCGTCTATATTAGCTTGCATGCGGAACGGGATGATTATGATGTTGATGCACTTCTCCTCGTCCAGATTGCATATGTCCTCGTGCATGGTGTTGTAGGCGGAAACGGTCGTGAGTGCTTGAGTCAAACAATATGAGTAGAATATTTTCAGATATATTTCATTCTCCGAAAGGAGGTATATATATAATACAGGTTACAAACCCTAGTAGGGTTTAATTAGGAAATAAGTGGAAATCTAATTACATAATATCTATACAAAAGGAAAAATAAATAAAACACAAATAGAATATGATATATTCTACTCGCCAACACTCCCCCTCAAGTAGAAACAGCTTTCGTAAGAACATCAGCTAACTGATACTCTGAACGGATGAAGGGTAAGGACACAATCTCCGCATCCAACTTTTCTTTAATGAAATTTCGATCAACCTCCACATGCTTTGTACGGTCATGTTGTACAGGATTATGAGCAATTGCAATCGCAGCCGTATTGTCACAATATAAATCCATGGGTATTAGGCCCGAAACCAAGGTCTTTCAACAATCTCCTCAACCATAGTAACTCAGATACACCATGGGCCATTCCCCGATACTCGGCCTCAGCACTAGATCTAGACACCATTTTTTTTTCTTGCTCCTCCACGTAACAAGATTGCCACCTACAAACATAAAATACCCAGATGTCGAACGCCTATCTGTGGCTGAACCTGCCCAATCAGCATCTGTATACCCTTCTACATTCGTATGGCCATACTTGGAGAAAATTAACTCCTTGCCAGGAGTTACTTTCAGATACCTTAAAATACGAGTCACAGCCCCCATATGATCCACACTAGGAAAGTGCATAAACTGACTCACTATATTTACAGTATACGCAATGTCCGAACGGGTATGAGCTAAATAAATCAATTTCCCCACAAGTCGTTGATAACGTTCTTTATCAGTCGGAACTTGATCGGGATATATCCCCAACTTATGATTCTGCTCACTAGGGGTATCAATTGGTTTACAATCCAACATTTCAGTTTCTGCAAGTAAATCCAAAACATACTTTCTTTGGGATAGAAAAATACCATGTTTAGATCTGGCAACTTCAATCCCAAAAAAATACTTTAAATCACCTAATGATTTCATCTCGAACTCGGAAGCCAGATACTTCTGAAGACTCTGTATCTCTACATGATCATCTCCAGTCACAATCATATCATCAACATAAATAATTAAAGCCGTCAATTTACCTTTATGACGCTTCAGAAACAAAGTATGATCAGAGTTACTTTACACATACCCAAACTTCTTCATGGATGCAGCAAATCTTCCAAACCACACTCTTGGAGACTGCTTTAATCCATACAAGGATTTCCGTAGCTTGCACACCACACCCTCCTTAGAAGTCACAGGGATACCTGACGGAGGATCCATATATATTTCTTCCTTGAGGTCACCATGGAGGATTGCATTTTTGACATCAAATTGTAGCAGCGGCCAGTCACGGTTAGCAGCTAAGGATAAGAGTACGTGTACAGTGTTGAGCTGAGCTACTGGAGCAAAAGTCTCTGTGTAATCCACTCCATATGTCTGAGTATACCCTTTTGCTACCAATCTTGCCTTGTAACGGTCAATGGAACCATCAGCCTTGTGCTTCAAAGTAAACACCTATCTGCACCCAACTGCTTTTTTTCCTTTTGGTAAAGGAACTAACTCCCAAGTAGCATTCTTGTTCAAAGCTTCCATCTCAACATGCATTGCATCTACCCAGTTTTGATCAGATAAAGCATCCTGCAACTTAGTTGGCACACATATACTAGATAATTGACACAAATATGATGCATATGACTTAGATAAACGATGAGTTGACATATAATGGTTAATAGGATATTTAGACTTGGCATGTATATAAGGAGAATATTGCACTTTAGGTTTCCCACGGGTAGTACGTGGGGGCAAAAAATAGGTAGGCACATCACTAGAAAGTACCTCATTATCACAACTTGATTGAGGCAATGGTAGGGCAGATGGGGGTTTATTATTAATTTCATATGTACGAGAGTCGCCAATATCACTGTTATGTCCTTCTGAGAGAGACTCGAAAACACCAACAATTTCATCTGGCGACCGGTCGTGGCTTTCCTCGTGACCGGTCGCGTCACTCGTATCGGTACTGTTGTCGCTCGTCGACGCGGGCGACCGGTCGCTTACTATGTGCGACCGGTCGTTTCCTGGGCAGATTCGTTCGCGACCGGTCGTTTCCTCACGGCGACCAGTCTCTTCTCTCATATCGATACTGTAGTCTTTCATCGAGGCGAGCGACCGGTTCCTTCCTATGTGCGACCGGTCGTTTTCATCACAGAGTCGTTGGCGACCGGTCGCGTCTTCCTTGCGACCGGTCGCTTCCTGTTCGCCAGAAATTCCTTCTTCAGGTCCAAAAACTTCCATATTTTCCACTCCGAAACTCTTCAATTCACTCCCCCTCTCCCCCTGAATTGAAGAGGAGGGAGAGACATAGTAGGGTACTTCTTCATGAAAAGTAACATCCAAAGTGACATGTACCTTCTGAGTAGGCGGGTGATAACACTTATAACCTTTCTGAGTAGTAGAATAACCAATGAAGACGCAGCGGAGAGCACAAGGATCAAGTTTACTCCGTTGATGGGAGTAGACATGAACATACGCAACACACCCAAACACCTTCGGAGGTAACTTAGAAACCGAAACCGGAGGAGTAAGAGCACACAACACATCAAGTGGTGTCTTGAAATCAAGAACCCGACTAGGAGTACGGTTAATCAAGTAGGCGGCGGACAAGACATAGGGAACAGACATATCCAACATCAGAGAGCGAGCAACTTCAAGTAACTGGCGATTCTTCCTTTCAAACACACCATTCTGTTGAGGTGTGAATGGAGTGGTAGTTTGGTGAATGATACCTTAATCACGAAAGAATTGGGCCAAGGTATGATTCACATATTCACCGCCATTATCAGTGCGAAATACTTTAACACGAGCATGGAATTGAGTACACACCATGGCACAAAAGTCAGGAAGAATAGAGGCAACATCATGTTTATTCTTCATCAAATACACCCATGTTAAGCGAGTGCAGTCATCAATAAACGTCACAAACCAACGGAAACCATGAGAAGTCACACGAGCAGGACCCCAGATATCAGAATGTACTAACTCAAAAGGCAAAGCAGCTTTATTATTACTTAAGGGAAAAACAGTACGGTGGCTCTTGGCCATTACACATGTCTCACACTTAAAATTGGACTCATCACATGAGCGAAATAAAGATGGAAACATACGCTTAAGGTAGCCAAATGACGGGTGTCCCAAGCGACGATGCCATAACCAAATTTGTTGTTTGTCTTTGACACTGCAACTTTGAACAGTATTAACGACACGATCACGAACTGGTGCAGAAGGCAATGTCAAATAATATAACCCCCCTATCCGTTTACCATGCCTAATCACCTCGTGAGTCTTGAGATCCTGAAAAGAGCAATGGGTAGGATAGAAAGTAGCAGAAGCATTAAGTGTATCAAGTAATCGACCAACAGATAACAAGTTACAATGGATATTGGGAACTAATAATGCACGAGACAAGGACAGAGTTGGAGTGAGAGAGATTGTGGCCTCGCCAGTAATTGGAGAGGGCAAGCCATTAGCACTAGTTATGTATGGGTCACGGGTGTTTCTAGACAAATCATCAAAAAATTTAGCATCATAAGTCATATGATCAGAAGCACCAGTGTCAATTATCCAAGTATTGGAGCCAGTACCTGGAATAAAGTCAGAAACACGCAAATTTGCAGAAGCCGCAGCAGCAACAATGGAGTTATGACCCATGATTGTAGCAGAAACTCAACAAAGCACGCAGAGTATACAACAGAACACAGCACAGACACAAATACAGCAGATGCACAAAGACAAGCACGAACACAGTAGAGGCACGAACACAACAGAGGACACAACGGAACACAGCAAAGGCACAGGCACAAACACGACAGAGTACGCAGCAGAACACAGCAAAGGCACAGGCACAAGAACCCTAAAAAAGAATTAGGGCACAGAGTAGAACACGGGGCACAAGAACCCTAAAAAGAAATTAGGGCACAGAGTAGAACACGGGTAGGCACAACACACACAGGTCACCAGAAAGTCGGCTCTGATGCCAAGTCAAACAATATGGGTAGAATATTTTCAGATATATTTCATTCTCCGAAAGGAGGTATATATATAATACAGGTTACAAACCCTAGTAGGGTTTAATTAGGAAATAAGTGGAAACCTAATTACATAATATCTATACAAAAGGAAAAATAAATAAAACCCAAATAGAATAGGATATATTCTACTCGCCAACAGCTTGAACATAAACGTTTTCTCTTCCCTTGGCGTAGCTTTCAAAGGCATTTCTATAGGTGAATGACTCAGGTTGTGCCTCGGTGTTGGCCCAGGTATGATTAGTGTTAGCTTTGCAAGCGTCGTGCATAATGAGCATGGCCGAAGCTTGGCCAGTGAGCTCCACGAGTTGGACGGCGATGACATAGATCTGGGATTGTTGGGATGGATTTGAAGCCTCGAGGAGGTCTACAACGCCAGAGACATTGATGGAGGTGTTGGTATATGTGAGGATTCGAAGCTCGGTATCAGGTTCTAAGCTTTGTATGTTCCTGATTTTGTATTGTGTGGAAGCCCTTGTGGTCTTGTAACCCAGGGCTAGGAAGGGTCCAACCGGAACCGTCGTTAGCCAAATTGCACTCATCATTACTGCAAACGTTCGGTGGTCCAAGACCTATAGACATGATGCACCATACATATATGTAATTAATTAACACTACGATGTTGTCAGATTATAAATTCGAACAATTAATTGATCAAGTCAATTCTTGTTTAAATATGTGTCGTTTAGAATCATAAATATCATATAAGTTGAAAAGATAACGTTTTGATGTCGTATTAACTTATTAACTAGTTTATGAAATAACGAGTGAGATAGAATATAGTACTTGTAGGTCCTTAGCAGAGTTGAGAATGATGAGTCCCAATAATCCTTTAGTGTTCAGGAGTATCCCAAGAGTAAAACTGTCCCAAGGTTGAATTTTTTGGATTAAGGCGACGAGAAAGGTGGTGAAATCTTAGAAGCGGAAGACAGAACGGTAACCACCATGACACGGCACGCATGAGCTGCACCGTAGGGCACTTGGTTCGCAACGTCCTCATAAAAAACATGTCTGAAATCGGTCCTTAGCCCGACGAACAAGAAGAAAATGGGAATCATGAGCAGATACACATAGTTTTGGATCCTCTGCATCACCATCTTCTTCATCTTTCCCTTCTTGGGCATGATGGCTCCCAACACAAAAGGCCCGACGATGAAGTGGGACCCACATGCTTGCGTTATGAACCTGAATATCACGACACCGAACAGGACAAAGCACACGTTGAGGTCCATATCGTTATTGTTCCTTTTGTTCTCGGTAAATTTGCAGCGGATCGCCCACAAGAGAGCAGGCCGAAGAACAAAAACACATAGGACTACGAAGGCCACGGTGGTCGCGAACCCGCGCCACCCGGCCGCATTCATTACCGACATGGTCACCACAAGAAGAAACCATGAGCATAACTCGGCAATGACGGCGGCGGATAGGGCAAGCCGACCGACCTCAGAATGGAGGAGTTTGAGGTCGGCGAGGATTCGAGCTAGGTCGAGGAAGCTGGTGGTGGCGAGGGTAATGCCCCAGACAAAGGGCCCGTACCTGGTGGGCCTTTTGGCCTTGTACTTCCAGCGAGAGTCGTCGCCAAGAAGAAAGTAATGAAGAGCCGCGCCGAGGGGAACGGTGACGACAAGGCCCGCGAGGGCAATGCTCAGAGCCTTCTACCCCGCACGTTTTACTGGTTTGAAATCAAGCTCTAAACCCACCATGAACATGTAGTAAAGGAGGCCCAAGCTTGCAATTGTTTCTATTGTCAAGAAGTTGTGGAAAGGAGCTATGTACGCGCGAGCAAATCTCATACCACCGATGACAGATGGACCCACTAGCACGCCACCCTCACAAAAGAAAAAAGAAAAAAAAAAAAAACATTCTCCTTTAATTGAGAGCAATTCATCAAATAGGTTATTTGATAGTCGACCGATTTGATTGATATGTTTTTTATTTTCTTTTCTTTTTACAAGGATAATTCTTAATGGAGATTAAAAAAAAAGTTGGTTGGGATAATCAAACTACAATGGTGCAATTCACTCAACAAATGGTATTTCAAATAGTGTTCATCGTTGGATGCATATTGAGGCTAGAACTTACATGTCATGGGCAATGGCGGAGCTAGGAATTCTATTAAGGAGGGTCAACTTTAAATAGCTTTATAATTACAATGAACTTAGTTTTTATAGGAAAATATATATAAGAATTCATTATAATAATTAAATTTCAATATCACAAATTTAATATCTTAGTAAGTGTAACCCAAATTACCTAAAAATAATGAAAGAGTATCAAAAATTGATTAATTTTAGATCGAATGAGAAAATCAAATAAAATCCATGATACACACATATAAATGACATATGAAGATATGAAAACAAATATAGATCATATTCATGTTCATTGTAGACAATTTACATTTGTGAGAAGGGTCAATAATAAGTATACCTATAAAACAATTTGGATAACTTAGAGAAAAATATTTTCAAAATGTTGGTCAAGTGACCCTTGTAGGCCTTAATTGGCTCCAGAAATATGATAATTCATTATGATTACAAATAAAGTATTCACCCACCTTATTTGTATAATTTTTATGAAACCTTGATGCTAACGCTGACACATCTCCAGCAACGACTTGATTCTGGATCGAAGGGGTAGTTGTTTCATGCTGGAACATTGTGGTTATATCTTCAGTTACACTACCCTCATTATTATTCTGCTCGTACACAACCTGGATTCCAAATTCCTTCGTATCGAATTCAATTCTAACCGAACTACGTATTTTATCTACCGAAAAACGTATTTCATCCCCACCCTCCAATTCATCGTTTGCAAATCGCCAATGACTAAGCCATAACAGATGTTCCTTCTCTTTTGGAAACCCTATTGTGACTGGCACATAGCTCCACTTAAGACCCTTTGTCTCATTACTGATGTGAAGAACGGGAACGCCCAAGTAAATCGATCTCTCATCACGAACCTTACCTTGTGCATACACAACACATGCATTTAGGCCTCGGATCTTCAAATTTCGATGTGGAGGTATAGTTATAGACAGCTCAGAGTTACCCATGCTCGACTTGTGGCAGAACCAATCTGGAACCTCGCTCCCATGAAGGAATATACTAAATATACCACATTCATCCAGTCCCTGTTTCATGCATGCATGGAGAGATTTATATACGTTCAAATATTACAGGCCACAGAAAATAATCATCATAAAAAACTATACAATACATGAGAAAGAGAGAGAGAGAACCTGGAGAGGACCCTTCCTTGTTGTACCCTGTCAAGCGGTTGAGCATTTCAACTTCAGTGCTTCCTATGGATTCCAAATTGAACAGACCGATATCTTTGATCATTTCTATGTCGACGCTTCTCAACGGTCTCGTTTTGAACACGTTTTGAATTTCAACTAAATTCTCGCATATTAAAACCGCACGTCTAATTGTTTTTAACATGTCGGGTAAGTTTAGTAGTACTCTTTTCAATGAAGTACAATACCATGCGCGCAAAATCTCTACACTTGGTGGGAACTCGGGAATCATTTCGAGGTTTGTGCAACCTTCCAACAAAAGAGTCTGGAGCTTACTAAGACCATTCATGTTTACTGATAGGCTCAAAAATGGGTTTCCACTTAGATCCAAATACTCCAATGAGGATAGGCTAGGGAATTTCTGACAGATTGCAGTACGCCATATCTAAGCTTTTTAAAAATTGTGGCAAACTTGCACTGGTAAGTTGGAGATTTTTTCTTGGCAATACCCATGATCGGATTGATTGCCATGATTTAACTGCAAATAACAGACTGAGTTTCTTCATGTCAGTAGGTGTAGAGTCTGACTGATTTTTAAGGATCATACTGGCAGGCAGCACAAGATTTGAGCAACCAGAGAGAATAAGTTTCTGGAGAGATCGCGGCATACTAATTCTTATTGGAAGCTTCATGAGATTTTTGCAATCTTTTAGATTCAAGAAAACAAGTTTCTCCAAATCTCCAATGGATTCATCCACCTCTTTCAAATTTATGCAACCTTTAAGAATTAATCTCTCGAGGTTAGGAAATCCTGACAAGTCAGGGGTTGTCACAAGGCCATGTGAATGACTGAGATTTAAGATTTTCAGTCTTGGAAGAAACTGTTTTAAAAAAGAAGTAATTAGTTTCTATGAATATATAATCATCTTTAAATTTGTCTGTGTGTGTGTGTGTGTGAGAGAGAGAGAGAGAGAGAGAGAGAGAGAGAGAGAGAGAGAGAGAGAGAGAGAGAGAGAGAGAGAGAGAGAGAGATTAGTAGCATACCCTAGTTCCCTTCCAAACATGTTGGAGGCTGCTGTTCCGCAAGTCAAGAGCAATTAGACTTTCCAAGTAAAAATTGGTTGGTATTGACTTTAAAGTGAATCCTTGCCAAGACAACCAGATTAAATTTTTTGGGAAATCTTCAAAGCCTCCACTGATTTTTACATTATCAAGCAGCAGGAGTTCAAGATTGTGCATCCTTCTAAATGCCTCTGTTTTGAAACCTATCTCATTTGATACGGTAAATGAGTTTGTTGAAGAAGAACTAATTGACTGCCAGGAGAAGAAACCAAGCCGACGTCGGCTGCTTGAACAGTTTCCATCATAATCTTCAACGTGGAATCTTTTTCTGTTACTTCCATTGGATATTATCTTAGAAGACTCATCTTTTATTAACATAGGAATGTTGAGCATGAGGCCCTTAATAGTTTCTGTACCCTGGTAACAGATAAGAACATTGGGTAAGTAACTTGTCACATGCACAACACAATTACGAATACATAGACATAAAAGAAGGTATTTCTTACAGTTAATTTTCTCAAAACATTAGAAGCATCTTTATTCCACACTCTAGTACGTTTTCCAGGATCCTCAGGCGATTCTTCGCGAATAATTCCCCTTCCCATGTCTTGAAGTAATTGGTGCATGGTTAACTTGTTGAATCCATCAATTATCAGCAGACATCTATCAACCAGATTTTGAATTCCAATGTTTGTGGCAAACTCACATTCATCAAGGACTGTAGTTGAAAAATCCTTGTCTTTTCCTATGAAGAAACATGCTATATGGAGGAACAGACGTTTGTCATGATCTTGCAGAGAATCCAAGCTTATTCTGAGAATCTTTTGAATTTTTCCTTCAGTAATCACATCCAAGTTCTGTAATGCATTTTTCCATACATCTGCAGGTTTTCCAAAGAGAGAAGATCCTAGAACTTGAAGAGCTAATGGAACCCCTCCACAGTGTTGCACTACAGGTCTTGAAAGATCCATGTAACCTTCGCCAGGATGGGGTTGTCCAAAGGCATGCCAACTGAAAAGCTCAAGTGATTCATACTCATGCAACCCTTCCACCTCAAATAATGCACAATTCTCATGAGCCTTTAACAAATGTTCATGTCTAGTTGTTATGATTATTTTACTTCCTGGATGAAGCCATTCTCGCATTCCAAGAATTGCATTGAATTGTTCCAAGTTGTCCACATCATCAAGAGCAATAAGAACTCTTTTGCAACGTATCGCTCGTTCGATCTTTGTGATTCCTTCATCCAAGCTGTATATTTTCTTTGCTTTCCCCTTTTGGAGATCTGAAAGAAGGTTCCTTTGCAAGTGAACCAAACCATTGGGAAGTTTTGAAGTTGCTCTAATATCTGCAAGAAAGCTGCTACCTTGAAATTTATTGAAATTCTGGTTATAAGCAGTCTTGGCAATGGTGGTCTTGCCAATTCCACCCATCCCATAGACTACAGCTACTCCAACATTAGTTGATCCATCTTCTAACCACATGTTTAGGCCTTTCACACGACAATCTATTCCAACTACATGGGGATCGACTCTTAATCTCCTATTCCATGTGTGATCTAGTTTATTTCCAATAACTTCAACTATTTCTTGGATAAACTGCGACTCGGACCTATAAATTATTGATATTAAAATACACAAGGCACAATAAGTTATTTCTTTTCAACAAACAGAAACTTATTTCTTTATTATTTTTATTTTTATTTTATAGAAGAGAATTGATATTTATATCATAGGTTGAAATGAATGATATTAAGTAAATGAACTTTCAAAACAGAAGTGCTGCCATCTAACAACGCCATGAGATTAAAGAAAAAGCTTCACTATAATCTACTTTAAAAAGCATCATTTTGGGAATGAAAAAGTACCGATCTCCTAAAACCATCCCTCCCAAATCTGCAACATCTCCGAGAGCTTTTCTCCACTTCTCCACCTTGTCCATCTTCTTGTTGAAGCACTGTTGGTGTCTGGCAAATGCTTCTTCAAAAATTCCTGTCTGGTTCCTGACATGGGATGGATCCACATCATAGAAAATCGGCATAACCATGTGCTCAGTAGTTTCTCTACGATCCATGATCGTCACTAGTTCATCCAGGCACCATCTCGAGGAAGCGTAGTCCTTGGAGAAGACAATGATGGATACTCGAGACTCTTGTATTGCTTTTTGAAGCTCTGCTGAAATATTTGCTCCTCTCTCGATTTCGTCATCATCTCTAAAAGTGTGGATCCCTGCCACCTCCAAAGCCCTGTAGAGGTGATCAGTAAATCCCTTGCGTGTATCTGTGCCCCTGAAGCTCAAGAATGCATCATAAGTGCACCGGTGGTTTGGGGATTTAGGGTTTGACATTTGGAAAAAAATATGAGCTAAAACTGATTTGGGGGAGGGGAGGTATCGGGCTGTCTGTTTAAACAGAGTCTGCGTCCTTTTTTTAATATAAAACTGGAGCAATAGTCTGCGCCCCTTTGGGGACTTTCATCAAACACTTTGCAGGGGTCAATTTTCTCCCCTTCAATGGCAGATTTCAGAGGTTGCAGGGGTCACTTGACCACCCTTGCTCCTCTGTAGATCCGTCCATGGTCACGGGTGAAATGCACTCAACAAATTATACTTGATTTTTATTTTATACGAACCAACACATATAACATGCTTACACATATAAAAATAACAAACGAACTGTTGTGTTAGCACCTATTTCCGAACATAGATGAATAACACAATTTTGACATGAAAATCCTATGGAACTCACATTGTACGAAAGTATATTTCAGTTTTCTTTTCACATTTATATAAGAAGATATGACATTTCAATATTTATAAGAGCTAAGACTACTTACAAGAATATCAGCGACAATACGAGTATGATGCAGGGGCTTGAAGGCAACCATGAGAATGCGAGTGACGAGCATGACGAAGACCAATTGGCTGTTGAGCGACGGGAGAGATCTGTTGGTGGGGGTTTCCGCATGCCAAAAATCTCCTCTCATGAAAACTGTCATATTATAACATACCCAAACTGTTGCATCTCCTGATCCTGGTGGACTCATTGATATACTCTTATCTATTTACTTCTTTGAATCCTCCCTCGTACGACGTCGTCTTCTTCTTCTTCTTTCCTTTACATATGCCTCCCTTGTTTCCCCCCAGCTACAGAGAAATGTAATTATATAGGTGAAATGCCCTGCCCTAAACGTTCTCTCTGTTTTGTACAGCTTTTCATTTTCAGTTATGCACCAGCTATACATAACCAACTAGTTTAAACCATCTTTACATGTAACCAACTAACCATTTTCAATTTTAAGTTACTCTTCTTTTTTTACTGTCTCCTTCTCTTCTCTCTCATTTTCATTGAATCTCATGATCTCATCCACTCAAGCTCATTTAAATGAAATCTAATGGTGGTCGCTTTATGTGGTAAGATCTCTTGTAATTTTTATTTTATTTTATTTTTGTTTCCAACGTCATTTAAGTTGAAAGGATCGAACGTTTTCACCTTTTAAGTAATATTTTCTTAACTGAAAAGTAAACCTTTGGGTTCTGTTTTGATGAAGTAAATGGTTTTTGAATTTTGAGGAAATAAGATGAAAGGAGGGAGAGTTAAGAAAATGACATCTTCAAACTCGAAACTAACACTTGGAATGATAAATTCGAATGGGTAACTTGAATGTGCTCCTAAGTTAAAATTTAGAGAGAATGTCAGAAAATCTAAATCCAACTGTGCTCTCTATCTAGCTCTTAAATTAAGGAGACCTCTAGAAGCTCCGAGAAGAGAGAAATGAACTCCTAATGACTCTCTATCATTAATAATTAATAATTTAATGATATTTTAAATGAATTTATTCCTATTATAGAACCATCAATCATGATATTTATTTTCAAGTTGAATTTTTTTTTTTTTTTGGAGAGATTAATACTCATTATAACTCCCCATATATAAATTTTATGAAGAGCTCTAAAATAACTATCTAGTCTTTATTAAAACTAAACTCTAAAATAGGGAGCATGATTGAAGATACTCTACAAAAAAGACGGAAGGAATACTTAATATAATATGTATAGTTATTTTGCTTCTTTATTTTTTTGGCTCAAAGAGTTAATGTGCTGTTTGGTGTTGGTGCTCTACAAGTATGGGAGATTCTTTGTCGGGTAAAGAACTATGATGTCGAATACAAAGCTGATATTTTGGATCGTCATAGGAGGGCTTCTTTGCAGTCTAAATGTGGCCCGGTGCCAACCGCCACCGACTGGGTATTGTAAATTAAATGTTGTGTTGAAATGTAAATCATTTACTGGTTTAAGTCTGTTAGATAGACAGGTGTAAGGCTTAGATTTCATTCTAGAGTGTAGGTCTCATAGGTCCTAGCTCATGCCAAGTGTGCAGCTCATATTGCTGACACTAAATTGTATGGCTGAGATCATATTCTCTGTTGTACAAAAGGAATGTTTCTGTTAGAAATGAAATGTGTGTGAGTACGTTGCATTCTATTGCTGTTGGAGCTGAGTAACATTCTCTCTCTCTCTCTCTCTCTCTCTCTCTCTCTCTCTCCCTCACCAACTCTTCTCTCTGCTACATTTCTTCATATACTTCCTCTACAAGAAAACTCATACAACATAAAAACTCCAACATGGTATCAGAGCCAGGTTTAGATCTGAGACTGGGCATAGTGGAATCGTAGTGAGCTAGCTGAGATACCCTCTGATTCTAGTCTCACATTGCTGGATCTGGAACAGGTGAGCTTCGTGCTCCAATCTTCAATGGGAGCAATATGATTTTTGGAGAATAAAGATGTGCACAATCTTCAAATCTCACAAGCTGTGGGATATGGCTGAAAATGGATATGATCAACCTATGAAGAAGGAAGGAGAAGATCTGACTGCAGCTCAAAAGCTTGCTTTGGAAGAGAATATTGCAAAGGATGCCAAGGCCTTGGGACTGATACAAGGTGCAGTTTCTGATGACATCTTTCCAAGAATTGCATTGAAGGAGTCAACCAAGGAAGCATGGGAAATCCTGCAACAAGAGTTCAAAGGAGATAAGAAGGTGAGATGTGTGAAACTTCAAGCTCTTAGAAGAGAATTTGAATACACTTGTATGCATGATGATGAATCATTATCTGGGTATGTCACTAAACTACTTGAGCTAGTGAATCAAATGAAGGCTTATGGTGAAGAGTTAACTGAGCAAAGAATTGTTCAGAAACTCTTGATTAGTTTATCTAGAGAATATGATTCTATTGCTGAAGATATAGAGGAAACCAAGGATACAGAATCCATAGGGGTCCAGGAGGTTATAGGCTCACTAAAATCCCATGAACAACATTTACTAAGGCATAATGAGAGAGTGACAGAAAAGGCATTTTACAGCCTAAATGTAGGTTCTAGAGACCAATCAAACACAGGACAAGCAGGTAGTACCAAGTCTAAGAAGAATTGGAAATCTCAGAAAGGGAAGAAGTGGGACACCAAGTCTGAAAACAATTCCAAGAAAGAAAATCAGACTGAAGGAGCCAAGGTTCCTTGCAAAACCTGTGACAAGTTGCACTATGGTGCTTGTTGGTTCAAAGGAAAACCTAAGTGTTATAAGTGTGAGAGGTTTGGTCATATAGCCAAAGATTGCAAAGGAAAACCAGATCAAGCTGCTAACTATGCATCACACAAAGAGAAAGAAGGCACTATGTTCTATGCTTGTCATGCTGCTGAAATAGTGAAAAATAATGGTGTGTGGTATGTGGACAATGCATGTAGCAACCACATGACTTCACATGCATATCTTCTAGTCAACATTAACACCAAGGTCACTGCAAAAGTAAAAATGGGCACTGGAGACTTGGTGCAAGCAACTAGGAAAGGAACTCTGGTAATTGACACAAAATCTAGTCCTAGATACATTAAAGAAGTCATGCTTGTACCAGGGTTGGATGAGAACTTACTTAGTGTGGGTCAGATGGTAAAACATAGCTATTCTCTAGTTTTTGGAAATTCCATGGTGGAGATATTTGATGACAGCTCTATGAAAAACTTAGTGGCAAAAGTTTCCATGACAGGAAATAGATGTTTTCCACTTTCACTTAAGTATGCAAATTTTGTAGCTATGAAGGCAACTGTTGAAGAATCCACTTGGTGCTGGCATAGGAGGTTTGGTCACTTGAATCTGCAGAGCTTGAGGCTGTTACAACAACAAGAGCTAGTCTATGGATTGCCTGTCATTGGTAATGTAGAGAGAATCTGTCAAGGGTGTGCAATTGGAAAAGCACACAGAGAAGTTTTTGGTAAGGAGAAACCGTGGAGAGCAAGTGTGCCACTGGAGCTGGTGCACTCAGATGTCTGTGGACCTATGCAGACTACAACAATAGGGGGAAATAAATACTTCCTGACTTTCATTGATGACTGCACTAGAATGTGCTGGGTGTATTTCATGCAGTTTAAGTCAGAAGTGTTTAATATATTCAAGAAATTTAAAGCTATGGTGGAATTGCAAAGTGGCTTAAACATCAAGTAACTTAGAAGTGACAGAGGTGGAGAATACACTTCCACTGAATTTCTGCAGTTTTGTGAGGATATTGGTTTGGAAAGACAACTAACTGTGGCCTACTCACCTCAGCAAAATGGAGTTGCTGAGAGAAAGAACAGGACAATAGTAGATGTCCTGCAAAGGCTTTAGTTAACATAACTACCTTTGAAGCCTTTAGTGGGAGAAAGCCTGGAATTAAACACTTGAGAGTATTTGGTTCCATCTGTTTTTTTCCATGTTCCTAGTCAATTGAGGTCTAAATTGGCAGACTCTGCTATCAAATGCATTTTTGTTGGCTATGGCAAATGTGAAAAGGGCTACAGAGTATACAACCTGCAAACCAATAAGATAACTGTGTCTAGAAGTGTCATTTTTGACGAACGCGCATTATGGGATTTGGACAAACAGGCTGTTGAGTATGTCACGGTTCCAATGAGCTTTGAAGACAATTCTAGAAGTATTGAAGAAGAGTATGAAGTCACAGCTTCACTAAGATCTATGCTAGATGCAATATGAGCATCATTGAACTAGAAAGTTTTTGCTGAAGCTTCAAGGGATAAAGCTTGGAATAAGGCAATGGAAATAGAAATGGAGATGATTGAGAAGAATGAAACTTGGGAACTAGTGGATAGACCAGGTGACAAACCTGTAATTGGTGTTAAATGGGTCTATAAAACTAAACTGAACCTTGATGGCTCAATACAGAAGCATAAGGCTAGGCTGGTAGTCAAAGGCTATGCACAGAAGCCTGGAATTGATTTCAATGAGACTTTTGCTCCTGTGGCCAGACTAGACACCATCAGAACTCTCATAGCAATGGCAGCTCAAAAAGGGTGGAAGTTATACCAGTTAGATGTTAAATTTGCATTTCTAAATGTACTTAAAGAAGAAGTTTATGTAGATCAGCCTGATGGATTTGTGGTTCCAAACTATGAAGATAAGGTGTATAAACTGAAGAAAGCCTTGTATGGTTTAAAACAGGCTCCAAGAGCTTGGTATGAGGAGATCAATGCCTACCTCATTAGCTGTGGATATGTCAGAAGCACAAGTGAGGCCACATTGTACTGCAAGACTAAGGAAGACTCTGGAACTCTAATTGTCTCAATCTATGTTGATGACATTGTGTATACAGGAAGCATTGGGGAATTGATTGCATAGTTCAAGTCTGAAATGATGACAAGGTATGAAATGACTGACTTAGGTCTCTTATATCATTTCCTTGGTATTGCAGTGATTCAAACTGAATCCCGCATTTTCATAAACCAAAAGAAGTATGCACTGACACTGTTGAGCAAGTTTGGCTTGAAACAATGTAAGCCAGTTAGTACTCCTCTTGTGGCAAGTGAAAAATTGTGCAAGGATGATGGGAGTGATTCTGCATATGAGAGTGAATACAGACAGATTGTGGGCAGCTTATTGTATTTGATAGCTACAAGACCTGACATAATGTTTGCAGCTAGCCTATTAGCTAGGGTCATGCATTGTCCAACAAAGAAACACTATGGAACAGCTAAGAGGGTGTTAAGGTATATCCAAGGCACCATTGATTTTGGTATTGAATATCATAAGGGAAAAGAAGCTATCCTAATTGGATATTGTGACAGTGATGGGAGTGGAAGCCAAGATGACATGAGAAGCACTTCTAGCTATGCTTTCTCTTTTGGCAGTGGAGTGCTTTCTTGGGCATTAGTCAAGCAACACAATGTTGCTCTCTCCACAACTGAAGCCGAATATGTTAGTGCAAGTGAGGCTACTACACATGCTATATGGTTGAGGTTTGTTCTAGAAGATTTTGAGGAATTGCTAACTGATGCAACTCCATTAATGGTGGATAATACTTCTGCTATTGCAATGACTAGAAATCCAGTTTTTCATCAAAAGACCAAGCACATCAACTGCATGTATCATTTCATTCGAGATGCCCTACAAGATGGTGTAGTGGATTTAAGGTACTGCAAGTCTGAAGAACAAGTGGCTGACATTTTTACCAAAGCTTTGCCTAAAGATCGATTCAACTATTTGAGAGGATTGCTTGGTGTTAAACCAGTTAACAATTTCGAAGGGAATGTTGAAATGTAAATCATTTACTGGTTTAAGTCTGTTAGATAGACAGGTGTAAGGCTTAGATTTCATTCTAGAGTGTAGGTCTCATAGGTCCTAGCTCATGCCAAGTGTGCAGCTCATATTGCTGACACTAAATTGTATGGCTGAGATCATATTCTCTGTTGTACAAAAGGAATGTTTGTTAGAAATGAAATGTGTGTGAGTACGTTGCATTCTATTGCTATTGGAGCTGAGTAACATTCTTTCTCTCTCTCCCACACCAACTCTTCTCTCTGCTGCATTTCTTCATATACTTCCTCTACAAGAAAACTCATACAATATAAAAACTCCAACATGTTGATGTTGCAGTGGATATGAACGATGGATCCCACGGAATTGGTAACATTGTTCGGGATTTTGATGGGGACCTTGCTGGTGCGGTGGCTATGGCTGCACCTAGTATGCTCTCTGTGTTGGCCACTGAGCTTTATGCTATGAAATCTGGTTTGTCATTTGCGGCTGATGCTTCGTTCACGCCACTTGATTCTTGAGTTGGACACTCTTATTGCCGTTAACCTTGTGAATTCTGATGCCGTTTGTTTTGCTGCGACAGGTGGACTAGTGGAAGAAACTCGCTCACAACTCTCCTTTCTACCTTAGGTGGCCGTTAGACATTATCTCTCACCAAACGAATAAGGTTGCCCATCAAATTTCCAGATTCAGTCTTCGAGACCGTAGCCTTGCGTTTTGGCTGGAGGCCGGTCCTCCTTGGCTCATGGATTGTGTGCGGGCTGATTGCTCTATAACTTAATGTACCCCTTCTGTCTTTGTATTGTTTTGGTATGTGTGGCATTCTTTCCTACCCCGAAGTTTTGTCCCACTGAATTTTCTTTAGGAAGGTTTTAACAAGACCACGTATTTAGATATTGTTTCTTTGTAATTGATGGTTGGTGGTAATGAAATCTTAATTTTCCTTTAAAAAAAAGATATAATAATTTATAGTTATACACTCAACTACGTACTTGCAAGTCAATAAATTAATGTCTCCAAAAGAAAAATTAATTAAAAGGACAAAATAGTAACAAATTGCATGGCTTTGTTTGCTGAAATGACGAATAGACGCTCAATGGTGATTAATTCCAAGGAAATTAAAGCCGTCATCGCAAGGACTATCAGCTGACCTATGAACAAGAGCAACCTGATAATCCACAACTCTCTTGAATCCATGAATTAATCGTTGAATGACTAATTACTGCCTTTGTAAAACAGTTCATTGCTTAGATTAACTCTTTTGATAGCTAGGATTAATTTTATGAATAATTACAAAACGAATATTATAGAACTATCGATGAATCCAGAAAAATAAATACCATTGCTGGAGCAGTATTGCATGTTGTAAGTGTAACATTATTGCATGGTTTGGTAATCTTGTCTAGTTGGTTATGTGAATATGTTGCGCACTCACGTATATATTCAATAGGCTTATTATCACAAAATGTCCATAAGGTTTACGAAACTATCAGATTGCATCTTTAATATTTTTTTTTTTTGTGTCATTCGTGGTCCTCAAGGTTAGTATGTGTGATCACAAATGGTCCCTGCCTTTAGGTTCTGTCAAAAACTCCGTTAGTTTGCTGACGTGGTTTATATATGTATCACAAAACATCCCTAAGGTTCACGCACCTTTCACAAATGGTCCCTGCAAATTTTTTAAATTTTTTAAATTTAAAATTCATAAAATTTTGGTTTTCTTTTTTAAATCTTATGAATTTTAAATTATTTAAAAATATATATTGTATTTTAAATACACATGACACTATATTATTGTAGATGTGAGCTCCACATATATGCCACATTAGCAAACTAATGGAGTTTTTTTTTAAAATAATTTAAAATTCATAAAATTTAAAAATGAAAAAACCAAGGGTTTAGGGTAGGGCTCGTCAATGGGCTGGGCCAGGCTTTAAAGAGGAGAGAGAAAATATCGGGCCGGGTCGGACTTTTTTAGAAAATTCAAAGCCCAAGCCCATCTCATGGGCCGAGCTTGAAAAAGCCCATCGGGTTGGGCCGGGCTGAAATGGGCATAAAAAATAATATGTGTAAAAAAAAATTATTTATTTTTATAAGGATGGTATGAATAAATATGCAAATATTTGGTGATGTGTTAAAGAAAAGTATGATTATATTTGGTGATATGATATGTTGTTCGTCTTATTATATATATATAATTGTTGTATTAATAAATGACACAAATTAATGTGCTAATCATCCATTAATAAATTAGGAATGAGTAGAATTCAATAGAAACACAATTTTTCAAACAAGTGACACAAAAAAAAAAAAATGAAAGAGGGGGATTTGTCATTCAAGTGATGTAATCCTAATCCTAAACCCTTATTTATACATAATTATATATGTATGCAGGCCTAACGGGCCGGGCTTTCATGGGCTTAATTGGGTCGGGCCTATGGGCCGGGCTGGGCTTCAAACACCCAAGCCCAAGCCTAGCCCAAGCCCAAGCGGGCCGGGCCCTCTCAAAGCCCATAACGGGCCGAGCCGGGCTTTTTTTAGATGGGCCGGGCGGGCTCCCGTAGGCCCATGAGCCCGCGGGCCAAATGATGAGGCCTAGTTTAGGGTTCATAAATGGTCCTCAAGGTTAACATCCATCTATAAATGATTTTTTCATTTTTAAATTTTATGAATTTTATGAATTTTAAATTATTTTTTAAAACTTCATTAGTTTGTTGATGTGGCATATATGTGGAGCCCACATCTTCAAAAATATAGTGCCATATGTATTTAAAATACAATATATATTTTTAAATAAAATAAAAAAGAAAACCAAAATTTATGAATTTTAAATTAAAAAATTAAAAAATTTCACATGGACCATTTGTGATAGATGTAGGGGTGGTTGTGGTTCGGTAACCGCGAATTTTTGCCCAAACCGCAAACCGACCGACTATTTGCGGTTTGGTGATTTTTGAAACCGCAAACCGACCACTTTTTGCGGTTGGTTACCGTGAATTAGCGGTTTAAAACCGCAAGTTCTTTTTGTGTCATAAAAATCCAATCTTTCACATTTTAGGCTTAATTTTGATACTTCTTTAGAAGTCTTTTGAGTTCAAGCATACTTTAATCCAAAAATATAAATTACAACCTAAAGAAATAAATTCACAACCTCAACTTCTCAAGCATATATAAATTCACAACCTTCTCCACTTCTCAAGCATTCACAACATAAAGAAAATTAAAGTTACAATTCCAAGCATTCCAATTAAAGTTAAACTTTTCAAGCATTCACAACCTCAACTTCTCAAGTATTCCAATTCCAAATCCTTTAAAGTTACAAACCAAAAGGAAAATGCAATGCAAAATGAATTAAAGTTACAACCCAAAGGAAAAATCCAATTCAAAGTTAATTAAAGTTACAAATTAAAAGGAAAATGCAATGCACCAATGTTACAAACTCTAGTGTTGGTGATGGTGAGTGGATTTGAAGGACCCCGTTGTGTTGTTTGAGCACCAATGCTATCTACAAATAAAACAACATAAGTTTAGTACATTTTATTATAAGAAGAAGCATAAATAACATGAGCATAAATAAACTAATTACTTACAAGTTGTCATATGTTCCATTTCCTTGTATAATTTTTTTTTTAAAAATATAGTCGCGGTTTGCGATAACCGCAAGTTTTGAAAATCAAATACCGCAACCGCAACTGCAAATGCGGTTCGGTTTCCCGCCATTGCGGTTCCATTGCGGTAAATTATCGGTTGGTTTTTGCGGTTTTTTCGGTTTTTGGGTCTAAAATGCCACCCCTAGATAGATGTGTGAACCTCATGGATGTTTTGTGATATATATATATATATATATGCCACATCAGCAAACTAACGAAGTTTTTGACGGAACCTAACGGCATGGACCATTTGTGATCACACATACTAACCTTGAAGACCATGAATGACACAAAAAACCATTAAGGATGCAATCTGATAGTTTCGTAAACCTTAAGGACGTTTTGTGATAATAAGCCTATTCAATATTTATAATCTACACGAAGAAAAAAAAAACATTCAAGCCCAGATTTTAGTCATCAAATTGTGAAGCATGTTAATTGTGGTTCATAATACTTGTTGCATTGGATTATTGCACATTAACTGTTTAAGAAAATGCTTGTGTGAACTTCTGATAATTTTGTTATATGTGTTGTAAATGATAAAGTTACCTGATACAATGTGTGTTTTGTATAATTTACAAGCACTATGTTGCTCAATTGTAAAGCTCAAAGAGCTCTTGTTGAGTTACCAACCAACTTGGAAAGGCTAATCAACTTGCGTCGTCTTGGAACCGGAGGTACAAATTTGAAAAGGATGCCGCCAAATATAGGGAAGCTCAAAGAGCTCCAATTGTTACCATATTTTGTCTTAGACAAACACACTGGCCATTACATTAGAGTTTTAAAAGCTTGAGCATTTGAGCAAAACACTTGTGATCTCAGGACTTGGTAACATTGTGCATGACGAGGATGCTTTGGAAGCGAATATCATGAGCGGCAAGAAGGATCTGGATAAACTAATAATGAGATGGGGAGATGGTATAAGTCAGGAACCAGCGAAAGATGGAGAACTGCTCCAAAAGCTCCAGCCTCATACAAACGTCAAGGACCTTGTGATTGAATCTTATGGGGGTATAAGATTTACAGGTTGGTTAGGAGACACCTCTTTCTCTAGTCTATCTTCTAATGAACTTAGAGATTGTAAACATTGTTCCTTGTTGCCATCGCTGGGGCAACTGCCGTCCCTCAGAAAGCTTCATATTAAACAACGCGGTGGAGATAGGTCCTGAGTTTTATGGCAATGATACTTGTGGAGTTAAGCCATTCAGGCTGCCTAAACTGTCCTTATTTCTGGATACCAATATAAGTTAAAACTATCATGCTTGTAATTTGATTAACTAGATACCAACAGTTGAGCCAAACATCCAAAGATTCAATATGGTAATATTACATATGAAAAGGAAGGTCCAAATAAATCCAGTTTTATAATACAACTAAACATAATAAATAAATTATCTGATCAAAGAGATGCAATGGCAGGATATGAGGAACATTAACAAAGAACATGTATAATCAGTGATGAAAGCGATGGTAATGAAATTGGTGTGTCATGGTGTCTTGTAGATGTGCACCGCAACATATCATGTAGTCTTGTCCCTAGCTTCTTGGCTTCTGATGATATTCTTCTCAAAGATTATGCAAAATAAAGAATAAAAAATTATTATCTATGATTAAAATAGAAAATGCATGTAATGGATATAATGCAAGTGCTACTGCTACCGGACAAATATTAATGGTTAAGTACTACTTTAAAATATGATACCATCCTTAGAACCATTTTCACGAGCCATATATATATAGACATTTCAAATAAATCCAAATTTTATTTTATTTTTTATTAAATAGTTCATGAGAGTTTAGATTTAAGCGTTATGATTAGAGATTATTTTGTATTATAGTGATCGACAAAAGTGCTTGGTTGAATTGAAAACATACTTTCTTTTCTCTCCACACGTGGACACTTCATAGACACATGTAGGCTGCTTATACATACAGAGGCTTAGGAGCAAACGCTGTTAATTCTGGACACTTCCGAACCTTGACTTTCTCCAAGGCTGGCCACTTCAAAGCATAAGCTTGAGAGCAGAAAGATTCAAGTTTGGGTAAATCCTCAAGTTGGATGGAATTCAAGTGCGGAAATGTCAATTCATCCTCAATACTTTCTCCTCCTCCTTCTGCCTCTCCAACAATTTTCTCCATCGCACTACAATTGGAAACTTCTATTCTCTCAAGGTTGGTAAGAAGTTTGGCTATGTGCAGTGAAAACAAGTATCTCAAATTTCAACAATAATCTACTTCTAGTAATCTCAGGTTTCCAAAGCCTGAGCTAACTTGTAAACCCTTTTCCCATATGTGGCTCAGCATTGGTAAAAACTCCAACTTCAATTCCCTCAGCTTATCAAATGCTTGAGTAGAAGGGGTTTCTTGAACCAAAAATATCACTTCCAATAAATCGCACTCGCGTACATTGAGAGATTCTAGATTGTCCCTAGCAGGTGAGGTCTGAAGATTTGTCGAGGTAACCTGGCAAAAGAGTAGAAAAGTATTTGTATATTAATTTGTTAGTGTTTCAATCATAAACATATGGGATATTATCACATTCTAGAAATCAAGAACGTTGTTTAAAAAAGAAAAATGAATTGTTTATTGTTGAACTAAGCAAGTTACCAGTATTCGTATAAAAAGAATGTACCAGTATTGTTTATTGTTTAACTAAGCAGTTTAATTATTGTATATTATCACATTCTAGATACCAATAAGACTGTTTGCGAAAATAATGGTGATCATTTCCCAAATGAAAATGAACAAGTGTTTACAATTGTCATGGGCCGTGCTTGGGCCAAGCCCATTTAACTTTTCTTTTTTATTTTATTTATCTTTTATCTTAAATGACATTTGTACCTAAGACCAATTTTCACAAAATAAACACTAAATATCGCTTTAGAATAATGACGTACCTCTATATTTACAGGGCGGGGCAATATTTGAGTAGAGTTGAGAGTAGATGGACGACTTTGTAAGCAGACTAGTGGCGCACATCCAAATCCAGATCCAGATCCAGTTGATGATGCACATCCAGATCCTAATTCTTCTCTACCTCTTACATGAACATCACTCAAATTCTGTGCAACTGCTGCAGACAGCTTTTTGCTTAGTGGTGCAAAACGCAATGTCTTTAATTTGTCACAATATTTCACATGCATAACTCTCGTGGAGGAGGACCATGCAAAAGAATAGGCATCAGGGCAAAATCTCTCGAGGTTTGTCAAACTTGATAGTGTGAATCTATTGAGTAGTTTGGGAAACAAAGTCATCGCGCCACTGCCACTTGTCTCTTTCCCTTCTTCATGGATATTGTCCTTTGTGGAAGCAGCTGCCAGTACTATAGTTTCCATATTCGGACATGACTTTATTTCGACTTCTTGGAGATTCACAAGGAGCTTGTAAATTTCATAGGGGCATAGATATTTCAGATTATGACAATATCCAATTGCTAAAGATCTCACATTTTGAAAACCTTGGAATCTAGGTTGAATGTTCTTCCACAAGTGCTCAAGCTCATCTGAATACTCCACTTCCAATTTTTGTAATTGAGAAAATGCTGAGACATGCCCTTCTAAATCAAATACCACATCGCTTTTCAAAAACTCCATTTGTAGTCGCTCTAGTTTTGGTAACCATGAAATGCAATTTGAAGGAAATAATGCATTACAACTTGCTCCCACTTGTGCTACTTTTGATTTAGATGAGGTCGACCCAGCAACTTGATTGTCATTCCTAGTCTCCTTCATCTTGTTCACACTTTCATCATTGGGCTTTGTAATCTGTACATTAATTAATTCTAGATAAATAATGAACTTACACATGAGCCAAAAAGAAATAAATACATAAGTAATGAACTTCCACCATTTGTCTTATTTCCAAATTGCCTTAATTATATTCCCATATCCCTGTCATAAATTTTGAGAAATCCTTTTCCTACCCATTATTTCTCTCAATTACTATTTACCAATAAGCATTTATTGCATATGCTGACAAACTTAACTATTATTCTAACTTATGTATGTAGAAATAATAACGCAAAAACCAATATTCAATGACATATTTATTGCAAAAGCATATGTACCATTTAAGCATCAAAAAATTAATTATTTGTTTAACTAACATATTTAGATACATATATACCTCATAGGTAGAGTCGTGTTGGTTGCTCGTGTAGAAACCAAGGAGCTTGGGTAGACTATCAAGCTTCAAAACTGTTAATCTTGACAATTTTATCATGTAAGATGCATTATCATCTTCCATTCTCTCATTTGATATGATCTCTTCCACTTTAACACAATCTTTAACTGTTAAGCTTTGGAGTTGTACCAAGTTTTGTGCTACGGATAGTGAAAAGACATATTTTAACTTATCACAATTGTGAATTGCAACGGATCTTAGGTTCATAAAGGAGCGCTTGTCTGGATGTTGACAAGTCCAATCTGTTCCATTCATAAGATACTCTATGTAGTTGTCAAACATGATTGATAAAACTTTCACGCGTTGAAAGCCCCCTTGATCATCAGATTGCTTCAAAAGCATCAAACTCTTTAAATTGTATGTGCCCTGTAGGCGTAAGTCTTCAGATTGCTTCAAAAGGTATCCAATTGTTCCAATCTCCATATATTTTGTTACATCACCATAAAGCATCAAACTATTTTCAAATAGATAACCAGGCATTCCAGCTCCAAAAGGTGATCCACTATTATTGATAGATACATGAAATCTTATATGCTCGTTCTTTAAGAGAAACTCATTTCCCACTATCTGATGATCAAGTATTCCTATGGCTAAGACTTTTAAATGAACAGATAGAGACATCACCTCATCAAGGCTTGCCATGCTCGTTTCGCCCTTGCTTCCTATTGTTGGCCCCCAATTGAGAAAGCTTTTTGCCAAGTACAACTCTTCTAACCTCCTTAAGTTGGATAAGACACCATGAGGAATTTCTACAAGTCTTTCACAATCTGTTGCATCTAGAATTCTTAATCGTTGAAGATCTCTGATTTCTTTAGGCAACTTACTGATTTTAGAGCGAGCAAAGCTGAGGATCTCTAAATTCTCAAAAACTCCAATAACATGAGATATGTCTCCCAATTTACAATCATCTAGACACAAGGTATGAAGGCACTTGGGTTCTCCAAGCACTAGAGATCTTTTCAAGGACAAATAACTTGACATATCCATACCCAAGAAAGCTAAAACCTTGAGTTCTTTCAACCCTTTAAAGTGGTGGGAATATTCTGAACAGGAGAAATTTATCAATTGTAGAAGCTCAAGTTTTTGGCACTCCAAACCATCTGTAATATCTTCATCTAACTTCAAATTAATTAATGAAATTGCACTGTAATGTTCTTGGTTTGTAGCTTTTTGTACTCCTGACCATCCTCCATCTCCACCTTCTGCATCAAACGATCTTACCATAAATTTGTGATCAGGATCTTTTGAGGCAATTGATATGGCAACATCACGAACTACGTCATGCATTTTGATACGTCCTTCATTTTCGCTATCCAGCAACAAGAATCTTCTTTTTAGTTGTCCAACGAAAGAATGCACTTTGTTTCTTACATCTTCGACTGTGTTGGTGTTTCTAAAAGTTGCTCGACCTGACCCATACCTCACCAAATACTCAATCGGAATATCATAATCTTCTGGAAATAAGCAACAAAGTAAAAAGCATGACTTGACTTCATCACTATCCAATTTATCATAACTCAATTTTATGCAAGAATAAACCTCGGGTTCCATTCCATGGATGTTTTCAGGGAGGGAATTTTTCAGTTCTTGCAAGGCAGTATTCCATTCATGCTTGCCATTACTTGGTAGAAGAGCTTTCCCAACAGTTATGATAGCAATGGGTAAACCTTTGCATTCATCAACAATCAATTTTGCAACATGAGACAAATCAGGATTATTGTCCAAGGATTCACCTACAGTCGCTCTGAAAAGCTCCCACGCTTCTTCTTCATTTAAGGCTTGGACTCTAAAAATGTCATCTTTACAACCCATTACTTTACAAACTTCTTCATTTCGAGATGTCAACAAAATTTTGCACCCTTCATGATCACCAAAAGGGATTCCTATATCCTGCAATTTAAGCTCTGACCAAACATCATCCAATATAATCAGGATTCTTTTACTTTTTTCGATTCTCTCATGTAGCTTTCGTGCTATTATAGATTCAAGTGCCTTGTCCAATTTCATATCTAGTGGCTCTGCAATTTCAGCTTGAATTGTCCTAATGCTTACAGTTGCAGAGACAGTTGACATCACAACATCATCAAACTCACTCATTCCTTCTAATCTCTTGATGATTTCTCTCACCATTGTGGTTTTACCCACACCTCCCATCCCACAAATCCCAATTATTCTTGTCTTTTCATTCCTCAAAGCACTAAGCACATCATTCATGATTGCTTTTCTGGATTCAAAACCCTTAAAACCTTTACTAGAGATTATTGACCCTAGCTGTTGCAGAGGTGCAGGATTGGCAACATTAGTACTCAGTCCTTCCTCTAGTTTGAGATCAAACACCGCCTGGGCAATCTTCTTCGCTTTCCTGCTCAGAGAATACCGTGATTTCAAATTTGGGCACTGTAATAAAATAAGTTATCAGATATAAAGTATGCCACTACATAAGGCATTACCCTTTGCTTTACAGCACAATGCCATCCCTTGCACTAGTGAATGTTTTATGCTGTCTTGGGATGGGCTGAAACATTCCTATAAATTAGATGGAGTGTGTGCAAGTGAAAAGCAGAGAAAGAAAGAAGCATCAGTGCAGACTCTGCGTTGGTGTGTAGTGAGCTTTACACCCACATAGAGAAGGAAACCTCATATATCCCTAAACACTCTCCTTTAGGCAATTCACCAAGAGCCTTGGTCTTGGGTACGTGAAATCAACGGAGTAACTTTCATAGCCAATCCAACGACCTTGGAGACGAAGAACGTGAGAATATTGTTGGTGTGCTCGTGACGTGGAAGCATCTCGGCGGCATCTCGGCGGGCTAGTAATTGCAAGCGGTTTTTCACTTGGAATCTTCCGCAAGGTATGCAGTACCTTATTCCGAATATATTGACGACAATTAACAGTGGTATCAGAGCTTGTATGCTTGCTTTTCGCCATGTTGATTGATGCATGAGATTTTTTTTTCTTCCGCAAGAACCACCATGAAAGCATGAACCAAGAAACTTCGTTTTTTGTTTGATTGTTTTTTTGATGTTTTCTTTCCATGAAGTATGTTCCTCTATGTGATGAGAACTTACCTTTAATTTTTCGTACAAATTAAAGGAGTGGTTTAGGAGAAAACTGAAATCCAAGAGCATGAAAAACAGTTTGTTTTCGAGTTTTTTAGAGCATGTTTGTATGCTGTTAAACTGTTTTTCTATGCTGTTTCTTTGCCCAAGCATATTCTCTGTTGCATGAGCTTTCTAATGATATATCGTATGCGTAATTTGGATGCATAATGAAGGAGATAGAGGTCTCTGAAGATGGCCAAATGATCATGAAAATCTGGAAATTTTTCTGGAAATTTCAGCAAGATGAACAGTGTGTCTTCGTGAACAGTGTTCTTTGTGAACACATCCTCTTTGAAGGCGCATGAAAGCACGTGTGCCCTTTGTAGAGCTTCATCTTAGACAAATGGAATCCAATCGTGGACTCCTCCCGTCTATTTTCTAAAAATCATTTGGCTAATTATCGCTTGGAATAAATGAATAATTGTTTATTTATGAAGTTGCAACAATAATGACATGTCATTTAGAAACTAAATATGTTATTAAGTTGTACATATTTAGCATGCCAAATATGAATTTAAGATTGGTTGAGTTAATTTATGGGTCATACTAGTGGAATTGACTACCCAAAAATGTTTGATGTCTAGGCAAGTTTTTTAAGGAAACACCTTTGGTGTTTAAGAGGAAATGGTATTTAAGCGAGTTCATCTCCACCACTACTCCCGAAACTTACCTGGTCACATTTTTTCGGTGGACTTTCATTGGTTAACCTATTAAATGGATTCCCAATTTTAGATCTATAAGAGGCCCATGCGCTTTTATGAAATTGCGCAAACATTTGTATGGTTGGAAACTTTGTGTTTTCTAAGTAGAATTTTGTTTAAAAGTAATTGAAAATATTTATTTAGACTTGCTTTTTGGGTGATGATTATAAGCGTAGCAAATTTTCGAGTCCAAATTTGTAAGGAAGGATAATTCTTTTCAATTTATTTTTGAAACAAATAGAATTGTGCAAAACGCTAATACTAAAGTCAATCCTTGTGTTTTATAGATAATGGCCACCAAAAATGTTGTTGCTGACCTAAATAAGGGAGACAAACTTGAGGGTACCAACTATGATATTTGGCATAGGAAAATTCAATATCTCTTGAATGAGCAGGAGCTATTGGAAACATTAACCAATTCAATGGTCGAACCTGAGGTTGGGCAAACGGCCCAACATCGCCGTGATCTTGAAGCTTATCAGACTTGGTTCAAAAAGGATCGTTGTGCGCGCTTTACTATGCTAAGCAGCATGCACAATGATCTTATTGGGGGATATGAAAGCTACCCTACTGCCAAGGCTTTATGGAATCAACTAAAGTTTGATTTTGGTGGTACGTCCACCACTCGACTTAGAAGTTTGGTCCTGAAGTTTGAGGTATACCGCAAAAATCCTAAGCACACGATTCATGAGCACTTAAGGGTGCTTTCTAGCATGATACGTGACTTAAAGGCTGCTGGAAATACCCTCACTGATGAGCAGCAAGTGCAGGCAGTCATCAGATCCCTGCCAGATTCATGGAGCTCCATGAAACAAATCATGACACATAATGAGAATATCAAGAATTTTTCTGATATTTCTCGTCATGTTGAGCTAGAATCGGAGCGCCAAGAGGCGACCAATGCTACTGCCCTTTTCGCCCAGGGTGGCACGTTTAAGACCAAAGGGTCTAAGCGTAAAGGAAAAGGAAAGACAGATAAGCAGGATGGGGCAAACAAACTTGCACCAAAGGATGACAACAAAACCAAGCGCCGTAGGGGCAAGCGTGGTGGGAAGAAAGACTTGTCCAAAGTCAAATGCTATAACTGTGATAAGAAGGGTCACTTCGCTCGTGATTGTACTGAGCCGAAGAAGGTATCTTTCTTAACTGAACCTTTCCACATATATGTATGTGAACATGTTTTAGTTGCTAATACGTCCTCTGGGTGGATTGTAGATACGGGAGCAACCAAACATGTGACTCGAGATCGAGAAGGTTTTCTGGATTATCGTCGAATTTCAAAGGGCACCTCTGGTGTGTTCATGGGTGATGGAAGCCGTATAGAAGCTTTGGGAGTTGGTTCATATCAACTTCATATGCGCAATGGGCGCACATTGCTCCTTAATAATGTGCTCTATGTTCCTGGAATTCAGCATAATCTTTTTTCAGTTTTAGAGTGTTTGCGTGATGGATATTGTTTTAAGTTTTCTTCTTTTGGTTTGGATGTGTTATTGGATGGTACAATTATTGGTCATGGTTTTTTAAGGAATAACTTCTTTTATTTGGATTTGAATGATTCCGATTCCTCATCTTCTTATATAGCTTATGCTGATGTACATGTTGATTCTGCAACTTGGCATGCTAGACTAGGACATATAGGACGTGACAGGATGACAAGATTAGCTAGAGAAGGTCTTTTAGGCTCACTCGCTAAAGTTGACCTACCTATATGCGAATGTTGTCTAGCTGGTAAAGCTATAAGAAAGCCTTTTGGTAAGGCTAAGAGAGCTACTCAACCACTAGAGTTAGTTCACTCGGATATTTGTGGACCTATGAGTGTGAAGGCACGTCATGGCGCCTCTTATTTTCTCACATTTATTGATGATTACACGCGATATGGTTATGTCTATCTGATCGCTCATCGCTATGAAGCCTTGGATTGTTTCAAGCGTTTTATAGCTGAGGTTGAGAATCAGACAGAGAAGAGTTTAAAGGCTCTTCGTACAGACCGCGGACGCGAGTACTTATCTGAACAGTTTAAAGAACTATGTGAAAATAAGGGGATACGCAGACAACTTACTGTTCCTTATACACCGCAACAAAATGGTGTTGCGGAGAGAAGGAATAGAACTTTATTAGACATGGTTAGGTCTATGATGGCGCAAGCTAATCTCCCAATTTCGTTTTGGGGAGATGCAATATTAACTGCTGCCTACATTCTTAACCGAGTGCCTTCCCAATCAGTCACTTCAACCCCTTATGAATTATGGAAAGGCGAAAAGCCCAATTTGGGGCATTTGCGCCCTTGGGGATCAGCTGGTTTTGTTCATAATACTTTTCACAAGCATGGAAAGCTTGGCCCTCGAGGTAAAAAACATATCTTCATAAGGTATTGCGAGCACTCGAAAGGCTATGTGATGTATGGTGAACATGCTGATGGAGGAATGACTGAAATAGATTCCCGAAATGTGAATTTCATAGAGAATGATTTTCCTAGCATTGGTGACGCCCAAAAGAATTTTGATCTCCATGAGTTGGAAGGAAGAGAAGATATTTCACAATCTTTAAGCGAGGATGGGGAATTGACTCCTAATCCAGTAATCGCTAAAGAAAGTGACAATAATCTGCAACCTAGTGGGAGTATACCAAATGATGGTACACCGCTAGAAACTCAAGATTTAATGGTGCGCAAGAGCAAACGAGGAAATATTCCCCGTCGATTTTTTGAAATTGAAGGGGAAACTTTCTTGTGTACTCCAATAGATGAAGAAGAGCCTGCTTCTTATAAGGAAGCGCTATCATCTTTAGCTAGTAAAGAGTGGATGACTGCTATGCAAGATGAGATAAGCTCAATGGACAAAAACAAGGTCTGGGAGTTAGTTGACCTTCCGCCTGGGCGCAAGACCGTTGGAAACAAATGGGTCTTGAAAATGAAACGCAAAGCAGACGGTTCAATTGACAAGTACAAGGCACGTCTTGTGGCGAAAGGCTATACTCAAAGAGAGGGTATAGACTATGATGATACTTTCTCCCCTGTGGTGAGATTTGCATCTATTCGCCTAATCCTAGCTATTGTCGCACAAAAGGATTTGAACCTTTTCCAAATGGATGTTAAGACTGCATTTCTCAATGGAGATCTAGACAAAGAGATCTATATGGATCAACCAATGGGTTTTGAGGTCAAAGGACAAGAGCGCAAAGTTTGCCGTCTCAAACGTTCTATTTATGGCCTCAAACAAGCGTCTAGACAGTGGAACATTAGATTTCATACCTCAATCATCTCCTTTGGTTTTGAGATGGTTGAAGAAGACCACTGTGTGTATCTAAAACGATCCAAGGAAAATGTTCAGATTCTTTCATTGTATGTTGATGACATTCTCATAGCAGGAAATGACATGGATTCCATTGTCGCCACTAAGAAGTGGTTGTCCGCAAAGTTTGAAATGAAGGACATGGGTGAGGCAAATTATGTGCTAGGAGTGAAAATCATAAGAGACCGTTCAAAAGGACTTCTTGGTTTGTCTCAAGAGACTTACATTAAGAAGATACTTGAACGATTTCGTATGCATCACTCCAAACCCATAGACACGCCAATGGAAAAAGGATGTGTCCTAACCCTTGACCAATGTCCTAAAAATGATGAGGAAAGAAACCAAATGATCAAAGTTCCTTATGCATCTGCGATAGGAAGTCTAATGTACGCTATGTTGTGTACACGGCCAGACATCTGTCATGCAGTTGGTATGGTGAGCCGTTATCAAAGTAATCCTGGACCTGCTCATTGGAAAGCGGTAAAGAGAATTTTTCGATATCTGCAAGGTACCGCTGATCTTGTCTTATGCTACCATGGTGGCGATTTGAGACTTAGAGGTTACAGCGATGCAGATTGGGCCAATGACAGAGATGAACGCAAATCCACCTCTGGTTATGCTTTTATACTTGGAGGTGGAGCTATCTCTTGGTGTAGCAAGAAACAGTCTTGCATAGCCCTATCCACAATGGAGTCGGAATATGTTGCTTGCTCAGCAGCAGTTCAGGAAGCTGTTTGGTTAAGAAGATTCTTGCAACGACTAAACTATACAGCCAAAACCTGTGAGGCAGTACTTGTTTACTCAGATAGTACATCTGCCTTGGCATATGTAAAGGATCCGAAATACCATGGAAAATCCAAACACATAGATGTCAGATATCACTATATCAGACAGAGGGTAGCACAAGGAGAGGTTATATTAAAGCATATCTCAAGTGGCAATATGGTTGCTGATCCTCTCACTAAACCCATTGCTAGAGATGTGTTCCTTTCTCATATTAGGAGTATGGGACTACGAAGGTTTTAATATACCTATTTTGTAATTGACTTTATTATTAATGCAATGTTAATCGTTTTTTCCATGGTGCTTGTTCTAAAATGATTGATATGGTTTTTGCACAAAGAGTTGTCACCAGGCTTGAATCAGCCCACTCACATGGGAGATTCACCTTGGCGCTGAGATAGCGAGCAAGATGAGACATTTGTGTTTTGTTCTAAAAAGCTTAGATAACATATTATGCGCCCAAGTAGGCAGCAAGGTAAAACACTTCTCTATATGTCGCCTTAGTTGGAGCTAAGAAAAGACCTTGGAAAAGAAAAGAGGTCGATCATAGAAAATTGCCATAAAATCTATGAAGCCTGTATTGAGCCGAATGTGAGATTCCAGACAGGCGCCGAGAGGGTGACTGAGACTAGAACTCAAGTTAGACATTTGTGTAATGTCTAGACTAAGATTCGTATGACGTATGTCCGATTCTTGGACAAGTGACATGCTCATTTTATGAGAATACGTCATAGCATACATTTTATACTGTATGTGCTAGATGCGATCGACAGTGGGAGTGATGAATAAATCCCTGCTTCATCACTATGTGAGCCACTTGGATCATTAATTCAGATCCTTAAAATGTACCCTTAGTTGACTTTAGCCTGTGTCATGAAGAGGATGCTTGATGTTGCTACTTTAGCTTGTTTTCCTAGGATCAATTATAAGGTCTCAAGGGGCATGTCTAAGAAAGCAGTTAAGTCTAATTGGATTGATATAAGCGCTTAAGGAAGACAATTCGACAATACACCATGTTTTTGTGACTCATAGCTGGCCAGCGTCTATGTCATATTTGTTGTTGACATGTCATGAGTACAATATATATTTGGGGTGAAGCACTGCTTTTATGAGGGGTTAAGAGTGCTGTTACCGGTGTAGTCTGAATAAGTCTGGGGTATGTACGAGATGATTTCAAATGATGCAATTTTATTAGTCTGGTGATGACTTAATAAAATGTGCTCTTGTAGCTGTGCGTTTTTTCTCTCGCAAGGTCGCACGACCCATTTCCTGTATGAGAAGGAGAGTGTATACAAGAGGTTTAAGATGATTATGAGGTTATCACACCCTACGTGGGTGAGTGGGAGATGTAATAAAATAAGTTATCAGATATAAAGTATGCCACTACATAAGGCATTACCCTTTGCTTTACAGCACAATGCCATCCCTTGCACTAGTGAATGTTTTATGCTGTCTTGGGATGGGCTGAAACATTCCTATAAATTAGATGGAGTGTGTGCAAGTGAAAAGCAGAGAAAGAAAGAAGCATCAGTGCAGACTCTGCGTTGGTGTGTAGTGAGCTTTACACCCACATAGAGAAGGAAACCTCATATATCCCTAAACACTCTCCTTTAGGCAATTCACCAAGAGCCTTGGTCTTGGGTACGTGAAATCAACGGAGTAACTTTCATAGCCAATCCAACGACCTTGGAGACGAAGAACGTGAGAATATTGTTGGTGTGCTCGTGACGTGGAAGCATCTCGGCGGCATCTCGGCGGGCTAGTAATTGCAAGCGGTTTTTCACTTGGAATCTTCCGCAAGGTATGCAGTACCTTATTCCGAATATATTGACGACAATTAACAGGCACAATCCATACAAACACCGCCTTTGCATGTTGACTTTGGTTTCAAGTTCTTGCACTTCACGAAATACTTTGCTTACATCCTCCAGCCAGCTTTGAACTTGATCTTTGATGGTTGCACAATTCCTTTTTGCAGTATCCACAGATCTTTGCACATCATTTTTCTTGTCATCAAGCATTTTAAGCGCATCTTTCAGACTTTCTATGTTGGAATCATAATAAATTAGATAGTTGAGTTGTCTCCCAATTAGTGCCACTGGTTCTTCTACAATTTTAGATGCAATTGAAATACAAAATTCTTCCATTTTCTGTTGCAGTTCAACACCTACAATTTTAATTATGAAAAAGTCAAAGGTAAACCAATCAAAAACCCAACCAAACAAATCTCATAGCAATTCTAACTCATAATCTATAAACACTCTTCCTCCTTCCCCACCAAAAAACTTCTCAAGACACCCAACCATCACAGCGACAGCCACAGCCGGTATCTCTCTCTTATTTATGTTTCTCAATTCCTACTTTGGCAAACACGTTTGCCAAACACCCACCGCCCACTCCTCGATTTGCTCAAGGTAATGGGGTTCTTGGATCTCTCAATCATCCCATTATCAATGGATTCATATATGATATGATATGATATGCAACCGGTGAGATGCTTTGTTTCAATTTAATTTGAAATCCTCCCACCTAATTTCAGGTTGTTTCATGGATGGTGATTTGGTTTCATTAGATTTGAAACTAAGCGTTTCTAGATATGCAACTAAACTTTAGTTTTTATGTCAATCATAGCAGGTTTGAAGCGACGAGGGTGGGGTGGTTTTCTGGGCTTAGGTTCTTGGGGTGTTTGGGTTGTTCTAGGAATTTTTATTTTGTTTAATTTTTAGCTTTATTTTGACCTTTGAATTATAGTTAACACCGTTAAATTTGGAGAGAGATTTGGGGGGAGAGAGAGAGAGAGAGAGAGAGAGAGAGAGAGACTAACAAAAGGGGTGTTATTGTAGTAAATGAAACGTGTGGGATCTGACTCTAATTAAACCAAACTTCAGGGAGTCTAAGTGAAATTATCCCTTTGTTAAAATGACCAGCTTCAGCTTTGGTGTGCCCA